>OW119934.1:68292726-68492595 GCA_933210815.1 Meta bourneti
TCCGTAGACGTGAAACATAAGCAGACAGTATTACTATTGAGAGGAGCTTCAAAAAGTTTGACCAACATGTCGACTGTTGTCACGGGACTGCTCTGAAAAACTAACTTGCTTGGCTGGTTTATCATCTTATCGCCTCATTTGGCGGTATAACATCTTATGACACGGTAGATGTGTGAATGCGCATTTCTATAGTGGCAACAAAAATGGTGAAATCGCCAGTCTTCAACTGTCGCGCAGACCAATCAGAAGATGAATCAATGGATGGGCGTCTTCTCCCGTAGATCAATCAGATGATGAATGTTCTTTTCCACCCTGTAGACGAAAGAAGTCTAAGGATCAGTTGCTACTTTTTAGTCACATAATCCTGGGCACATAAAAAGGTTACAATTGCTCACTCCACTTTTATATTTCCTCTATGGGATCTTTTCCTTCGGGATTGATCCTGGCCTGTCGCCAATAGTCCGTTGTGTTGCTCCAGTACACCGTAAATTCAACTACCTACCCTTGGCAATAAACTGAATTAATTACAGAATGATACAGAATTCAATAATTACAGAATGAAAAATTTTTACAAAAGCTTGTTGCCATCAATAATATACAAGGGTTTTAAATGAAATATCAAAAACATTGCGTGAGAAGCATTACGAACTGAATTAACTCAATAGGTTATCAAACTGATGCGTATATCTGCAAACTGCTGAAGGTTATCCCATTTTTCTTTGACCTTACAAGGCTCATTCAAAAAATGAGGATAATCCAAAATGATCATTATTTTAATTCATAGTGGGAGATCAGTCAACTCTCGATCGCAATCAAGTTTCGTTGTAATTTTCCTTTTGAATGTTGTATGCATTTAGATGTCATTCATAACATCATCCGATACTATTTTAATGAGGAAAAATAACCGATGATCACCATAACAATAGTAAGTGGTTACTTATCAGAAATTGAGAAACCATATTGTGCACTATATAGGGAACCTTAGTGGACAATTTTTATAGTAAAAAATAACCGTACCATTACTAACATTTATGTGTCCATTCTAAAAGAACTTTTATGAACTCAATCTTGGCAAAAACATTGCCAAAACTCATCAAATTATTCTAAATTCAAATTTTATACTTTTAACCTTTTCAAAATTCTCCCAAGATTGTTGGATAGTTACAACGAGGCAGTCCGTCACTGATAGGCCATTATTGACCAAGTTGGGAGACAACAATTTCATGTCCTAAGGTTTTCATTTCTTAGTTCGCGTTATCTTGTAAGTATTGAATTTCAATGCCCAATAGTGCAACTTAAATTTTAAAAGCAATATTCTGCGACAGGTGGATGGTTACATGCTGATCTAACGAGAAACAGTCAGTGGTAGATCTTTCTCACCGAGTTTTTAAACCCCCAAAAATTCATATTCCCGAAAGTCTCGATGAATATAGCTTGCTTGCTTTCACTGTGTTGTGGGTATTTAAATTTCAGTTCCTAATAAGTTACTTTAATGTTAAAAGCAATATCCCAAGGCCAATAGGGGGTTTACATGCCAATATGAATGCTTGGTTGCTTTCGCTGTGTTGTTGGTGCTCGAATTTTAGTTTCTAATGGGCAAGTTAAATCTCAAAAACAATATCTAAAGCCGGGGGATAGTTACATGCCGATGTGGATATTGCCTTGTTGCTTGCTCTATGTTGCAGGCATTTGAATATTACTTTTTACTACTAATGGGTGCCTGAATGTTAAAGACAATATCCAAAGCCTGTAGATGGTTAAATGGCTCTGAATATTGCTTGGTTGATTCCGCTGTGTTGTAGGTGTTTGAATTTTAGTTTCTGATGGACAAGTTAAATCTTAAAAACAATACCCAAAGCCGGTAGATGGTTAAATGCCGATATGGATATTTCGCTGAGTTGTAGGTATTTGAATTTAATTTGTAAGGGAAAATTAAAAGGGGGTTAAAAACAATATCCAAAGATTGTTAAATGCTTATAGATGTTGCTTACGCTGGTGCTGTAAGTGTTTGAATTTTAGTTTCTGATGAGCAAGTTCAATCTTAAAAACGATATCCCAAAGCCCGTAGATGGTTAAATGCCTCTATGGATATTGCGTGATCGATTCCGCTGTGTTGTAGGTATTTGAATATTAATTTCTAACGGGTGCAACCTTAATGTTGAAAACAATACCTTGTGTGGATGGGAACAAGAGCTGGTATTTGCTTTGATAGAGTCGAGACGAGAGAGTGATGAGTGGGTTGATCACACAGATCAACGACTTTCGGCAAGTCGACTGGTGCTACCCATTCTGCGACGCGAATCAATAAAGAGTGCGTGGGCGATTCCCGAGTGGGCTGGCCCTGTCATGGGTGCCCATCTTTTTGATTCCGAATGGAAGCAATTGTTTTGCGGGCTGTCAATCACGTGGTGGGGCCGTGGGTTGATTGGGAGTTCGTGTCCTGCGCTCATCAAGTCTGAGCGAAAAATAAAATACTTTGGGGAGGGCATTATCATGAGGTGAGTATGATACGGAGTAAAAGACCTTTCGGCAACAGATGGTTGGCTCATTAAGTAAAAACTGGAAATGATTTGTTGCAGACACTGGGGGCATGTTTGGGGATTGACAGCATATTCCAACAGATACTTTGTGATGACAATCCTGACCTGTGGGACTAATAGGGGAGGGATTACTCATCCATTTGTACCAATATAACACGCGTGGGTTTGCTCAGGTTTTGAATTGTCACGAAGACTACCACTTCCAATTTGATGATGAATAGGATTTGATGGAAATGATTTGGAACAGCAATTTTTAACCTTTCATCGTAGATCCATTAAATTTCTAGTGGATCTAATCTGGGAGCTCTCTCTCATCCATATTTAAAGTAAATTATTTCCTTTCTGGGTTAGCTCATGTTGCAGCAAGGTCTTGAATTGTCACGAAGACAACCAATTCCAATTTACATTGCCACGATGTAAGGGGTTTGAGGGAAGTGGTTTGGAACAGCAATTTTCAACTTTTCATCGCAGATCTTCCTTCGAAATTCCAGTAGGCCAAAAAAAGGAGAGCGCCATCTATTGGAGTTTATTTTAAGAGCCCGTGTTGTGCGATCACGTCCATCAATCACGAATGTAGCGGTTCACGTAAAAACAGATACGTTTAGTCAACCAAAAGGAATAGAATGGATTAGAATAAAAAGGGAAGTGAGTCACTACTTTAACCTGTTGAGTTAACATCTGTGTTTTCATGTTTGTTGCCACTGTTCAGTTGCAGTTTGAAGTATAGCGCACCTTGAAGAAAAACGTTTAATGGTCTTAAAGTCATGTTTTTTAATAGTTTTATAACGTTATGTTTTAAACAAGACTGAAACGTTATTTGAATTAATAAAAAATGTTTCATGACAAATTTAGCTGGTCCAAAGGCCTTCGTTAGGACATTTTCATGCATTTTTCTTGATTTTCAAGTTTGCGCCATAAAACCCAAATCGTGATTTTCAAGCGGAATGGTATTTTTCAACTTTTCGAATTGACCCAATCCGTTTTCTTTTATAGGGCCTACTTTTAACCAAATAAAGACTTTCAGTTTGACAAAGAAGCAACGAAAAATAATGTTTGTTCCAATAAAAAATTCGGATTTATTTTATTTAAATCATACTTTTTTTATTTAAATAGGATTTTCATGATTTTAATTAATTCGTTGCCACTACATTTAAGCATGTGAGAAATGGGGCATGCAATTAATAGTATAGTTTCTAGACAGTATTAATTTATGCTAAGCATTAATTATATGATGGTTTAGAAAATATAGCAGGACAACGTTTGAAAAATTAAAGCAATTAAAATTATTCTTGTTGCGTTTCTTTCATTTGAATTCTACTTCGTGATACAAAAATCCAGAAAACTTAAAAATCTAAATTGAGAAACAAACTTTTCAATGTTAAATCTGATGAATTTTATAAATCCTAATAATTACATTTTTTTTTATTTTCTGTTCTTTTCGATACCAACTTGTTTCATGTGTAAAAGCTGTAGAATTAAGGTTGAAAATATTCTTTCTACAATAACATAAGTAGCAGTAGTGGTGAGATGGCACTATGAATGGATTTTCTGTCTTTTACACAAACACTAAAATATAAATGAGTTTTCCCATTTCAAAGTTTTCGCAGAGCAAAATAAAAAAACATGACATAGGAGTAAAACCTCTTTAAAATTTTTATGGTAGAGCCCAGAATCCCAAACACAAGGAGGGAGGGAGTTGAATTCGCATCGCACTGGAGCATCGAAACGGTCTATTGGCGATGGTCCGGGATCAATAGCGAAGGGAAAGATCCAAGGACAAGGCCTTGTCATTTTGAACCACTGATAGATGACGAGGTCAACACTTGAACTGGCACCCCACTCTCCAAACTTCCACACCACGCCAACGTGAGGACATGAGGCCACGGCAGATTTAACATGCACCGGTCCCACGAACACGGTCTTTGTTTGGATCGAGTTTCGAACTACTCTTCCAACCGGGCTACCGGGGCCCACAACACAAGGAGGAATATTACAAAAATATGAGGAACCAAATGTGCAGAGTGATTTGAAATCTTATTAGGTCCCTTATCAGAAGAGGCGTACAAAGTTCTAGGAACCTGAACTCCTTGGGTCTAATATTTTCATGGTTGCAGGCTGGCATTCCTCCAACATGAGGGATGAATGTTGCAAATATATTGATAATATTGGAAATGATTTGTGTTAAAAAATAGAGTTCCGAAACACTTACATATAAAACAAGTGGTGTTTTATTTCGGCCCCCGATAATTTCTCCAAGTTGTCGCAAGTGTATCCCAATCTTATTGCCTCTAATTTCCATAAAGTAAGGAAGCGAATTATTTTCAGTTAAAGTAAAGGGTCATTCTTAAAGTAAAGGGTAGAAAATTTTTAAACTTATGTGCATAATATAGCATGTATTGTGCCCCTGATTATTTCATTTTCAATATTATTTTTTTAACTTAGAAAAGAGAAATTTTAAAGTTGATTTAAATCATGGTTGTTTTAAATAAAATTTACTTGCTTTAAATTAAGTTTATTGATTAACATACCCTCAAAGAAACGGAAAAAAGTTGGAAGCGTGGTGAATGCTTAGCTTAATTTCTCCAACCGCAAATGTATATACAATGTAAAAAGCAAGGTCCCTTTCTTATCTTTACGGTATTTTCGGCATTTTTTATCACAAATGCATTTTTACTGGCATTTATAGCAGTTTTTTTTTGGGGGGGGGGCACTAATGCATTTTTATTGGTAATGGAAATGGGTTTGGGGGGGGTCACAAATGCATTTTTATTGGGCATTTATAGCAGTTTTTTTGGGGGGGGCACTAATGCATTTTTATTGGTTATGAAAATGGTTTTTTTGGGGATCACAAATGCATTTTTATTGGGTATTTATAGCAGTTTTTTGGGTCACAAACGCATTTTAATTGCGCATTTTCAGCAGTTTTTTGGGGTCACAAATGCACCTTCAGTTTCCTGGGTCACAAATGCATTTTTGTGGGCATTTTGCAGAAATGTTTCGGTCATCCCAATCCCACCCAGCCACTCGTTTCATGAATGACGCGCTCTTCCCAATGTTAGTAAGGCGCGTCGAATACCTATGCTTCCTATTTGTCCAACCTCTGCATACACTTGCTTTGTATTTGGGGAAGTGAGGGGTTGCAAAAAAGAGGAAATGAAACTGAACCCTCGGGTAGGCCTTCCATCTGCGTTCCATGCACTCTAGAGCCAAACCCCTTTTACCTTTAGCCATGAATGCGTTTTTTATGCACCGAGAGAGAGCGGAGGGTGAAAACGGGACCGCACACACTTCGCTAGAGGAAAAACCGTTCCAAATCCGGCCTGCGATTGGTTAATGATCTAGGAGGAAAACGCCACCTATTGGTCCAAGTTTTCAGGGAAGGAATTAAAAAAATATTAAAGGAATCGGGATGTTTCAAGGGTAATGGGAGGGGGCTAAGGGGTGGGGAGAAGGGGTTTCACAAAGGGTCACTGTACTTCATTAAAATGACGGGCCTTCTTTTCCTGCGCACGCACCAAGGTTGCCCTCGTCGCCAAGCAACCCATCTGTGGAAACTGGAGCCCCGGAATCTCGCCAAGCCACCATGTGCTCGGGGAAACGAATGCTGGAATCCCGAAATCCGGAACTGATTTGTGTTTTGCTGAACTGTCGGAAATAATTAGAACTGGAGAGAAAATTGTGTTTGATTCGATTCTATGGTTATGATTTGCATCTGAGACAAGACAAACGTTTGCTTGTGTAACAGATGCTTAGGCGAAGCTAGACTTTTTGGGGGGAACTGGGGAAAATAAAGCTGATGCAGCCCTGTCCAACGCAAAGTTTGCCATTTTAAATAATGATGAGGTATATTTAACTAAAAAATGTGTAAAAATACTAATTTGTATATTTTCATAAATTACTGTTCCCAATATTAATTTTTTGGTTTGCAATTTTGATTGAATATGCATAAAAACTAGCGAAAGGCTGGAAATGGGTTTCAAGGAAGGAGGTAAGAAAAGGCTTGTGCTCTCCTAACATTTGTGAGAAGAGAATTTTAAGGATTTTCTTAACCCTCCGAGTGATTTCTACGAGATTTTGCTCCAAGTGATTCGTCGAAATCACTTGGAGCAACGTTGATGTTGCGAATTTGTGGGACTGTATATGTGAATATTAATCTTTATGGTTGCATAGTTCTCTGTAAATAACTAATTTTAAATTCATCTGGACAACTGTTTGACTTGGATGTCGCAAAAGTATTCTATGCATCTTAATGTTTTATTAATAAAAAATAAGAAACCAGTATTTTCGGGGGTGCTTTGGCCATCAGAGCCCTCCTGTGGCTACACCACTGAATTTATGTGTTAAATTGATAAAAACTTAAAGTGAAATGGAACAGTCGATCGATGCTCTCGTTTATGAACTCCCTTTTTACGAACCATGGGGTATGCAGGGATAGGCCTAAGGCCCTCAAACCCTCCCCTAAATATTTCGAATGTTCAAAAACAATCAAAACTGTATACTGAATCTAGTGCAATCAGCATCGAAGGTTCCCAAAAAACATAGCAAGTTTGCCCACTGCGGGCCAGGTAAATCTATTCGGAGGGCCGTATGTGGACTGCGAGCCTGATAAAAATATTTCGAAAGCCATATCGTGTCTGCGGGTATGATAACAACATTTGGAAGGCCATATCTGGTCTGCGGGCCTGATAAAAACATGTGGAGGGCCGAATCTTATCTCCGGGCCTGAGAAAATAGCTAAAACTGATTTATCTTACTCTTTCAGTCCTTCATCGTACGCATACGGTTTTTTGTATGACCGGCTAGTTAGATCTCATCCCGACGAGAGCAGCTATTTTTAAAATAGCTAAAAATAGTTCAACATTCTTCAGTAAAACGAATGTTGGATTCTAACAGGTAGTCTCCGGGAGAGAAGACTAGACCACCCCCAAATGTTCTGAAGACGTGTCTGTTACGAATCGTTCCCTTCGATTTGTAAAATGGAGCACAGAATGTGTTCGATTTTGACTTAGAATCCGGAAGCCGTGACCCCATATTGTGTATTCCATTTTATAGTACATTCGAAATAAAAAGAATAAATTTATGCAAAGAAACAGTTATTTACCTGATCGTAAAGAGGTTCAAAAATAATTTTCATTGTAGCTTTTATATGCAGTTGCGATTTTTTAAATAAACTTTGCTGTTATGACATGTTTGCATGACAAGTAGGTTCAATCACCGCCCAAGGCGTTAAAGAAGTTCCAAATCAATAAATACTCGAAGCTTCCTGAAATTGCTCTTTTCTTGTTTATTTGTTCTGGTTTTACTTTTTCGTTTATTTCTCCGTTTCTAGCATTTCATTTAAATCCCACAATGATCTGAAATATTTTTGGAGGAACAAGAACAATCGAAAACAAGAATATGTATATAAATCTGCTGCGCACGAATTTCAGCGTAACTATTTGCGAAGTAATGCTTGGCTCCGATTTGCTACCATAGCCCATTGTGTTGCTCCAGTGCGACGATAATTAAAATACTACCTGCCGATTTGCTACTTTTTTAAATATTTATTTTTTATGGATGAGTATACTTTAAGAATATATGGTATCCGTATCTGACCAGCGAGTCAGGTAAAATCTTTTCGAAGGCCCTTTCTGGTCTGCGGGCCGGGAAAACCTTTTCGGAAGGCTGTATCTGGCCGGGTAAACCTGCCCAGAGGGTCGTACCTAAACTACGGACCGGCTAAACTTATTCAGAGGGCAGTTTCTGGTCTGCGGGCGAAATGAAATAATTCGGTGGGCCGTATCTGGTCTGCTGGCCGGAGATCAATCTATTCGTTACTACTTATTTCTTTTACGCGTACGATCTTTTGTTGTTAAACTGACCCCTGCGAGAACAACAGCTATTTCTCAAATAGCTAATAAGTGCTGAAGCTAATTGCAGTCAGATAAGAGTTATTGCGTTTGGCATCTCCAGGTAGAGTAATCGTAAACATTTGGAAAAATTCGAGAAAAAATGAAGCGTTAATTTTCATTGTGGCTATTAATTCAACTGGCAATGCTCTGTAGAGATGTTTGAGGCAGGATCTGAAATGGAAAAGGGCTACAGGGTTTATTTTTGGAATCGAAGATTCACGAAATAATTGTTAGCACATTCCAAACACAATCAGCCATATATTGTGAAAAACAAGAGCTGTCACTTCGATTCATTTTTCAAATAAACATGCAACTGTATCGCCAGATAAAGCGCCAATTCGAAGCCGTTTATAAAAAGCGAAATGAATTGGACAGTTTACTAACCAGATTCCACACTTAAACACAAGGCTGTGAACAAAGAAATTCTGCGGAGTTATTTCACGACACAAACAAAAATTATGACTAGGTTTTGTTAAGGATACCGTTTATCCCGTCGATTTTCAGGACCGAAACATTCTTGCCGAACAGCGCTTTCAGTCCACAAAGAACCTTGCCCCACCCGAAAAGTTTTTCTGAAGAATAAAAGCGAAAACCGAAAGTTCGTCATAATTGCGCGAACTTTCTCCTCCGCTGCCAAAAGGGCAGCCAAAGCGCGCGCTAGAGCGTGGCTGCCGGCAACCCTGCGGCAGAGGCAAGGGTGATGATTGTCCCTGACCCTGGCTTTGGCGCAAACGTCCGTTGCTATGGCAACTGAGCTCTGTTCATGGTCATAAGCTAGTAGGGGTTGGAGTAAGGGCAGACTATTACGTATTCCCGTTTGTTGACCTGATGATCGATTTTTCGGTTGCTCTAAGGGGGGGTACCGGATGAGGAGTCAGGTCGGGGGGAGAGAAAGTGTTATTCAAAACGAGTCCACTTCCTTTTGCCTGCCTTCCCACCCTATATCAAAAACTTGCTTTCACTTTCGAATGCATTTGGGTGTTTTGTTTCCTTTTTTGCAACCCGCCGCTCTTTGGGCTCAGATATCGAAGAAATTCAAAAGCCGCATCGAGTGAAATGTTTTGTTTTGGGAGATAGTGTTCGGTTTCGCGATTTTTCCCCAGGAACCGATCCCTTTGAAACAAAACCTATCGGTGACAGATCGTGCTCTTGCAAAAACAAGGCATTGGGTAAGAAATCCAGAAAACGAGTAAAGATTGCGTTATGTGTGTGCAAGCTAACACAGATTCATAGGTACCGTAGAATCGGGATCCCAGAAATATGAAAAGTTTATGTATCTTAATAAGTAATCTGTTTTCCCAAGTTCGAAAGGCCCGTCGCCAATAGCCCATGTGTTGCTCCAGTGCGACGTTAATTAAAATATCTACCTACCCAAGTTCGAAAGTTTTGAATCTTTTCATTGTTTATAAAAATTGCGGTGTACTACAATTGTTTTGTGCTATCTAGTGACAGATCTGACACTTGCGAGTAAGGTGGTAGTTGAATTTACGTCGCACTGGAGCAACACAAGCTATTACTTGCCAGTAAAAGGCAGTATAAATTTTTTGAATGAGTTACTTCTAGTCCAAATCATCAGTCCCCGATACCATTGTACCGGTATCTGAATCTAAGGGGACTTGGGAGATGTAAGTTTTCGTACCGTTATGAGCAATTTGGTTTCCCAAGTTCAAAAGAGGTCGCGGTAGCTCGGTTAGAAGAGTAGCGGATAGCAACCGGAGGGTTGCGTGTTCGAAACTCGATCCTACCAAAGACCGTCGTGTACGTGGAGGCTGGTGCACGTTAAAATTGTCGTGACCTCACGTTGGCGTGGTTCCTTGCGTCATAAAACCCTAACATCCAATCAAATCCACGTTGACGTGGTGTGGAAGTTTGGAGAGTGTGAGCCAGCTCAGGTGTTGATCTTATCTGACTGTTTCAAAATGACGAGCAGTTGCCCTCGGATGGATATCGGACCGTCGACAATAGCCCCTTATGTTGCTCCAGTACGACGTTGATTCAACTACCTACCCAAGTTAAAAGTTTTGAATCTTTGTATTGCTTAAAGAAAAGAAGATAAACATTTATATGTGCAAATTAAACAGTGAGTACTGGGATAAATACATTTACTTCAAGAGCCATCCAACCTAGACACCAGGGCCAGTACCCCGAGAAAAAGACAATAAGTCCTGGCTCTTAACCCTCCAGGTGGTTTCGACGAGTTATCGCGTCCAACAAGATCTGATCAATTTTGGAGATATCTCATCATCCAAATATTGTGGATTTTTTATGACAAGATCGAGATCTGATCAGTTTTTTCTAATAACGAGATATTGATGGACGAGATATTTCGTCAGTTAGCTGATGACGTGAGATGCCTCGTCGGGACAACCACAGGAGGGTTAATACTTCAATATTAAATCTATATTAGACAAAATATTGTCAGTTGAAGAGAACAAAAGAAACTCATTTATCTCAACTACTTTTGTGTTGCCTTTTCTTTGAATTTGCCTTCAAAATAACGGATATTTTTTACTTGCAATGTTGGCAGGCAAAAAATTGCAATTTAACACAGCATCTTTAATTAAAAAGGTTAATACTAGTCGGTCCCCCTACATCTGCACTTCAGATCCAGAGCTAGATTAAATGACGGGCCCTTCAATAAATGAAAGTGAATTAATTCCAAGTATTCACTGTTCAATTTACACCCCCCCCCCCCCAATCTATAAAATTTTCCATTTTCATATACACTTGGACATCTTCATTATCGTAAATGAGATAAAAATGTTTGACTTTTGATCTTGAAAAGTTAGTGAACTTTCAAAATCTTCACATTTCCCGTTCCCTATTTCCTTCGAACTACGGGACCCCCAATGTAGGGGCCCGATGCAAGTCGAATAGTGACTTATGGAGTGGTATGTCCATATTTCGTGTAATTCATGACTGAATACTTTTGCAATTGTCTTTTGCGTTGTTTGATGAAGTAAGCAATGTCCACATGAGCGACAACCAAGCCCTTTATTGAATTGTTTTTTTTAAGGTAACCTTTGATTTGAAAAAGTTGTGCTCTCCTGAGGTTACCTCTCTGAACTTTTATAACCGAGACTTGTTAAGTAAAAATGTAAAATTCGTTGACTTTAAATTTTACTTTATCGTTGTTTACTTTAAATAATTGTACCTAAAATAATTTCCGTCTTACAACGATCAATTTCAAGACTGACAGAAACGAAATAAGGCGATTCCGTCTCATTGTTTTTCTCTAAAAAATTTCGAAACCTTGCGCTTTAACCCTCTTGGTGGTTGTCTCGGCGAGATATCTCGCCATCAGAAAAACGGACCAGATCTTGATGGGCGAGATATCTCGTCATTCAAAGAAAACTGACCAAATCTTCATCTCGTAATAAAAAATTCGGCAATATCTTGATGACGAGATATCTCATCATTTGCAAAATTGACCAAGTCTTGATGGATGAGATATCTCGTCGAAAGCACGTGGAGGGTTAAGTGCTAATTCTATCCATATAATACCACACATTTTACGTAAACGTAAAAGTTCAAGAATTCTGATATTTAGTTTCAAAGGAGCCAATTTATGAAAATTGTTATTTAAGACCGAGTTGCTTCATATATGCATTTTTTGAACAATTTATTTTATGTAGAGATCATTATCAATTTTTATTGTAACATTTATCCCTCATGTATTAGGGAAGCTAGTACTTGGTGCCCGTATTTATTATAAGGATTCAAAATATTTGCATTTCATCAATGTTAAATTTCGATAGAAATTCCCTCTTACAAATTGCTTTTTAGAGGCTAATATACTTTCGTTTCTTCAGAATTACTCGGATGCATACTTTAATCTTCCATCTTGACAGCCTTGTATACAAACTAACGAATTTGTATTCGATGTCTTGTAATTTTTTCCGCAAGTGAAGACCAATAGCGAAAATGCGGAAAAAATATTTCAAGCATAATTGAAATATTGTTGTTAAGTTGAAGGTGGCCATGTGCAAGAGAAAATAGTTCCAGATTCGATTAATTCGTTGGCAAAACTGTCACGTTTCACAAGAATCTGAATAAGAATCCAGAGCGTGAAGATCACTTAAGCTTATCTCCTTTACTGAAGACAACGCTCGACGCAAGCGCCACCTAGTGGTCAGGCAGGCTTTGAAAAATACCTTAGTTTTGTCTTTGCTTAGATTTCCTGTTGAATTAAAAATAAGAATCATCAACCCTTATGAAATCTATAGATATCTAAATATTCGTATTTATATGACCTTCCTCGGCTCTCAAAATTAAAAAAGGCAAATTTGAAGGTTTTGTTTATTAAAGTTTAAAATGATGAATATCTTATTAATCTAGGCATCCTAAATTAATTTTTGAAGTATCCCTTTATCTCGTTTTGGATATGCACGGTTATTTATTTTATATAATTTTAAACAACTTAAACATGATAGATATATTTAAATGTTTCAGCTTCGTTTCAAATATTTCAGTTTATTTTTAGCATACTCAATATTAAAATAAAAAGTAAATGATTATTTACTAAAATTTATAAATAACCATTATGTACGCTATATAAAATAGTACCTCGCTTTTTTCACCTATCGTGCTTCTTGCACTTCCTCTTAACTCTTGTAATAAGCAATATGGCTCCATTTCGCCCCCCACCCCGAAAGATGCCGAGGCACCCTAGTGTGCTCAGGCACCCTGGTGGAGCACCACTGGGTTAAGGGTACATTTTATGGACTCGTAAACATTAAAATGACTTCAATGATGAATTTCATACCGATGCGGTAGAAACAGAGCTTAAGCTATGAGCGTTAATTCTACCATTCATAAGACGATGTTAAGGAAACTGAAACTCATCACAAATAAGCGTAAGTCTGGTATATCAAATGAATTCTTCAACGTTAGTCGTAGACGCATTCTTCCAATCAGAAAAGGCGTTCAAATCATCTACAAAATTTAAATACGTATCATTTCTTTAACACGGGTTCGCATAGGCATAAAAATGCGAATAGCTTAATATGCAGATACTCTTCCAGAAAATTCTTATTAAAGAAAATTTTACAAAAATAAAATTTCTTTGTAAATCTTTCTCTGACTAGATATTTTCGTATATTTTATTACTCAAAGAAAAAGAAATGTCTTTTTAAGCACTTTAAACCGTAGACCCCTGTCTAGTGAGTGAAGACTTGAATAATATTGCTGGATGTTTTGTGAATCATAAATTTCTTCGTCAGACTTCACGAAGTCACATCATTCATTGCACACTTTTGACTCAAAGCAAAAACGACAGGGACTGGAACCCTTGTAGCCCCTACACAGCCCTATATCTGACATCGTTTCGACTACAATTGGAAAGAAAGCATATCAAAATAGCATTCTTCCAAACTGCTCCGTGTTAAGTTCCCTAAAAGCATCAGTTTTGGATCGTGTTTAGGCGGGAGCGCAATCTCTACTTGGGCTGAGCTTAGTTTCTCCCAGATACACCACTGTCCACATTATACTAGACATTCCTTCTCTCAAGAATTAGAAAGAAAACCAACCATTCTTCAAAAGTGCTCGATATAAAGTTCCCCAAAAGCTTTTATTTTACATTTTTTTTACGCCTCTGTCTAAATATTTGGCACAATCTCAGTGTTTGCCTTTTGCGTAATTTTCCTCTATTATGCCAGTGTCTCACACCATTATACAAAACATTACTTCGCTCAAGAATCAGATAAGATAGCCAAAAAACTAGCATTCTTCAAAAGTGCTCGATGGTATCTTCCCCCAAAGCATTGATTTTACGTTGCGTCCCTGTTCAACTATCTGGCACAATCTGTGTTTGACTTTTGCGTAATTCCCCCCATCTATGCCAGTGTCTGATGCACTATTATGCAAGACATTCCTTCGCTCAAGGATCAGAGAGAGGATAGCCAACCAAAAACCTAGCATTCTTCAAAAGTGCTCGATGGAAAGTTTTCACAAAGCATTGATTTTAAGTTGTGCCCGTCTAAATATCTGGCCCAAACTCAGTGTTTGCATTTTGTGTAATTTTCCCCAATCATTCCAGTGTCTCATACACCACGAAAAAAACATTATTTCCCTCAAGAATCAGAGAAGATAGTCAATCAAAAAATAGCATTCTTCAAATGGATGGGAATTCTCCATCGCACCCAAAAGCATTGATTTTTCTTTGCACCCCTGTCCAACTATCTGGCATAATCTCAGTCTTTGACTTTTGCTTAACTTTCCTCAATCATGCTAGTGTTTTATACACCATTATACAAGACATTCCTTCGCTCAAGAATTGAAAAGAAAACTAACCATTCTTCAAAAGTGCTTGATGGGAAGTTCCCAAAACAATTGATTTTACATTGTACCCCTGTATACAAGACTAGCACAATCTGTGTTTGACTTTTGCGTAATTTCCCCCCACTTATGCCAGTGTCTTATGCACCATTATACATGACATTCTTTAGCTCAAGAATCAGAAGATAGCCAACAAAAAAACTGCCATTCTTCAAAAGTGCTCGATAGAAAGTTCCCGAATAGCATTGATTTCCTTGCCGAATGGCTGCGAGAAAGCGAGCTCTGACGCAAACAATGAAAGGGGAAACAGAATCATTTCGGAATGAGAGTCCCGAGCGGCATTGAACGAGGACGTTGCCTGTTTCTGCCGCATGCACATGTACACTCATGCATTCATACCGGTTTCCTTGTGGATAATGATGAAAAAACTCGTCTTTTTTACACGCTGCTGCCCTCCCCCCGCTGCTATTTATTATTACTCAAAGAGAACGCGAGGCATGCTGGGAAATGGTGGCAGCGTCAATGTCAAGTTCAAAGTTAAGGAAGAAAGGGGTGAATTTTTCCCCATTTTGTTTTTGGGGTTAGCAGGGGAGGGGGAATATGTTCTGGCTTTGATAGAGGGAAGGGTTGGATGATATTGACTTCCTTTTTTATGTCGCTACCTTGCGCTGCAGCGATTGGACTGCTAACGGGACTTGGTAAAATTGGTAGATTGCGCAATCCCTACATCGTTCCAACAGCGTTACCTCACGGCGTACCTTGGTCTATCTTATGAATCAAGACTGGAACATTTTAGATTCTTTTTCACGATTGCTGTCTCCCGCAAAAATGAGACTCTTTTTCCTTTTTGATCTTAGTCTTTTCTTTTTTAATTGGACTTGAGAAAATTTGTATTTGATTTGTGTATCCAGGGTTTCCACTAATAGGAGTGAGATTTTATCCCCATGTCGTCATCAATTTGTCTTAGAAAGAAAACTGACTGAAAATAATCAGAAATCATGAAGAAAAATCAGAACATTTGTATTTTTATACATGATTTCTGTCTTCAGGGTTCCCGCTAATATCAGATACATTTTCACCTAGTGTTGTCTTAACCTTTTCTTCCTGTTTTTTAATGAGACTTGAGAACATTTTATTTTTTATACATGAATTTTGTCTCCAGAGTTCTGACCGTAGTTCAAAATTACGTGGTGTTGTCCTTGGATCTTTCCCTTCGGGTTTGATCCCGTTCCGTCGCCAATGGCCCATTGTTTTGCTCCCTACGACGTTAATTAAAATACCTACCTGTCTCCAGAGTTCCCGCTAATATCAGATAGATTTTCGCCCCGTGATTTCTTAACCTTTTCTTCCCCTCTTTTAATGAGAATTGAGAACGTTTATATTTTTATACATGTTTTCCGTGTCCAGAGTTCCCGCTAATATCAGATAGATTTTTTCACACCCTTTGATTCCTTAACCTATCCTTCCTTTCTTAATTAGACTTGAGAACATTTATATTTTCATGCATGATTTCTGTCTCCAGAGTTCCCTCTAATATCAGGTAGATTTTCACCCCATTCTACTTTAACGTTTTTCTCTCTTTTAATTAGACTTGAGAACATTTGTATTTTCATACATGATTTCTGTCTCCAAGTTCTCGTTAATACAGAACTCAGATAGATTTTCATCCCGTGCTCGCGCTTCCTTAGCCTTATCTATTTTAATTAGTCTTAAGAACATGTATTTTCGAAACTGATTTCTGACCCCTAAGTTACATTAGCCTTTTCTTCGACTTTGTTGAAATTGGCCTTAAAATAATATTTAATTTTAATGATTTACGATATGTATGTAGGTTCTCGTTGATACAACGATGAGCAGAGTGTAAACGATAGAAATTCTAATTGGATATTACGTTCTTCTTCGTCTCATCTTTCATCATTTCATTCGCAACGACGAATTGCTCAAGAACAAACATTTCAATGCGAATTGAGCATGTTTATTTGTACAGGGTGTTCTTAATTTATTCACCTTGTTAAGACACGCTTTTGAAATAAAATTATGCTACTTTTACACGATTTTTAATTTTATAATATAACAAAGTAGTTTATGCGTTTGTAGTGAGTGCTTTTTCGTAGATACTTTAAAAAGCTGTGCCTTACACTTTTGGAGGGTCTATGGCCACGCCACTACAAAATTGGTTAATTTTGGTGGCAGTGGTGTAACCAGGATCACATTAAGGAGGGCCCAAATATAGAAATGCAATTTTTATTCCAAATATAGATACGGGCCGCGGTAGCCCGGTTGGAAGAGTAACAGATTAGCAACCGAAGGATTGCGAGTTCGAATCCAACCAAAGACCGTCGTGTACAAACGGAGCTGGTGTACATTAAATCTGTCGTAGCTTCAAATGTCCTCATGTTGGCGTGGTGTGGAAGTTTGGAGAGTGGGGTGCCAGCTCAGGTGTTGCCTCGTCATCTGACCATGTTTCAAAATTACGTGGTGTCCTCGAATCTTTCACTTCGGGATTGATCCTGGACCGTCGACAATGGCCCGTTGCGTTCCTCCAGTGTGACGTTAATTAAAATACCTACCTACCTCGATGCTGTGGCGTAAGAAAAAATACATAAAAAATTCGTGTGTTTTACGTTATTCTTAATAGGTATCTCATGATTGGAAAGGAATATTCCATATCTTTTAGTTCAGGCCCTAGGCTTATATATTTAGGAGACTGCAGAATTTTAGGCAAATGTACTCAAGTTTTCCAATTGTAATGTTTTTCGTTTTCGTCATAACCTAAATTTTCCAATTTTTGCCAATTTTTAATAGGTTATAATAATTTGTAGTCATTTTTATTTTATTGTGTACTTATAAGTTGTTTTATCTTAAAAAGAAAAGAATAGTATAAATTGGACGTTTTTTTAAAAAAGGACGCCGACGTAGTCGCATACCTTAAGCAATCACCATACAGACATCATTAGAGTGATAATGCATTATCGTTGATTGTTTTAACTTTAAAGAGGAACCGACCGCAAATAGTTGACTGGAGATTGAAAGATGCTGCTGGGCGGAAATGAAGCCTAATACAGACGAATTGACAGCTCCACACCAGGGGTTCATCCTTTTCATTAGTGATTATTTTTAATGTTACTGATTTTTATTGATATTAATTACCAATAATATATATAGGGAGCGATCTAGTGAGTTTATGCGCAATTTATTTTTGTTACTTCATTTTAATAAATAACCAGATCGTGTTCGTGGGGGGCGGGTGCACGTTAAATCTGTCGTGGCACCAAATGTCCTCACGTTGGTCTGGTGTGGAAGTTTGGAGAATGGTGTGCCAGCTCTGGTGTTAACCTCGTCATCTGACCATGGTTCAAAATGACGAGGCGTTGTCCTCGGGTCTTTCCCTCCGGGATGGATCCCGGACCGTCACCATTGTGTTGCTCCAGTTTGACGTTAATTAACTACCGAATACTTCATTTTAATAAGTAGCCTTATAATTTCAGTACCAAATTTTATTTCCAGATTAGCCTTTTGAAATTCTTTTTGAAAAAATTTGAAGATTACACACGCGGCTACATAAATATTTTGGTGGAATTCAAAAATTATAGGCGCTACTCTTGCATTTATTATTGGTTGAGATATTTTTCTCAGAAGGGGCACCGAAAAAAATTGCCTTTGAAAAAGGGCCGTTGAGCTAAAAAAGTTCGCTTTATTTCAAGATGAAGAGAAAAAAACTCGGTTCGGATAACACAGACACTCGGTTAATCGGAGCTAGGAAAATCAAGGGTCTGTTTTAAGGGGACAGTGGACTTTCAAAACAAACTTTGAAGTTATCCGATCGTTATAAAATTTTCACAGCCTATTGGTTTCTATCAAAGAACACAAAAATCTGATTCAAAAATATTAAATCAATCGGAAGTTATTACATAAAATTTTGATAAATTAGCAAAAATTGATAGGTCCCATGCGCATTAATTTTCTATGCATTGTCAAAATTTTAATTCACATAATAGTGAGTGATATACTTATCAAATGGAGTTAATTTGATTTATATGTGTGTATAAATTAAATTAATTCCATTTGGTAAGTGTATCGCTTAGCTGCAAAGCAAAAACAAATTGTACGAAACACCTAAAATTTTGTAAAAAAAAGTAGTTTAAGCAACATTTTAAACCTAAATTTGGGAGCATGGTGAATTTTTCATTTGCTCTTAGATATATACAACAGATTTCAAGGATTATCCTAAAACATTTCTAGGAAATCAATCAAAACCAGATGCGCAGGGAAAATTTTAAAATCAAAAGAATGTTATAAAAATCTGAATTGGAGAAAAACATGTTTTTTGTAATAGACTTATACTTGTCTTCTACATCTTTGATGTCGTATATGTAACTCCGTCAAAAATGATTGTAAGGGAAAAATTCAGTTTGCTCTTTATTGAATTTGATATCAATTAATTTTTAACGATTAGTTAAAAAATCGATTTTGGTGATTTTGATTGAAAGTCTACAGTCCCCTTAATGTTTAGAAAACCGAGACTATATAAAGTACATTAAAAATAAACTCGATATCGAATTCGACTCGGTAACACGGACACTCGGTTAATCGGAGCGAGGATAATAAAGGTTCTCCTGTGTTCAGCAAACACTGTGAGACTATAAGGTGCATTTAAAAGAAAAGTCTATTAAATTCGGCTCGGATATCACGGACACTCGATTAATCGAAGCAAGGATGATCAAGGTTGTAGAAAACTGAGACTTTATAAGGACATTAAAAAAAACTCGTCATCGAATTCGGCTCGGATAACAGACACTCGGTTTATCGGAGCGAGGATAATCAAGGTTCTCCTGTATTAACGTTTAGCAAACTGAGACTTTGTAGAGGCATTTAAAAAAAGAATCGGTATCAAATTCGGCTCGGTATCACGGACACTCTCTTAATCGGAGCGAGGATAATCAAGGTTGTAGAAAACTGAGACTTTATAAGGACATTAAAAACTAGTCATCGAATTCGACTCGGTTAAGAGACACGAGGATAATCAAGGTTCTACTGTATTAATGTTTAGACATCTTAAAAATAGAAGCTAAGGCTTTCGGTAGGGTTGGATCAACAGAGCCACTAGAAATGTGGTATCCGTGGTGTGTCGCAAACGCGGTGTCAAAAGAAGATTGCTCAAGTATCGGAAGTATCGTGAAGTGTTGTAAGCGTTGACCTTAGCATTCCGACACTCGCAGCTGCGCAATAGGACGATTGTTTGTACGTATAGCAAATGGGCGTAGTTGGAGTTCATAACACCCCATGTGACGCTATCTATTTTAGAGGCTATGAATGGGGTGCAGCTGGAACGACGCGTTTTCGCAACTCCAGATCACCTATGAAACAGCTCTTCCCTGCAGACGTGAACTTCACATTAATTTATCTTTTCCTGCAACAAACATTTTTTCGTGGCGGATGATGAATGAGGATCTGTCTCATGAATTCAGGGGCATTTCGCTTCTCGGGTGACTTCGTGAAAAAGTGACTATCCTTACAAGCGCCTTTGATGTCTGCGGATAATTAGTTTGATGTGGGTAAAGCAGGGCTTGTTTGATTTTTGGCATTTGCGTATCATTGGCGCTTATAACGACAAATGAGAACAGCTATTTTGATGAGAATAATAGCAGGGCTAATTTCCGTTTGATTTTTGGCATATCACTGACTTTTATTACGATAAATGAATGTAAGAACCGTTTTGATGTGATTAGAGTTAATTTTCCGTTTGATGTTTGGCATTGCCATATCATTGGCGCTTTTAATGATATATGAATGCAAGAGTAACTATTTTGATGTGTGTAAAACTGAGTAAATTTTCCGTTCGATTTTTTGTATAGCCATATCATCGGCGCTTGTAGGGACAAATGACTAATAACTATTTTGATGTGAATAAATTAGGCTTATTTTCACATTTGATTTTTAACATTGGTGCTTTTAATGATAAATGAATGCAATAACTGTTTTGATGTGTGTAAAACTGAGTACATTTTCCGTTTGTGTTTTTGCGTTGCATTATCATTGGCGCTTCTAGGGACAAATGAATGAAAAACAAATATTTTGATGCGAGTAAAGTAGGGTTATTTTTTTTCCATTTGATTTTTTAGCATACGCATATCATTGGCGCTTGTAAAGACAAATGAGAACAGTTAGTTTGATAAGAGTAATAGCAGGGAATGATTCGACGTATCATTGGCGCTTTTAATGACGAATGAATGCAAGAACAACTATTTTGATGTGTGTTAAAATGAGTAAATTTTCCGTTTTTCTTTTTGCATTGCTTTACCATTGGTGTTTGTAGGGGCAAATGAATGAAAACAATTTTGATGAGTAAAGTAGGGTTATTTTTCCATTTGATTGTTGGCTTTGACCTATCATCGGCGTTTTAATGATAAATGAATGCAAGAACAACTATTTTGATGCGTATAAAATTCAGTAGATTTCGTTTGATTTTTTTTGGAATTGCCATATCATTCGCGCTTGTCGGGGCCAAATTATGCAACTCCAACTATTTTGATGTGTAAAGTAGGGTTATTTTTCCATTTGATGTTTGGCATTGGCGCTTGTAACGACAAATGAAAGTCTGAGAACAGCTATTTTGATGAGAGTGTAGCAGGGCCTATTTCCTGTTTGATTTTTGGCATATCACTGGTTTTTATTACGATAAATGAATATAAGAACTGCTTTGATGTGAGTAGAGTTAATTTTCTGTTTGATTTTTGGCATTGACGTATCATTGGCGCTCTTAATAATTAATGAATGCAAGAAAAACTATTTTGATGTGAGTAAAACTGAATAAATTTCCCGTTTGATTTTTTTTTTGCATTGCCATATCATTGACGCTTGGAGGGACAAATGAATGTAATAACAACTATTTTGATGCGACTAAAGCAGAGTTATAATTCTATTTTCTACAAACATTCATTCAGCATTACAGACGCCAATAATCTTCTGGAAATATTTTCACAGTAAAGTCGGATTAATTTCCAAATTTTTCATTTTTGTGCAAACATAACGAGAAATGCTCAAATCCTAAGTTTTGGGTGGGAATAAAAAAAAAATTAAAACACTAAGTAGGATTAACTCTCCAGGTGGTTATCTCGACGATGTATCTCGTCATTAGCAAAGCTTAATAGATCTTAATGGACGATATATCTCGTCATGAGAAGAAAACTTACCGGATCAAACAACGGAAATATGATCGATTTTGCTAATGACGAGGTATCTCGTCATTAGCAAAATCGATCAGATCTTGATGACGAGATATCTCGTCATTAGCAAAATTGATCAGATCTTGATGGACGAGATATCTCGTCGAAACCACTTGGAGGGTTAAAAAACAGTGCTTATTTTGATTAATCCTTTTCGATTTCAGTTTCTCTCGACTAAAATGTTCCTTCTATGTCGTCTGTCTCAGTTTGGAACCCATTTCGAATCTTAAAAGAGCGGAACTCTTGTACCCATCGAAAACAATGACAAGATTAGCAAGATAATAAAATGTTTAAAAGACCTTTCAGAATGGACCTGATGAGATATTTGCTGGTTCTATTCACACTAGCAAGAAAAGACCTTTGCAAAATCGGAGAGAGCGATAAAAATATTCCTATTCAAACGCACAATGAATCCAATAATACACAAATAAATTTTCTTTTCCCTACTTCCATAAAAAGCCCGTGTGGAAACAAGGATAGAAATGGATCTGGCAATACAAGAATCTGCAGACGACATTCTCTGCGGGGAGGCTTTTCACGGAATCTGGGCCTTATATTTAGGAGCTCTTTGTCGAATCCAGTGACACAATAGGATGCATGTCGCAGATGTTAGAAAACAATAAAAATGATTCGATTGACTACGAGAACCCCCTGTGTGCAACATAACTTTAATATTGTCATTGGCGAATATAGATATTTTTATGTTTCGTATTTATATGCATTTCGAGTATAAAACTAAGTTGATTTTATTTTATTGATATTTGCATTTGCTTCGGACTGATATTCGTAAAGGTAAAATTAATCGATAAAATGCTGTAAATTTGAAGTGCAGATTAAATTGTACGGGCAGGAATCGCTCTTTATACATTAAATGAATCGATGAAACAGTGTAAATTTCAGGTGCAGTTTAAATTGTGGCCACGAATCGCTTTTTAGCACGTGATTGATTCGAAATTGCAATGATTTGCTTAACTCAGATGTCTAAATGTAATGTAGGGCTCCACATAAGGTTAACTTACCAAGTGGTTTCGACGAGATATCTCATCCATTACGATCAGACCAATATTGCTACTGGACGAAATATCTCGTTATCAAGATATTAGATGATGACGAGATCAAGACGTGGTCAGTTTTCTTGTAATGACGAGACAAAATCTTGATGGACGAGATACCTCGTTCATCAAGATCAGGTCAGTTTTGTTAATGCCGAGATACCTCATCGAGACAATTACCAGGAGGATTAACATGCATGGTTAGAGGCGAAGCTAAACATTTTAGGACCTGGGGCAAATGCGGCTGATGCAGCCCTCTGTCCAAAACAAATTCTATTTAAAGTGAAAGTAAAGTTTCTTATTTAAATAACTAAGCTAAATGTACTAATAGAAACTACATTAATTTTATTGATAAGTTATCGTTCACAAAATTAATTTTTAATTGCAATTAATCATTGACAACGCGTAAGAACTAGCAAAAACCTGATTTTATTCAAGGCACCTGTTAAAGTCTCCTGAGGGAAATGTCTTGCTTTGAAGTTTGTTTGTTTTGCCGTTTGTAAGCAAATTACTTTATCGCTTTGTCTCTTCTGAATAGTAATACCATCGCAGGGGACTTTATGAAAAGAATTGACTTGTTGCATCTAAGGGATACATATCGATACATATTCCAGGGATAAATATCGATATTTGATGAGTGGTCCATCATTTAACCTGGTACCGGAGTCCAAACCCAACTCAACCTCTGGACGTTGACCTTCAATTCGCAACATCTGATTCACTGGAATCCTTACAGCGCCTACTATTTCTTTCAAGAAAATGCTTCAACCTTCACTCAAAGCACATAATTTATGGACTGTCCGAACGAGGGGCGTCTTTTCCGACTCACACTCAGGGGCCCATTGAATAGACCCTTCGGGGTGTAGCTGTTACCATTAGTCTAGTTAGTCTCCATCCTCTACCCTCCTGAATTGTCACAGCCGCATTCTTGGAAATTGTACTATAGAAACAGGTGTCTACCCATGCAGTTCCGTCCCACATATCACCGAAGCACAAAGTCATAGCAAAGGGGTAATCCCTAAGGCCTTCAAACCCATACAGAGTTGTCGGTGTCTGCGACTGTGGTCTTCAAGGTCAAAGGAAACAAACGGTTTCCAAGGTTCAGCGTTCATAAAATGAGATACAATGGTATGTGTATACATGTTAATAAAAATTTGAAGTACAGTAACCCTCGCGATATATCGCTGATTGGGCTATATCGTTCACTTTTACTTTGCCCCTATAGATTTTAGGTTTGAACAGCAGAGGAAGTCTCACTATCTTTCTTTAGAATTTGGGGTTTAACCCTCCTGGTGGTTGTCTCGATGAGGTATCTCACCTCTTTAGCAAAACTGACCAGATCTTGATGGATGTGATATCTCGTCATTAGAAGAAAACTGACCAGATCTTGACCTCGTCATCAAAAAATTGGCAATATCTTGATGACGAGATATCTCGTCTTAACCTTTTGGAGGGTTAAGGGTCACTTATTTTATCCAGTTATTTTAGCCTTTCCCCGTGGACCCTTCTGCAACAATATGAATTTTTGTGGGGCATCTGCTGACATCTTGAAGTTAGGGGGTGAGGTTCATCTGTCACTGAAAACTCGTTGTATTTTATTTTTCCTGGTCTAGCCGCTACTAGACCGAGTCCAACAAGTCATTCGTCCTCAAAGAAATTATGTTACGAAGATTCTGTAATAAGTCTGAAGGGTTCATTCCAATACATGAAAGAATGATTACTAGACCCTTGAAATTGGGAGAAACTGGAAAAGATCTTTGACCATTCAGGAATTTCATGCTCCTAAAGTGCCCACCAATCTATATAAAGCACATTTAACTAAAGCAAAGAGAAGAAAAATCTCGTAGTCTTATTCTACCGTATTATAGTTTTACGTAATTTTTTATAAAAAACGCGTTACAAAATGTTAATTTGCACTTTTTTTTTATCTATTAAGTACATTTTTCTCATTCCTTGCTGTATTGTCTCCCTAGAAACGCGACATTTCCAGGTGAAAAATGGGAATTTACTTGGACCCTGTAGAGCAGCCAGGGGACTTTACTTCGGAGAAGTCCCCCCAAATTATCCTCAAAAAATTTAAATCTAAACTAGCTTACCAAAAAAATTAAAATTCAAACCAACTTACTAAAAAACTTATCAAGCAATTAATATATAAATCAACTTATTAAAAATTTTTTAATCAAAACTACCTTATCAAAAGAATTAAAATCCGAACTAGCTTACCAAAAAATTAAAATCCTAACCAACTTATGAAAAAAGTTTTTAAAACCTGCTTATTCAAAAATTAAATCCTAACCAACTTATGAAAAATGCTTTTAAAAACAACTTATTCAAAAATTAAAATGTAAACCAACTTATAAAAGTTAAAGAAGAAACTTATCAAAATACAAATCAACTATCAAAAAATTGAAAGTCAAACTAACTTAGCAAAGAAATTAAAATTCAAACCAACTTATCTAAAAAGAAGTAAAATATAAACCAACTTAACAAAAAAATTGAAATTCAAACTAACTTATCAGAAAACAATTTAAAAAACTTTTTATTTAAAAAATCAGAAACCAACACTTTGAGGGAGGGCAGGGCCCCACTTCTCTCTGAATATACCGGTGTCTGGCCTGTTATCATTTCCCCAAGTTGGCGCCACGGCTTCCAGACACCTGAAGGAACCGAACAACAGTATCAGGAATCGATCACTCCTAGACCCCTCATAATTATTCGCCAAGGGGTTTAATCCCTTTATATTTCCCAATGCAGGAAGAAGTCAAGAGGCTAGAAGCTCATTCCATTCCCAACATTCTCATTGTGGTCTTTTGTGAGTGTCAGCTTCAAGTGATAAATTGAGAGCTACCTGCCAGCCCATTGAAGCTGGACAAGGTCGAAGGTAGCCTTTCAAGTTGTCCGATGAGGTTCCTATACGCAGGCAAACACTCAGGCCAACTCCTCCTACAAGCGAAGACATATAGGAGATATTTGACAGGCCCACCGGGAAAACAGGAAATTCCCGAGAGGTTTGTGTTCCTAGGAAATCGGCAGGTCTTTCAATGGAAAAATACGGCATGAAACACAAACGAGGAGAGTTAATTTCATACAGTAATTTAAATGTTTTCCAATTAGAAAGACAGTAAACTTGGAGATAAACAAATCTAACTCCTTGCATAACAATATGACTATAGCATTAGCTCTTTGTTGTAGTTGAAGCAAGGCTGATCATGGTTGAATTAAGCTGTCCAACGATGTTAGAAGTCTAGAGGCCTCTGTCCAGAAATAGGATGGTATAATGATGTAAGAAATCCCTATCGTATTGCTAAATAGGGTGTAGAGCATGCCACACCTTCAGTGCGAAAATGGCAGATCATGGCAGTTTAGACTTTTTTCATAAATTTACTTCATCTTAAAATCTAACTTGGATCATTTTTGAAATGTCTTACTAGTATTAAACCCAAAGAAGCTAGACTTTTTGGAGTCTGAGTCCGCACTCTGTCCAAAACAAAATCGACGTATTTAAGATGAAAATGAAGTATAATTATTTAAATTATTAGAATAAGATATACAAATTAGAACCTTTGTAAAAAAATTGTAATTCATAATATTAATTTTTAATTACATTTGATTATTGACAATGCATAAAACTAGCAAAGAATTGGGTTTTGTTAATGTCTCCTGTTAGGGTCTCTGGACGGAAATAAAGTCCTCTGTCTTGTTTTATTCTCTAGATTTTTCTCAGAAGATAATTTTATTGCTTTGTCTCTTTTAATAGTAACACGATTGCAGGAGCTAAGAAAGAATTGGTGTTTAACCCTCCTGGTGGTTGTCTCGCAGTATCTCGTTATCAGCAAAACTGACCAGATTTTGATGTACGAAATGTCTCGTCATTGCAAAACTGACCAGATCTTGATCTCGTCATCAGAAAAAGACAATAACTCGTCATCAAGATATTTTCAAAATTGATGACGAGATATCTCGTTATTAGCGAATTGGTCAAATCTTGATGGACAAGATATCTCGTCGAAACCCACTGGAGGGTTAAGAATTGCATCCTAACGATGGAGTGTATGAAAACAATGACTTCAAACACATGTTAATTATTGGAAAACACTTCTGTAACAAGGACAAACTTGTGCTCAAAATTGTAACATATTTTCCATAACATAAGTAAAACCACAAAAGTGAAATACATATTTCTGAAATGTCGTCGCTTTAGGTATTGACTGTCGCCCCCCTTAAGGTGTATGTATACACTGAAATCACGAAAATTGACCGATTTCGTTTTTATTGCTTCAAAATATTTCCCAATTTCTGAGCTTTTAAACAATACCAAGATCTTGTATATATTCGGAATACTTTTCTAGTTACAAGGGTTTTTCGTTAGGTACTGTCAGTACAAACATGTTTCCAAAACTGAACTCAATTTCTGAGAACTGTTTTTTCAATATGATGATTCGTTCAAACAGTGATAACTCAACAATGAATTGATCTATTATAATTGTTTTTGTATCATTATGATCTATAATACAGTGGATGTTTTGAACCTCAGTCAGAGTTATTAAGAAATTAATTTTTAGTTGATTTTTAAATGTTAAAATTTCTGAAAACTCTTGATTTTTTAGACTTCCTCGGTGAAAACAATTGTTAAAAATAACCTATTCTCTCTAGTAACTTGATGGAGGGTCAAAACATGAAGAATAATAGGAATAATTTCCAACAGGAATTGTCTTTCTGAACAAATTAGAATTTAAGATATCACTGTTCAATAATCATGCTAATTAGCTGATTATATCTAAATTAGATAATTTACAGTTAGCTTAATCTGATTTTTACTCACTGAAATTATGTTAATCATAAGCCTATGAATTGTTGGAAAAAATGGATTTTTAAAGTATAAATTTTAAAAAAATCTAGTGCATACGTATACCTTAAGTATGTCTTTGTTCTCTCTCTTGAGGCACACGATTTTAAAGAAAAAAACAAATTGTGCAGAATTGTTTATTTACTTATTCAGCTTCAAAATTAGTATAAAACATCAAATAACATGTTTTTTTTATTATAAAACGATTTATTCACTTATAATAAATTTTTACGAAAAAACCCCAACATTTTACCGTTATGAAAGACAAAAATTTACTGCACCACACAATTCCCCAACCTTAATCACAACAGTGTCAACAACTTACTAATACGTTTTGACATGTCTAAATTTTTGTTTTCAATTATTTACACATTTAGCGTTAGTTCATATCATTGCCAACTCAATGAAAAACTTTAAATAACATATTAAACTGTATGACTATAAGTAATTTCCACTTTTTGAGGTGGGTTAAAAAATATTCCATGCATAAAAAACTAAGCAAAAAAGGTAGGACAGTTTTTAACCCACCTAACCCCAAAGAGTTAAGTCTGGCAACTGCTGACATCTGAAATTCGTAGCATTTGTCCTATGGACGCCTGTTAATGAGTTGGTTATGTTTCTTCCGACGTTTCGATGAATACCATTGTGCCTCTGAAGTCAAAGTCTGGAGGAGAGACCCAAATGATGTCAAGAGGGTGAAAGTTTGAATTTGGGACGCTTTTGGGGAGAATGAGTTCAAGGTCTACCTCCTTTTGAGTGCTGAACTCTTTATCGCCATTAGGAAAAGTAGTCATTAGTCAGCTCTTTGGCCTTTACTTAGTTTCGCGAGAGGAAGTTGAGCTGTAGAAGTTGGAGAACATGATAGATTGTAATACAGCAAAACCTAGACATAGCGCTTTTTACTTGAATGTGAACATCAGGAAATCTCAAACATAATTAGGAGTTCAAAGTCACCTGTTTCAACCATAGGCGAGGCTAAAATTTTATGGACCTTATGCCGCCCTTTGTTCAAAACAAAATTTATGCATTTAAAATTATGATAAAGTGCATTATTCATAAATAAATAGGTTAAGATATGCTTATTAGTATCATAAACGAGCTAATAAATTATGGTGTTCAAAATATTAATTCTTGATTGCAGTTTTTTATTGACTATGCATCATAAGTACTAGCTGAAGGTCAAGCTTTGTTAACCTTCCAAGTGGTTTCGACGAGATATCTTGTCCATCAAGATCTGACCTATTTTGCTTTGACGAGATATGTCGTCATCAAGATATTGCCAATATTTCTATGATGTCGAGATCAAGATCTGGTCAGTTTTTTAATATTTGATGGACGAGATATCTCGTTCATCAAGATCTGGTTAGTTTTGCTTACGACGAGATACTTCGAGACAACCACCAGGAGGTTTAATGGCTCCTGTCAATGGGTCTCTTAGACAGAAGTAAGAAAATACACCCACATTATCTTATTCTATGATCTCCAGGCGTTGTGAGAAGATAATTTTATTCTTGTGTGTGCCTCTTCTCTTTTCTGAATAGTAATACGATTGATTGCAGGGGGCCACATGAAGGATGAGCTCTTAACCCTCCAAGTGGTTTCGATTGGATAGCTCGTCCATCAAAATCTGACCAATTTTGCTAATGATGAGATCTCGTCATCAGGATATTGCCGATTTTTTTTATGATGACTAGATCAAGATCTGGTAATTTTTTTGTAATGACGAGGTACCTCGTCCATCAAGATCTGATCTGTTTTGCTAATGACGAGATACCTCGTCGAGACAACCACCAGGAGGGTTAAAGATACTAGCCTTTTAAAAGTAGGAAGTAACTGATTGTACTATCTGTAAAACAAAATACTTTCACAACAGAAAGTGTTTCTTCTATAAACTATGTCAAACATAAAGAGGTTTTTATGACTTTTTAATAAACTGAATGCCACAATTTCGTGGTATTCAACGAGAGCTGAGTTTTATTCCAGATATAGTTTTTAATAAATTTGGATATAACCCAAAACTTCCCTATTTATTCACTCTTTCGTCCCCTTCTTTTATTTACCCTCTTTTACTACATATTACAATTGATTTAATAATAACATTTAAATTTACTTGCACCGTAATGTTTCTTTAAAATATTTTCTCTTATATTTTAATTTTCTAGTGTTGGATGCCTATTTTGTTTAGTCTCTTGAAAATGAATACTCGTCATAAAAAAACTGAGGTCCTTGAAAATGTAATGGGAATTCTTGAAAATTTGTTGAAATTTGAATTTGAATTTGTTTAAAGTAAAAGGGTAGTGGGGTTCTTAGGTGGCAATTTTATTTCGTCTCTCGAAAATGAATATTTTTTAACAAACTGAAGTCCATGAAAATGTAGTGAAGTTCTTGAGATGTCCTTGTAAACTACTTGAATTTATTTTAAGTAAATTGACCCTGTGTTAATTCTAAACTCAACTGCTTGTCGAGATTTTATTTAATTGAACTGGAGTTATGATTAGATTAATAGCTACTATTAATAAGTTTGGCAGAAAACGTGACGAGAGGTGGTGAGAATTTTCAATCTTTCAATTTAAATAGGAAAACGCTATCAAAGTTAAAAGCCCAAACACATTTAACTCCCGAGTTCTTTCAAAACAACACTCAATGTGAAGTTCGTTTATAAAAATCAATGTGCCCTCGTCCTCCTCTTGTCTTACCAGACATTAGATCTCCGTACAAGACTTCGTACAAAATACAAGATCGTGCAATGAAACACGTGGCTTCATACACAATTCAAAATATTCTAACGTTTTTTGCACTTAGCTTCGTACAAGATACAAGATCTAAAGTTGGAAACAATCAAAGAATATTTTTAACTACTGAGAATTCTTCAGAAATAACTCTTATTCGTTTATAAAAACGATAAGTGTGACCAATCTGCGCTCTTACATGCATGCACGTAGCTTGATACAAGATCTTCGTACACAGAAACACGTGGCTTCGTACAAAGCATAAGATTTAAAGTTTAAAAGAATGATAAAATACATACACTAACTCCTGTGAGTTCTTCCCAAATAACATTCAATGTAAGGTTCGTTTATAAAAATGCTCTAGTGTGCCTTCATTTAATCTTAGTATACGATACTATTTCTCTGTATATGAATACACGCGGTTTCATACAAAATCTTCGTACATGTATACACGGGGCTATAGAAGTGTAATAAAAGCCAAAGCATATTTTTTACTCTTGAGATCTTCCGCAACGGCATTCAATGTATAAAAATGATAGTGTGCCCTCATTTACACTCTTCGTACGTGTGTACATGCGACTTCGTACACGATACAATATATCCCTACATGAATACGCATGGCTTCGTACAAGATATAAGATCTTCGTAGGTGTGACACGTGGCTATAGAAGTGTAAAGGAGAACCAAAGCATGTGTTTTATTCCCGAGTTATTCCGAAACGACACTCAAAGTATATCAAATGTGACCCCTCATTTATTTTTAGTATACGATACAACAACTCCATAAATACACACGGCTTCATACAAGATTTTCGTACATGTATACACGCGGCTTCGTACGCAATACAATATCTCGGTACATGAATACGCGTGGTCTCGTACAAGATACAAGATCTTCGTACAAGAATACGCTTGGCTTCGTACAAGATACAATATCTACATGAATACGCGTGGCTTCATACACGATATACAAGATCACTTCGTACAAGATACAAGAACTTCGTACATGTATAGACGCGTCTTCGTATACGATACAATATCTCCGAAATTGTATACATGTGGCTATAGTAATGTAAAAAGAGCCATTACTCTTGAGATCTTCCGGAATCAATGCATCAAAATGCTAGTGTATGTTCTCAACAGGAGAAATTACCCGAATCATAGAGAAAGATGAGGTCATTTGTTTTGATTCCGCGGTCTCACCAATTGTCGTAAGTGGCTCCATCAGCTTTCGCGTCTCCCAATGCGCGCGAATGATCGATCGGGGTCAAGAGAAAGTGGTCTTGGGAGTGAGAATAAATGTTTTTTAACCTCATTTGGGGAGCCGATCTCTCATTCAGCCATGTCTCACGAAACAAGGCCGTTAGGTGTGACAGTTTTGCCGGGGAAGCCTCTCCGAATCAAGAACGCTGTCCCATTTTATGACGGGCATTTATTTAATCTGCTCATTCCGATCCAAGTACATCAAACATCCGGCAATTGATGGTGCACCTTATCGTAGGAGGCGGTGGCCCATTCGGTGATTGAGGCACTTGAAATATTAGGTGTACACAATTTGGCTTGTCTGAGCCTGTGGTAAAGAAAAAGCTAGAGCCCCAAGGGATATCGAAAAGACCATTATTCTCTTTAATAATAAACCAGTGCCGTATTTCTAAACAGATCCACACGTAAACAGAAGATATTTTGTTGGGGCAAATCTAATCTAATCGAAAGGCCTAGATGAACATTTGGACAAATATGGGTGCCATAAGACCCAACCCACCCAACCTAGATGAACGTCACATTTACAGGCATAGCTGAGGGGGGTCGACATCGACCGCATTGCCTTCGGGGGCGGTGTTGCAAAAATATTTATTTGAAAGTTTTGTCGCTTTTCTTGAAAAAGAGTTTTTTTAAGCAGAATTTTGCTATTGTTACAAGCATTTTCCAGTGCTATGCTTGTGAAGTGAATGCTTCCATGCACCCCACCTTTAGAATGTAACATTGAAGTCCATCCTTCCTTTCGTATAACCCCCTGAAATCGTACTACTATTCAGAAAATAGAATAGATATATATAGTGATACAATTTTCTTCTGACAAACTTTTTTGGTAGGTAGTAATTAATTAACTTCGCATTGGAGAAACACATCGGGCTATTGGCGACGGTCCGGGATCGATCCCCAAGAGATCCGAGGAAAAACACCACGTAATTTTGAATCACGGTCAGATGACGAGTTAAATTGAACTGGTACCCCACTCTCCAAACTTCCACACCACGCCAACGTGAGGACATTTGAGGCCACGACAGATTTAACGTGCACCAGCCCCCTTTGTACACGACGGTCTGGTTGGATTCGAACTCGCAACCCTTCGGTTGCTAATCCGTTACTCTTCCAACCGGTCTACCGCGACCCCGTCTTGTCAAGAATTGAAGATTCACTAAAAAATCTTTAATACACTCCTCTTTCAACATAGGTGTGAAAGTGAGAGCATTTAACCACAAAAAGTTTATTACTGGCAAGATTCGTTGCTCTTCCAACTAGGCTACGGCGGTCCCGACCAAACGTTTGGATAACACTAACACAAAGACAGGAGGCGCCTTTTCTTCCGTTCTCAACTTATCAACAGGAGTCATTAACAAACTCTTTGTTCCATATAGTCAATGAAAATACTGTGAATAGTAATTTATTAGCAAATAAATGTTCAAAATTGGTATATTTTATCCCAATTATTTAAATGTATTTAATCACTTTTTACCCTCCAAGTGATTCCGATGAGATATCTCGTTCATCAAGATCTGACCAATTATGCTAAAGACGAGATTTCCCGTCCATCAAGATCAGACCAGTTTTGCTAAAGACGAGATTTCTCGTCAAGAATACCGATTAAATTTCGAATGATGAAGATATTGCCTTTTTTTACGATAACGAGATCAAGATCTTGTCAGTTTTTTCTAATGACGAGATATCTCGTCAATCAAGATCTGGTCAATTTTACTAATGACGAGATACCTCGTCAAGACAACCACCAGGAGGATTAAATCCTTAAATTTTGTTTTGGACAGAGGTCGGCACCATCCTCATTTACCCTGGGTCCCAAAAAATCTAGCGTCGCCTCTGATTGCGTTCAGTTACTTTTTGACTGTTTCAAACATATCTAATTGTTTTTTGTCACTGGGCACTAGTTAACTAGTAACTTGTTGCACTAGTTATTTGGCTTGTTGCACTTTGTTTATTCTGGCTTGTAGTGCTTTGTTACTGGCTTGATTCACTAGTTATTTGGCTTGTTCCACTTTGTTTCTGACTTGTTGCGCTTCCTGTATTAGTTATTTGGCGAGATGTACTCTGAGCCATCTTAATACTCATTTTACTTTTACTTCCAACGAAGCAAACTGATTGAGCTGACTATTTGGTGGTTCAAACTTGCGGCAATTTACGATACACCTTGTCGTCCGAGGTCAGGGAAAAAGTTCCATTCAGTGACAGACAGATGTACGCAGTTCGCTTTGTCTCATTTATTACAACGCCCCGAATGCCTTATTTGTCTTTTAATTCTCACCTCAGCGATTTTAATTAAATTCAGCAATTTGGAGATCCGGTATGACTGACAAAATTGTCATGTCCTCTAATGAGCAGTTTTCATCCATTAGAGCAGTGGTTCTTAACCCGGGGTGTGTGCACCCCTGGGGGTGCGAGAGAAGTTTCGATGAACGACATCGATTTAATAAAAGACGATCTTATTGAAATATGAATCAATGCACGTATTCAAATAGAATTTGAGAAACTGGACTTAGATCAATACATAGTTAGAACCTTATCCACAGCTGGCAAAAGCAGCATTACAAACGCTTTTACCATTTGCCACCACCTACCTGTGTGAAATGGGATTTTAATCACTTTTACTCATCAAACATAAGCCAGAAATCGCTTAAATGCAAGTTATGACTTACTCGTGTCTCTTTCAAAAAAGGAGCTTTGCTTCAAAAGTATCATTATGAATAAACATAGCCATTAAAAATTGAGATATTATTTTGTATGTATAAGTAAATATGTGTTTATTTTTCAATAAATAAATTATCTTGCAATAGATGTGTAATTTCCTAAATAAATAGAAACACATTTTTCAATGGGGGTGCGAGAACTTATTTTTAGATTCAAGGGGGTGCCGATCACTAAAAAGGTTAAGAACCACTGCATTAGAGGTTCACGTCTATGCATTCGTGGACCATGCATCAAATAACATTGTTACCAACTACTTCATCGGTGCTACGGACTTTGGGTCTGATTTGATACAATGTAGTATTTTCTCATCGCTTTTTCATGGAATCCGGTTTTGGTGGAAGTTAAAAAGTTGCAGAACTAGACCGCTTTTTTTATTCGTGTACCATCCGTTAATTGTTTACCATTCTTATTCACCGATCGAGTTCTTCATGTTCACTGTTTTGTGTCGGTGTTTACTTTCTTGAACGTTGAAGATTGGTTTTTTGTGAGGTCGTGTACAAGCATTCGTAATTTCTTGCTCTACTGTTTTCAGGAAAAAACGTTGCGTTCATTGCGCGAGTAACTGCGACCCGTTTTCCTTCGTTTGAAATGTGTTTTTCCCATGGAAACAACTAGTTTTAGTTCAGTAAACGTAGAGTAGGATTGAATAAATTGGCATATAGAAGGTGTTTCAAAACGTCCTGGTCAAACTTAACCCTCCTAGTGGTTATCTGGACGAGATATCTCGTCTTTAGAAGGAAACTGACCAGATCTCGATGGACGAGATATCACGTCATCAGTAGAAAACTGGCCAGATCATGATGGACGAGATATCTCGTCATTAAAAGAAGCTGCCTAGATCTTGATGGAGGAGAGATATCTCGTCATTAGAAGAAAACTGACCAGATCTTGATCTCGTCATCATGAAATAATCGCCGATTTCTTGATGACGAGATATCTCGTCATTAGCAAAATTGGTTAGATCTTGTTGGATGAGATATCTCGTTGATACCACTTGGAGGGTTAAAAGAGAGGGAACAATTTTGACTTTGACCAATAGAATTTTCCTTATTCTAAGGAACTAAGCAACAGAATCTTTCCAAAAGATTCTATTCCAAGGAAATGAGCAATTGAAGAATCTTTTCAAAGGATTCTGTTCTAACGAAATGAGCAATAGAATTTTCCCAAAGGATTCTATTCTACAGAATGAGCCAATAGAATCCTGTTAAATGATTCTATTCTAAGAAAATGAGCAATAGAATATTTTCAAAGTATTCTATTCCAATGAAATGAGCAATAAAATGTTTCAAAGGGATTCTTTTCTAAGGAGAGGACTAATGGAATCGTTCCAAAGAAAGATTATATTCTAAGAAATGTAACAATAGAATCTTTCTAATGGTTGAAAGAAACCATAGATTTTTCAACCCATACATGGGGTTATGTAGTCATTAAGTGTGTTGTGGAATAAAAGCAACTATGCTCCCCCTTAAAGTTCGTGCAAGGAATTTATATCGTAAGTGAATAAAAAATTTGTATTGGAATTCACACAACTTTCTATGAGCTCAATAGAATTAATTATTAAATATAATCGGCACGCCCTGATCTCCGGATTCGATTGTTCCAAGGCGAGTGGATCTACCGCCCACATCTGGTACTGGTTACCTTGCATGTTTAGTCGCTCAGTCCAATACTTTCCCCGGGAGCCCGCCGTGGCTCAGTGGGTATGCCCACTGCGCTAGCAACCTTCGAGTTGTAGGCGGTGCAGGTTCGATTCCTGTCAGGTGCATTCCTCCCTGGGTGTATTTCTCTGTCAGTAAAAACTTTCGTTGTGTGTGTACGTTTATTACTTGATATTGTATGTCTTGTGTCTGGCCCAGCATGGCCAAATATGGCCCTTGCGCCATAAAACCCTCAAATCAACCAACCTATATTCTAAAACAGTGTTTATGAATTCAAATTGTATCTATCCGATCGAGCTTCTTTGAACAATTTCATAACAGTTTTGTTCTTTGGGTAGAATTTCGGTAGACAAAAGAAGCGAGAAAGTTAGGTCTTGTTGACTAAGAATTTGTCAAACATCCGCTTCGTTAATCTGGAATCGTTATCATTAGTGATAATTCTTCCGAAATAAAGAAACCGAATGAAGTCAATGCTCTTCTAATTCATCTCATTTCAGTCTCGTGACCGATAAGATCAAAGTTTCTTAAACTTACATGTGGTTCAAATCACATCTCGAGATAGATGACCCAATTTTTAAAACCAAATTTTACAGAAAACACGAACTATTGTAAATGCTTGAGCTTATTTTACCTTTGAATATAAAATTTATAAAATTCGTCCATACATATTAAAAAATAGCATTTCTTAACAAAAATAACAAACAAGAACATAAAATTATTTTTCCGATTTCTTTTTTAGACAACGTGTTCTGTTTAGGACCTAAAATCCAATCCTTTTTAGGTGTGTACGGGCTTTACGAACCCGAGGTACCCTTGTGATCTATTGTTTTCCCATGGTGTTTACTTCCTCTGATAAATATGAGGATCGCGACCCCGGGATGGCCAAGCGATCTTTCTCTACTTTCTCCTCTCCATTCTTTCTATTCACAATTATTTGACATTGTCTTGTATTTTGGCGCAGCTTGGCCAAATATGACCCTTACGCCATAAAGCCTAAAACCAACACTCATTACTTGATGTTATTTGTCGTGTTTGGCACAGCATGACCAAATATGACCCTTGCGCCGTGAAACCTAAAACCAATCAGCCATTACTTGATGTTGCCTGTCTTGTGCTTGTCGCAGCATGGCCAAATATGGCCCTTGCACCATAAAACCTAAAACCAACCAATCATTACTTGATATTATTTGTCATGTTTGGGACTGATGGGTCTGTTGACCCTTGCGCCGTTAAAAAAAAAAAACCAACCACATTTCCCAGTCCTCCATGAGGGCCCCCTCCGTGGAGTTCATAAAAGAAAATCTAAAATAAAAAGCTGAGGCTTAATAACAGGTTGAGGCGCACGAAAAATTATTGCAAAAATACCGGTCAGCGTCCAGAAGCTTGCGAGACTGAGATAGCGTAGATAGGGGCATTCCTCAAGCTTAAGATGACATGGGGGCTCCAAAGGAGAAAGTGAGGGAAACCCTGTCATTGAGAAATCGAAGAATGTGAAGAAACCTCCCGTTATCAAGGTGAAGAGGACTTTGCCCTCCTGTTATTCTCATCCAATAAATGAGTCCTTTCACCTGCTCACATAGGAGAAAGACAAATACGACATAAAATCACTGGCAGAAATAAACTCGCGCCTACTGCCACACAAGGAATACTGCTGCTGCCCTTTGGGGATGGAGAAACACGTACTGCACGCTAGTAATGAAATTGTTTTTGATGTCTGACGCATTCCCTGTTAGCGGGCGAGCTGCTCGTTATGCGAGAGGCTTTTTCTGTCAATCTAAATATAGATGACGATAGTGTTGGCTGAACTTGGCGTCATTTGGCTTGTTTTTCGAATACGATTTCCTAGCTCCGCCAATACAAATTCCGAAGGATAGTTACGAATTGATGCATGATAGTTGACAACAGTTAGATTAAACGGCGATAAACTGCATCTTAACAACCTAGGGGTTCCCACGCATAATTCCACCTTGTAACGTGGAGTCTTCTCTGCATGACTTAACAATTTTGACCTTGGCAAATAGAATTTTTCCGAAGGATTCTATTCTAAGGACAGGAGCAATAAAATGTTCCAAAGGATTCTTTTCTAAGGAAAGGACCTATAGAATCGTTCCAAAGGATTGTATTCTAATTAAAGGAGCAATAGAAAATCGCTTTCCAAAGGGTTTTATTCTAATTAAAGGATCAATAGAATCGTTCCAAAGGATTGTATTCTAATTAAAGGATCAATAGAAAATCGTTCCAAAGGATTGTATTCTAATTAAAGAAGCAATAGAGAGAGAGAGAGAGAGAATCGCTTTCCAAAGGATTTTATTCTAAGGAAAGGACCAATGAAATCTTTCTAAAGGTTTTCAATTAATGTGGTTATTTAGTCATTAAGTGGTGTGAGGTAAAAGCAATATGCACAATTCGGAAATCCCGTGAACGCTCAGATGATTAAGGTAACCACGATATGCATCATGCTGGAGCATTTGGACAGCAGGACTAAAATTTTCGCAAAACTGGTTTGTTTACAATTTTCGTCTTTGTTAAAAGGAGTTACCAAATGTCCCAAGAGCGCACCGACACATGAGGGGGGCTTAAGCCCTCCCAGAAGCAAAAATATATGATCATCAATAAATTGATGTTCTTCGAAAATTGTGTATGAAGAAGTTTTTGACGTTTGTGCTTTGGTTTCCTCTTTCGAAATTTGCTGTGATAATAGCATATCACTCGGACGCAATTTCAGCATGTCGCTGAAATTAGAAATTTATTCAAAATGTCGCCAAATCGGCGACAAATCAAATGAGTTCTTAACCGTATGTTTTTCATCGGTAGTTTATAAGGTCGTGGCTCAGTGAGTTTGCTCACTGCGTTGAAAACCTGTAAGTTGTAGGCGGCTCAGGTTCGAGTTATGGTGTATTTCTGTCTTTTGTGACAGTAAAAAGCTTTCCTTGTGTGGGGGCCTCGGTAGCCCTGTTGGAAGAGTCACTGTTGGCGCCTGTGCGCCAACCGCTCTCCAACTTGGGGATGTTGGCGCTTACGCGCCAACCGTTCGCCAACTTGGGTTACCACTATATTAATATCTTCACTTGGCTATATGTTTTTGATCAGATCGGACGTCTTTCGTCCAATAGGGATTTTTCCCACTATCCTTTTTGTATATTGGGTATACCCATCATTATGTATATTAATCTATATGTTCCTTGTTAAGTTTTAAATAAAACTAAAAACTGCCAAGTCGCGTCACTCCTTCTTTATGCTGTTGACGCTATCTACAAGCTTAACACAAAGACAGTCACTGACTAGCAAACGGAGGGTTTCGAATTCGAATCCAACTAAAGACCGTCGTGTAAAAAGGGGGCTGGTGCACGTTAAATCTGTCGGGCTTCAAATGTCCTCACGTTGGCGTGGTGGGGAAGTTTGGAGAGTGGTGCCAGTTCAGGTGTGAACTCGTCATCTGACCGTGGTTCAAAATGACGTGGTGTTATTCTCGGATCTTTCCCTTGGGGATTGATCCGGACCGTCGCCAATAGCCCGCTGTGTTGCTCCAGTGCGACGTTAATTAAATATCTACTTTCCTACCTCCTTCTGCGTATGTCCATTTACTTGACGTAGTTTGGCGAATCTTGGCCGAAATAGGGCTCTTACGCCGTACAATCCTAACCATACTAACCAACTTCGGTATTTTACAGAGAAAAACCCTCTTACAGTATATATAATAATTATTTATATTCAACTTTAGTATAATTATTTAGTAGGTTTTATTTTGGTGTTCAGCGTATGCTACGAAAAATTAATCAATACCTTTTAATGAAACTAAAAAATGTTGACAGTAATTACAATGATTGAATTGTTTGCGTTCGTAATCCAATGATATAGTTCTCGTATCAAAATTGGGTTTGGGTAATTGGTAATTAATTAACGTCGCACTAGAGCAACACAACGGGCTATTGGCGACGGTCCGGGATCAATCCCCAAGGGAAAGATCCGACGACAACACCACGTGATTTTGAACCACGGTCAGATGACGAGGCCGACACCTGAGCTGGCACCCCACTCTCCAAACTTCCACACCACGCCAACGTAAGGATATTTGAGGCCACGACAGATTTAACGTGCTCCAGCCCTCTTTGTACAATACGATCTTTGGTTGGATCCGAACTCGCAACCCTCCGTTTGCTAATCCGTTATTCTTCCAACCGGTCTACCGCGACCCCGTCTTGTCAAGAATTGAAGATTCACTAAAAAATCTTTAAGTCATTCCTCTTTCAACATAGGTGTGAAAGTGAGAGCATTTAACCACAAAAAGTTTAGTACTGGCAAGATTCGGATAATCCGAAAAGCGGATAAAGAGCTTCCGAGTAATCGGGTGTTTACTCGTAAATTTTATATCTGCTTCGCGTAAGAGAGTTTTGCATTGAGAGATTTATTTTGTTTACACTGTCGGTCGAAAAAGTATTAAAGTGGATATAAATAGTATTTCAATCGTCTTTAAGCCTGTTTGGCCACTGTAGGGCATTAAATCCAACCCCTTTAATCATTCGATCGGAAATGCTCGATCTTGGTCGTGATCCAACTCTTTCCGTTGTACTATGTTACTCGCAGTAAAAGAAACATTTGCGGGGAAAATATACATCGCCTAAAACCTTTCCCTTTTTTATTCAGTTTCAATCCTTTGATATTTTACAATCAAAGACCGTTGTGTACAAAGGAGGCTGGTGCACGTTGGAAGTTTGAAGAGTGGAGTGCCAGCTCAGGTTTTCCCTCGTCATCTGACCGTGGTTCAAAATTACGTGGTGTTGTCCTCTGATCCCTTGGGGATCGATCCCGGACCGTCGCCAATAGCCCTTTGTGTTTCTCCAGTGCGACGTTAATTAAATACCTACCTTTGATATTTTATTTTTGCCCTTCTCGCACTCCGGTTCGATTCCTCCCCAAGCGTATTTCTCTTCCGTGTCAATAAAACTTTCTTTGTGTGTATGTACATTTACTTTGATGTTGTTCGGCGCAGCTTAGCTAAATATGGTCTTTGCTCCATGAAACTCAACCAGCCAATCATCTCACACTCCATGAAGGTGAAATATAAGTAGACTGATCATTGCGATTGAGATGAGCTTCAAGAAGTATGACCAACATGTCGACTAGTAGTCACGTGACTGCTCTGATAAATCGACTTGGCCAATTTAGCATCCTATCGCCTCCTTTCGCGATATAACATCTTATGAAAGTGTGTGAATGCGCATTTCTATAGTGGCGATAAAAATGGTGAAATCGAAAGTCTACTATGTCCAATCAAATACCATGGTACATGGGGGCTGGTGCACGTTAAATCTGTCGTGGTCTCAAATGTCCTCGCGTTGGCGTGGTGTGGAAGTTTGGAAAGTGGGATGCCTGCTCTGGTGTTGACCTCGTCATCTGACCATGGTTCAAAATTGTTCTCGGAATTGATCCCAGACCGTCGCCAAAAGCCCGTTGTGTTGCTCCAGTGCGACGTCAATTAACTATCTACCGGGCAACATAGTTATATAAGCCACAGAATTAATATATTCCATGATGGAAAAAAAATTAGAGGACCCAAAGCATTTCCGATTGTATAAATGAGTGCTTAATACTTGAAAGTTTAAGACAGCATGCCCTCTTAGATAGTAAATAAACCATTATAATTGCGGAATTTTTTTTAACTTGAAAATTGCTCACCTGGAAAATTTAAAAGTGGCTTTTCATTCTATTGACCGAAGCCCTTCGTTTGTTTCTGGTCCTTCATCGACTCTTATTGTATCGGGGAGAGAACTGATTCCAATGTTAGACCCACGATTGCGAATCTAAATTCTTCAATAAATAGCTATATTTAAAATTATTCCTGTCTTGTTTATAAGCAGGTATACAAATAATTCCCCTCAATGGATATTGGTTTGTCCACTACGGACATATTTTACTTCACGAGACACAATGGATGTTGAATCATGAGAAACCAGCCTCAATGAAACTGAACGTTTGTCCTTTCCTTTCGGTGGTCTCGTTGGTTTTACTGACTTTTAAGATATATTTTCAAATTTAGTCCAATTTTAAATTGTCAAATGTTTGCGGGCAAACTCCTGATAAGTCATTTTTGTTCTCAAATCAACCATGTCACTTTTTATGCATACTGAAGACCTTAATTTAAGCTTCATGGTCTGGTGAGCAAATGTAATATACAAAAAGTTTGTGATCCCAATACCTTTTTAAAAAGTGTTGGTAAGGTTCATCTTGATTTGGCTTAAGGTGTACGCGCGCGCGTATACACTAGATTTTTTTGACTTTAAGAATCCAATTTTTTTACAATAGATCATTGGTTTGTGCTTAAACTCATTTCAGTGTGAAAAATTCAGATTAAGCTAATAATTAATTATAATTTAAGATGTAATTAGCATGTATTTTGGACAGTGATATCTCAAATTCTAATTTGTTCAGAAAGACAATTCCTGTTGGAAATTATTCCTATTATTTTTCATGTTATGACCTTCCGTCAAGTTGCTAGAAAGAGTAGGTTTTTTGATAATTTGTTTCAGCATAGAAATCTAAAAAATCAAGATTGTTTCAAGAATTTCAACATTTAAAAATCAACTAAAAATTCATTTCTTAACTAATAACTTCTGAAAGTCAACGTCCACTGTATTATATAGATTCTAATGACACGAAAATAATTATAATACATCAATTCATTGTTGAGTTATCACTGTTTGAACAAAGTATCACATTGCAAAAACACAGTTCTTCAGAAATCGAGTTTAAAGTTTTGGAAACATGTTTGTAAATATATGGTGACAGTACCTAACGAAAACCCTTGTAACTAGAAAACTATTTCGAATATTTACAAGATCTTGGTATTATTTGAAAGCTAAGGAGTTGGAAAATATTTTGAATTAATAAAAAAATTATTAATATTCTGGTCGATTTTCGTGATTTCTAATATATATGTTACAGTGAAAGACCGAAATCTGGAGAATGTCGACTTTCACCGGTGAATGTCAACATTCACATAGTCGCTTGGTGTATGTCCGAAATATTTGCTAAATACCCTTATTTCTGACTTACACCGGCAAATGTCGACATTCACCATGCACTAATGGTGAATGTTGAACATGTCGGAGATTTATATTTTCTTCTCCGTATTTCAGTCGCGATAAAACGTCACAAGGGTGACGTAACTTTTTCGCCTCTCTTTCTGAGAGGAGTGACCAAGAACTTAAAACAAACAGTACATTCTAAATGAGAAAAGAAAATAATAGAAATTAAAAACTTACTTAATTATGTGATTCAAATCTTATTTATTGCAACAACTTAAACTATTATGACACTTTGAATTGCACAAGAGTCCCTTGCTTTTACAACTGCATTTATTTGTGGAACACTTCCTTTTGCAATGACAGCGTGTATAGCCTTGCCCCCCACTTCTCGAATTAGCTGCAGCTGCTTCTCTCAGCGACATTTCTTGAAAAGAAATCTCATCTATGGAAAGTAACTTTTCTTTACAAATTACGAACTGATTACGTGTGTAAAGCTGCTTGAGGGTACCATTTTTATTTGCCAGTTTATAGAAGTCGGAGTCTTCTATTCCAACAACAACCGCTAACACATTTCGGCTATCTGTACGACCACGGTCGACATCAGGGACTTGTATTCGTACAGTACCACCAATTTGAGCAGGAGGAAATTGTTTTTGTGAGGTTCGTAGCATTTCAGAAAGTATTTTAGAGTACTTTTCTTGAGAAAAATAAAAACAATTGTCTTCTCGTTTACCCGCAATTAATGCATTTAACTTTTCAAGAAAAAGATCACGATTCACTGCAGTATCCATTCAGTATAAATTAGGGTATCGGAAAAAAACCTCGGCTCCTCTCTTTTCGACCTCCACCAGAGCATATCTGTGATTGTCGACATACACCGGTGAGGGTCCGAATGTACAAGAATATAATGAAATATTCGATCTTTCACCGACGTATTTGGTATGTGTCGACATTCACCGGCGAAAGTCGACATTCTCCAATTTCGGTCTTTCACGGTAACATATACATACACCTTAAGAATGGCAGTTGTAAATGTGGACCCCTCCGAAATAAAATCGTGGATAGGCTTCTGCTTCGAAACGTTGGTTTTATGCAATTTGTTGCATGCTGTCTGTGTGCAGTGTCCGTGGAGCTTACGTTTTTTAAAAATAAAATAAGTCTTAGCCAAACTTGTAGACAACAATGTAAAAGCTTCAAAAAATGACCAATAAAGATGATAAAAACAAGACGATATCGGTCAAGGCGCAATTATTTCGAAAATGAGATTTTAATGGAATAATGGTCTATTTAGTTTGAGAGGCATTTTCTGTTAAGCTAAATATAGGTGGATGTAGTGCTTCTGCTGAGATACGAGTTCCTCTAGGTATTCTGAACGTGATGTCAGTTGGCTTGTTTTTCGAAAACGATTTCAGCAATGTCCCAATAAAATGTCCGAATTGTTGTATGAAAGTTGATGGGTCAACACAAGTTAGAAGAAATGTCTAACGTTGCCAAAACGGCGATAAAATACATTTTCAGGTAATCCCGATATGTATCACGAGAGCATATGTACAGCACAAGCAAAATCTTCGCAGACCGTCTGATTTGTTTGACACCGAAAATCCTTCCAGACAGTCAATTTCATTATTTATCCATAAACCGTTAATAAAAGTTCCAAAGAATAAATTCCGAATTGATATCTGATGGTTGATTGATCAACATCAATTAGATTAAACGTCAAAATTGCCAAAGTGACGACCTACAATTTAAAGTAACTCCTATATGTATCATGCGAAAGTATTTGGACAGCAAAAGTAAAATCTTTGCAGATCCCCTGGTTTGTTTATACTGAAAATCCCTCTCATTGGACATCGATTCCCAGTTCGTTCTTAAGGAAACCAGTAATGGTGTAAAAGATCAGGATCTAATATCATCCAATTGTTCTCGGGTTTGGAACAACGGTCTATGTGGAAACACCCGCTACTGCCGGATTCGTGTTTGTTTATTGGGAAGGTTACTGAATCGCTTGACCTCGCATTTGTGATTGGGTCCTCTGATTATTTCCTTTGGATTAAGATATATTTCACGACCATGGAAAGAGAAGAAAAGGTGAAGCTTTCTACATGTGGCGTCAGTCGCCTTAACAAACGTAGCCAAATTTACAAATCGGTGAATGATCCATGTGGCTCTCACCCATGTAACATTGACATCCGAAGTATTTAGCGTTTTTCGCTCATGTGAAATTAGTGTTATGTAACGTAGACCGTTACTCGGTCGGATGCTTCAATTGTTCAGATTCGATTTCTAGCGACATGTCCCGTACTGACGGCATTTGCCACATCTGCCGTCATATAAATTGATTCCTTTTGTATTACCAAAGCTAAAATATGCCAGCTCACATGTTGACCTCGTCATCTGACCATGCTTCAAAATTACGAGGCATTGTCCTCGGTTCTTCCCCTTCGAGATTGATCCCGGACCTCAGCCAATATCCCGTTGTGTTCCTCAGTACGACGTAGATTCAACTACCAACTATAGTTGTGGCATCGCCACAACTATAGTTGGTAGCAATTGTAACCATGCTATCCGTTAACGGATTAGATAGCAAAAATTGCTGTATAGAAAGCAAAACACGTGTAGTTTTCCGTGATTCATGTATTTTCAGGTGTGTAAGGGCATCACAACTCCAAAGTACCTGAGTGATCTGTCCTTTTTTCTATTTTACCCTGGCCAACCCTTCTACTTTTTATTTTTCTATCGCGTTGTTGCCTTGTGTTTGGCGTAGCTTGGCCGAATACGGCCCTTGCGCCATAAAACCCAAAAGCAAACGTTATTCACGCAGTGAGGTGCATGTTTACCGAAATTGAGGCGACTTGATAGCTGAGTGGTCCTCGAGTGAATCGGGAAGCATTCCAGCCTCCTCGAGGAAAAGATTGGAAAGAAAAATCTGAATATTTGGCTTCATCTAAGAGAACCCAAACAAAAGACTAAAATTAATATCTGTCAACAAAGTAAGGTTCATTATTTTTCACTCCTGGAAAACTTCGATAGAAAGTTTTACTTCTAATAACGCCTGCCTTATCTATACATGTAAAGCAGAGTTGGCATCTTTCTGTTTATACAAATTCTATACAAATGTTCTCTATACAAATCTACACTGTTTGACCAATCTACACCAAATTTGGTACACTTACTCTTTGGAATCCTGCGGGTAACGTAGGCTACATATTAACCCCCGTTCTACTTGTCTTGGGTGTGCAGAGGGGTGTAACGTCAAGTCATCCTGGACAGAGCACTTGTTAGGGGGCGTTCTCTCCCGGCCTGGCTGTGCAGATGACGCCAGAGTTAACATCTACAGGAGTCGCCTCTAAAGATGACCTTGGAGTTCTTTTAGAATCTTAGAGTGCGGGTGTGGTTGCGCTGAAATTCGCTCAGTATCATATCGTTTTATGTATCCCGTTTGTAAATTCTTAAACTGTATCTTTATTGGAATGTAAATTTGTATGATAAAATAAGATTATTTTTATAAAAAGTGGTCCATTTTTATCGTCGATATGGTACAGGAGACTAAAGACAATTCGAAATCTCCATAGGAATAATATTGAGTAATTTACGATGAATTATAAACAATTCAACCCGAGCAACGGCGGGTAATTCAGCTAGTAATCATAGATTACTATAGTTGTGGCATTGCAACCATTGCTATCTGATATCTGATTAGATTACCAAAGCTGTATAGAAAGTAAAAATGTGTCTGATTGACTTGTTTTTCCGTAATTCAAGCAGTGAGGTGAGTGTTTATCGAAATCGAGGCAACCTGATGATCCAAGGATGAACTGGGAAGCAACCCAGCCTCTTCGGGAAATATTTTAAAGAAAAATCTGAATATTTGGCTGCATCCAAGAGAACCCAAACAAAAGACTAAAATTAATCTTTCAACAGAGTAGGTTCATTTCATTTTTTAGATATTTCTACTGAAAAAACCCGATACTTCAAAAAATAAAATTGTACCAATCTAATAAATCTATACATATAAAGCAGAGTTGGTGTCTGCCTGTCTTCTATACAAATCCATACCGTTTGACCAATCTACACCAAATTTGGTACACTTATTCTAGGTAACGTAGGTTACCTAGGGCAGGTAACGTAGGCTACGTATTAACCCTCGTTCTATTTGTCTTGGGTGTGCAGAGGGGGCTAAAAACACTTCGAAATCCTCATAGGAATAACATTGCGTATTTATAAGATGACTGTCAAACCAGTTCACACGAAATTTGGTATATACATTCTTAAGAATCCTTCGGAAGACATAGGCTATATATTAACCCAGTTCTATTTGTCCTGGGTCTACAGAGGGGCTAAAATTCGAAATTCCCATAGGAATAACATTGAGAATTTTTACGATCACTGTCAGATTATTTCGCATCAAATTTGGTAGTCATTCTTTAGACGACTGCTGGTAACGCAGGTTAGATATTAACTCCCTTTCGGGGGATTTGTCCGAAGTCTGCAGAGGGGGCTAAAAACAATTCGAAATCCCCATAAGCATAACATTATTTTTACGATCACTCTCTCAGACCAATTAACTCCAAATTTGTTGCATTCATTCTTTAGAATCCGGCGGGAAATTAATCCTGATATTAAACCTCGTTCAATTTTTTCCTGTGTTTGTAGAGGAGGCTGAAAACAATTTGAAATTCCCATAGGAATAACTGAGTATTATTACGATGAATTACAAACAATTCAACCTGAGCAACGCCGGGTAATTCAGCTAGTCCTTTATATAATCATAAGTTACCATAGCTATGGCATATAACCATTGTCATCCGATATCTGATTAGATTTCAAAAATTGAAAAGAAAGCAAAAATGATTGACACGCTTTTCCGTAATTCATGCTGTGCGGTGCGTGTTTACCGCAATTGAGACTACTTGATGATAGCTGAGTGGTCCCCAAGAGTGAACTGGGAAGCATTCCAGCCTCCTCGAGAAAAAGATTTGAAAGAAAAATCTGAATATTTGGTTCTATCCAAGAGAATGAAGTGTTCCTCAAAAGTGTGAAATTGCTACCGATGTCCCATTTTAAAGATGAGAAATGGTTCGCCGGTTTGGTCGAAAAAAGCAGCATCCGTTCCCTGAATAGGATGCGTTGGTGATAACGTCACGCTTATGTTGGCCAAGGTTGGGTGAAGTAAAAAAAAGACATTTTCTCCGTCTCGAATATAGGCCACCGGTATTGACTTGCCAAGCGATAACAGTCGAAAGTAGCATCGAGTGATTTTTTGAAAATGTTCCCGAGAGGATTTTTCTGGAATGCGAGAATTCGGTGTGGCCTTCGGGAAGTGGCGAGTAGAGCGCTCTGGGAACAATATTTATATTTTGGGAGGCACCGAATGAAAGATTCTTTATTTTAAAAGGATCTCTGGTGGTGTCTCAGTGGTAGTAATTTTCCAGGAAACAAACCGCTTGCTGAGAGGGGATGTGTTAAAAAGCCTTGCAGGGAAACAATATTTGTGTTCTGGAAATATGCACAATGTTTTTATACTCATTTTTTTTAATTTGGGAGACACCGAATGAGTTTGATGGTGTCTCAGTGTTTGTAATTTACTAGAAAACAAACCTTTTGCTTTGTGGAGAACTGTTTAAAAGCCTTGCAGATAAACATTGTGTTCTGGAAATGTGCAATGTTTTTATGCTCAGTTTTTGTGTTTTGGGAGACACCGAATGAAAGAGTGATGATGTCTCAGTATTAGTAATTTTCCAGAAAACAAACAGCTATTTGTGTGGGTACTGTTGAAAAGCCTTGCAGAGAAACATTGTGTTCTGGAAAGATGCAATGTTTTTATACGCAATATTTGTAATTTGAGAAACGCCGAATGAAGGATTCTTTTTAAGAGGGTCTCTGATGATATCTTAGTAGTAATTTTCCAGAAAACAAACCGCTTGCTGAGTGGGGATCTGTTAAAAAGCATTACAGGGAAAGACTGTTTTGGAAATATGCACAATGTTTTTGTATGCAGCATTTGTATTTTGGGAGACACTTAATGAAAGATTATTTTTCAAAAGAAAAGAGAGATATCCGCGCGTGTGTCTCTCTCTGATGGTAACCCAGTGGTAGAAATTGTTCAGAAATCACACTTGTGCTGTAGTGAAAAAATTTGAAGGGGAAAAATTATTTTTATTCTGGAAAAACTTGCGCAATATTTGTATTTTGGGAGACACTGAATGAAAGATTCTTTTTTAAAGATCACTTCAGTGGTAGTAAACAAACTGAGTGCTGTGTAGGGATTGTAAAGAACTTGGAAGGGAAAAATAATTTCTATTCCGGAAACACGCAATATTTGTATTTGGGGAGACCGAATGAAATATTCACTTTTAAAAGACGTATCATATCTGATGGCAATAATTTTCCAGAAAGCAAACTGTATGGGGATCTGTTAATAAGCTTTGAAGGGGAAATGATTTGTATTCTGAAAACATGGTATGCATTTTTTGTGCGTTCAGTGGTCTGTTCGTCACCTTATTGCTATAGTGACCCCAATTTCGTAGCCTCTGAACTAACCCATATCCCTAAGATAAATACTGAACTAAACCAATGCTTCTCTGCGTTCAAAGATATAATTAGTTTCGTTTTCATAAGTTTTGAAGCAAGGCTATTTTGTTTACTCTATCTACCCTTAGGTTGAAAGCGATTGGTGTCAATCTGCCGTTTGGATTCATCAATCGACATTTCCTTCGTGAACCTCTAATAACACATTTCTTCGTTTCACTTTTACTTCTGTGCTATTTTCGTATCATCAGAATCCCTTTAGAAAAGGTATATTTAACTCTTTCCTCACTTAAGAAACGTCAAATTATACGCTGCGACTGATCTATTATTGATCCATCGTGTTCTGTTTCTTAAACATTGAGTAATATTGTGGAAGAGCAATGCATCGGGCATAAAAAATGCAATATTTTGTGATATTTACAAAGGTTCTTATTTAAGTTAACGCTATATCTTGTTCTTCCTTTTAGGATTTCCTTTTAATGTTTAGGGTCGTATTTTGTTCTTGTGCATAAAATCTATATTACGTAATTAGTTTAAACCGCTGTTTAAAGTGAAAAATATTTCGATCAATAAAATGGAAAATTGATGGTCTAATTGAAACATTTTTGAAACACTTATTTTTCGGCTATTCCTAATCTTTTGAAAGAGTGAAGACGCGCGCCATCGAATGCATCTATTCAAATTTATTTGTTACTAGCAGTGGTTAAGTGTTTCAACAATCTTTTAAACACAGACCTCAATAATATTTTAATTTTTGAATCAAAAAGTTTTTCACTCTAAAGTTTTCTTTTAAAAACTGTTTAGGGTGAAAATGTTTTATCCGAAAACTGAAACATTGCTATTTTTCGATTATTTCTAACCTTCGTTTTGAAAGTCAAGACTTCATAATTGCGTGCATTTTAATTTGCGTTTATTAAAATTTATTAGTTACCAGCAGTGGTTAAGTGTTTCAACAATCTTTCCATCAGACCATCAACAATGTTTCAATTTTTCACTCTAAAATGAGTACAAAAGACTGTTTAAAGTGAAAAAGGTTTGATCCCATAACAGAAATATTGTTATTTTTCGGTTATTTCTATCCTTCCTTTTGAAAGAGTAATGACGTCAATTGCTTGCATTTTAACTTGAGCTTAATAAAATTCTGTTTCGAGTGAAAAATGTTTTGATTCGAAAAATGAAACAAGCACTGTTACTTCCAACCTTCCTTTTGAGAGTGAAGACGTCATCGAATGCATTTATTAAAATTTATTAGTTACCAACAGTGGTTAATATTTCAATCAGACCCTCAACAATATTTCAATTTTTGAATCGACGTTTTTCACTCTTAAGTTACTTAATTAAAAACTGAAAGAGTGAAGACATCGAGATTGCGTGCGTTTTAACTTGCGTTTTTTAAAACTTATTCGTTCATTAAAATTCTGTTTGGAATAAAAAATGTTTTGATTCAAAATAGGAAATATCGCTGATGATCTGATAGAAACATTGTCAAAGCACTGCTATTTTCAACCTTCCTTTTAAAAGACGTCATCGATTGCGTGCATTTTCCCTCGCGTTTGAGATTGGGATGGTCCCTATCAAAAGTAGAGCACGATCGAACAAACACATTCGTCTATCGATAGCAACCTCAATGCTCTCTCTAGCTATTTACCTCATTGGATAAATTATTATTTTATCGACAACCTCTAAGTGCCGCGAGTGCCTGTATTGCAGTGACTGATAGTTCCACCGGGAAATCTCAGAGAAGCTGATGCTTCTAGGTCACCGATGGGACTTTCATTTGTAAAATATAATGCGACATTTGTTGAGTTTATTGCAGTAATTTAGCAATGCGGTGCTTTACAATTAGAAAGACAGTAAACTGTTATAGATAAATAATGAAATCAACTCTGTCATGTCTTTGAGAGGGATGTTTAATGGAAACAAACAAATCATACTGCGAAGATTTTAATTGTGCCGTACAAATGCGCTCGCGTGATACATATCGGGGTTACCTTAATATATACATTATCGCCGTTTTGGCAGCGTTTGGCATTTAATCTGATTGGTGTTGACCAATCAACCACCTTATATCAATTCGGAATTTATTTATGGAATTTCCTTGCGAAGTGTTGAAATCGTATTTGGCGAAGTGTTGAAATCGTATTTGAAAAACAAGCCAACTAACGTCACGTCCAGTTTACGTACAGGAAGGACGTATAGTCGCAGAAACACTACCGCCACCTATATTTAGCTTGGCAGGAAATGTCTCGGTAGCCAAATAGGCTGCATATGAATGATTATAAAATAAAAATAAATAACTTTTTCGAGTATATTGTAAATTATTAAGTATCACAACACTAATGCTTAGCAAAATCATCTTTGTGACTGACAAATTTACGAAGAATTGAGCTGTATTAACCCTCTTGGTGGTTGCCTCGACGAGTTATCTCGTCATTAGCAAAACTAAGCAGATCTCGATGGACGAGATATCTCGTTATCAGAAGAAAACTGACCAGATCTTGATCTCGTCATCATAAAAAAAATCGATAATATCTTGATGACGAGGCATCTCGTCATTAGCAAAATTGGTTAGATCTTGATGGATGAGATATCTCGTCCAAACCACTTGGAGGGTTAAGCATGTCTATCGCGTTGAAAGAATGAGAAAAAGGTGCAGTCTTTCTCTAATATTGCCTACGAATCCAAGAACGTGTAATCGTTACACTATTCCAAATATCGATAAGCTAGTGACAGGAAATCCAGCAAAATATCTGGTCAGAAAGTGTACTATTTTCTTTGCCGAGCCCAATTGGTCAAATGATTATTTCAAGATTCAAGTTATATTACGTAAACTGATTATTTAATGATGCAATGTGATAGAAATTAAAGTAAATCACAAAGCATTTGTTTGTATTATTTACCCAAATTAGAAGTAACATTCTTATCAAGTGCTAAGTCATTTGCTTGATTTTGTAAAGTTGGTATTTATTCGTTAGATATTTGTTTATATTACATGATGTCCTCTAAGATCCATCGAAGCTGGAGAGACTCTGAGTTTGAGACCGTTAATCGATAACTTTGGTTATCTGTCGTAATTGAAAGCAGGGCTGATCGATGTTGAATTAAGCGATCAAGCGACGCTAGAGGCCTTGTTCTAGAAAATTAATATAGTGATACGAGAAATCATTAGTATAATTATTAGTAAAGGATGTAGATATTATCACTCTTTCTTAAGTCTCATTTGTGATTCAAAATTACGAGGTGTTGTCCTCAGATTGATCCCGGACCGTCGCCAATAGCCCGTTGTGTTGCTCCATTGCAACGTTAACTAACTACCTACCTTTTACTATTACAGAGCCCGAACAAAATCGACATAACTTGTATTCTTATCGTCATCTGACTGGTTCAAAATTACGTGGTATTGTCCCAGGATCTTTTCCTCGGGGATTGATCCCGGACCGTCGCCAATAGCCCGTCGTGTTGCTCGAGTGGCGACGTTAATTAATTACCATTACCGTACTCCCGGCGACCCCGTAGTAGTGACGCCACCGCGAAGAGCAAAACTAGGTCTCCCAGCTTTTCAAAGTTGGAAGCAAAATAAATAAGTTAACGATTCCACTTTCGATTTGCATAGCCGCACGCAGAGGGACTCCAGATGTCGGACAAACTTCCATTCCGAAAGCCAATCGAAAAAGGGTATTCGATTAAGGAACGAAAAAGGGAAAGAAGGTGTGGAATCGAAGCGCGGTGAAATGGGAGCGCGGAAGTAGAGCAAGCTTTGTCAGTGTTTCATTTGCGTTCAAATGTCAAGGGTAGAATGGGCGGATCCTTTATAACCTTCTACGGTGAAAGCTAAAAATGTGTCTTTAATTTAGCTCGTGTTGTAATAGTATCAAGAACTGCTCTTTCCAGGGCATTGAGGGACATGGAAAGACAGTGTCCAGTGCTACATTGCAAGAAGGCGAATCAACTGGTCAGCTTGGCCAGGAAGTTCTCGGAGATCAAATTGGGTTTCGTGCAACGCTTTCAGGGGTTTGGCAACAACAAAAATTTTTTTAGTTTTTGTTTTATATTTTATATTTAACTTTTATTACATATTTTTGTGACATCCTTTTTCTATAATAGCCCCTTAGGATTGATTCCGGACATTATTACCCGGACACATTAAATCTGCCGTGGCCTCAAATGTCCTCACGGTTGGCGTGGCTTGGAAGTTAGGAGAATGTGGGGTGCCAGCTCAAGTATTGATCTCGTCATCTGACCGTGATTGAAAATTACGTGGTGTTCTCGGATCTTTTCCTTGGGGATTGATCCCGGACCGTCGCCAATAGCCCGTTGTGTTGCTCCAGTGTGATGTTAATTCACTACCTACCTTTTTCCATTTTTTATTATAATTTTATTTCAATTTACAGTACATTTTTTGTTTCCTGTATATGGATACGGGCAGCCCAAAAACCAATGCAGGGGTTCAGAAACTTTTAACCCTTCTGGTGGTTGTCTCTACGAGGTATCTCATCTCGAGGTAGACAACCACCAGGGGGTTCGTCATTAGCAAAACTGACCAGATCTTGATCTCGTCATAAGATTATCGGCAATATCTTGATGACGAGATATCTCGTCGTTAGCAAAATGGGTCAGATCTTGATAGACGAGGTATCTCGTCGGAACCACTCGGAGGGTTAAATAAAAAATAAGATTTTTGGTTTCGTTACATCGTTTTATTACTCTTGTTATTTCATTTTAATTCGCCAACATTTTTTGAAGCATGGGTTAAGTAGTGATCTTTTCCAATTACCCAGATGATTAAAGTAGTTGAATTTTTACCACGTTCTTATTTCACTTATAACTAGTGAAATAAGATAATCAGGATGTTTGCGTCCTAAACATTTCTTTAAAATTCGTAATGAACTAATATTTATTGAATTTATTTAGCAATGATAGGAAATGAAAAAGTGACCGACTAATCCTTGATTTATAATAAACATTTCAGATTCAAAAGGAATCCAAATACCCCCTCCAAAACGTCACTAGAGAAAAGGTCCAGAATTTGGCCTTGAGAACAAACATCCACCAAAGAGAAATGATCCAAAATCCCTAAGGAAAAACATTCATAAAAAAGAAAAGGATCCAAAATCTCAAACCAAATAAATCCACAAGAGGAAAATACCTCAAATACCTAAAAATAAAAAAAACCAAAGGCCCAAAATACCAAAAATCCACAAAAGAGGAGACCCAAATCCCTAGAAACAAAAAATTCCTCAAAAGGAAAAAAGGCCCCAAATCCCTAAAAACAAAATAATTTACAAAATCCCTTTAAAAAGAGGGAAAAGGTCCAAAACCCTAAACATAAAAATGTCCCCAAAAGAAAAAAGCGCAATTGAGAACTCTAGAAAACCCCAAATCCCTAAAAACTAAAAATCCACGAGAGTAAGATGGCCCCAAATTCTTAAAAACAATAATATCCACCTGAAAAATTCCCTAAAATTAAAGCAAAAACCACGAATGAGTCAAAGGCACCTTAAAATCAAATTAAGTCCACGCAAGAAAAAGGTCTGAAAATGCAAATGGCTGTCAAAATCGGAGCTCATCCCACGGGTTTAAAAGAAAATTCTTTCTGTTGATTTCAAGGATTTGTTACGAGAAGTTTGCATCTGCAATGTTATCTCTAATTGACATCGTTCGAAAGCAATAATCTATTTGTTCCTCCTCTAGTGTTGTTTGAAACATTTGTCCGCCAAGGGAAACATCATGTATCCAATCTCGATATGCCCTGGTGTTAATTCTAGGAGATTAGGGCGCACACACAATTGACTTTCGGTTGCCATGGAGATGGCATAGTTTCGTTGCTTGTACGTGACATACATTTTGCACTCACACACTTCGAGCATAGTATTAATTTTTTGTTTTCACTCCTCTTTTCAGAGCGAGCCTATTTTGAGTGAATGTTTCCGTCATTGCTTTTTTCCTATTTAGAATGCTTTCCTTATCAAGGTTTCGCGGGTGAATGTAAATTATCAAATTTGCTTCTCCCGTGGTCCTCGAACCTTGCCGCCTTTGTTTTGTCTTGAAATATTCTATCAAAATGTTTTCTTTCCGTAAGTAGGCTGGGGAATGTATTAAAATGACACTAATTAACTTTCCCTGTGGTTCACGAAATGAAGGTTCGCTACACCTTAACGATCTTTTTTTTCGTAAATCGTTCAAACAAAATTTCCTGTCAGTAAATTCGCTTGGGAATGAATTAAAGTTAAAATATTAATTAATAACTTGTATATCATTTTCATATACAAATTTCGAACTCTTTCAAAGCTAAAAACAAAGGTTACATTTGGGCGTTTTGTATTTTTAATGAGTGAACATTCTCATTCATGCCTCTCTATTTCAGAATACTTTGCGAGGACCGCGGTGGCCCGGTTGCAGTAACGGATTAGCAACGGGAGGGTTGCGAGTTCGAGTCCAACCAAACACCGTCGTGTAGAAAGGGGGGCTGGTGCACGTTAAATCGGTCGTGGCCTCAAATGTCCTCGCTTTGGCGTGGTGTGGAAGTTTGGAGAGTGGGGTGCCAGCTCAGGTGTTGCCTCGTCATCTGACCGGGGTTCAAAATTACGTGGCGTTGTTATCGATCTTTCCCTTTGGGATTAATCCCGGACCGTCCCCAATAGCCCGTTGTGTTGCTCCAGTGTGATGTTAATTAAAATGCCTACTTACCTATCTTGAAATATTTAATCAAAATTTCTCCTTTTCTTTCACATAGCCCATTGTGTTGCTCCAGTGTGACGTTAATTGAAAATACCAATACCTTTTCTTTCAGTAAGTTTTAAACATGACATTTACTTTCCCTGTGGTTCACCAAATGCTGAAGGTTCGCGACACCTCGATTTTTTTTTTCGTAAATCTTTCAATCAAAATTTCTATTCCTGTCAGTAAATTCGCTTGGGAAAGTATTAAAATTGACATTAATAACCTGTATATAATTTTAATACACAAATTTAGACCATTTTCAAAGCTAAAATATAGCCCGTTGTGCTCCCAGTGCGACGTTAATTAAAAATACCTACCTACATACCTTCAAAGCTAAAAGAGGTTATGTTTGGGCGTTTTGTATTTTTGAATGAGTTAACATTTCCGTTCATGCTTTTTATTTACCTACCTTATTTAGATTACTTTCCTTAACAATATTGGGACGTCGTGGTTAAGTGGGTATGCCCACTGCGATAGCACCCTGCGAGTTGTAGGCGGGGCAGGTTCGACTACTCCATTGGCTGTATTAATCTCTTCTGTGTCAGTAAAACTTTCTTTGTATGTCCATTTACTTGACGTTGTTTAACGCAGATTGGCCAAATATGGCCCTTGCGCCATAAAACCTAACCCAAATAACCAATCAGTTTAAAAAGCAATTACTAAGGTCTGGCATGTTAGACAAAATGTCTCATTCATGAACATTTGGCCAAAAAGTTTGCTTCCACCATTTACAGCCTGTTTCCAGTTTTCACCACTTAAAACTTCCCTTCCATTAAACGAGCCGCGGTAGCCCAGTTGGAAGAGTAACGGATTAGCAACCGGAGAGTTGCGAGTTGAAATCCAACCAGACTCGTGTGCAAGGGGGCTGGTGCACGTTAAATCTGTCGTGACCTCTAATGTCCTCACGTTGACGGGGTGTGGAAGTTTGGAGAGGGGTGCGCCAGCTCAGGTGTTACCTCGTCAACTGACCGTGATTCAAAATTACTTGGTGTTGTCCTCGGATCCCTTTGGGATTGATCTCGGACCGTCACCAATAGCCCGTTGTGTTGCTCCAGTGTGACGTTAATTAAAATACCTACCTACCTCGGATCTATCCCTTCGGGTTTGATCCCAGACCGTCGCCAATAGTCCGTTGTGTTGCTCCAGAGCGATGTTAATTAAAATACTATACCAATACCATTCCCTTCCATTAAACATAGCTCAGTGGTTTGACGCACTGCGCTGGCGAGTTGTAGGCTGCGCAGGTTCGATTCCTACCTGGGTGTATTTCTTTTGTGTCAATAAAACTTTCTTTACATGTGTATGTCCATTGCCTGAAGTTGGATATTTTTAGTTTGCCGCAGCTTGGCCCCAAATATGGCCCTTCCGTCATAAAAACCAACCAACCATTAAACTTTCAACTATCTGAAGAGCAGTATCGACTTTTTGTATTAAAATTGAAGTTGTTGACACGAGAACGTAAAAATACTGCGCTATGTGAATACTCGAAATAGGATATGAGATAAATTTTTCTATTGATATTTGCAAATATTTAACTCAGGCATTAGAATCGGAATATTTCGGTTGGTTTAAGTGGTTCTTTTATCGAACTTTGGTCTTACCGACACCTTACAATGTGTGGTAGGTAGTTGACGTCACACTGGAGCAACACAGCGGGCTATCCCGAAGGAAAAGACCCAAGGACAACACCTCGTCATTTTGTACTACCGTCAGATGACGAGTTCGACACCTGAGCTGGCACCCACTCTCCAGACTTCCACACCATGCCAACGTGAGAACATTTGAGGCCACGGTGTGGTCTAGGATGTATGCTTCTGTCTCGCAACAGAAGCATACATCCTAGAACTTGGGTTGAATTTCGAAGCACTCTAACCATAACTCAAGGTCTGGACTAAATGTCAATAACCCTTTCCACTAATATATTGAAACTTGTCCACTGCCATTCTTCCCCAAAGCAAATAATAAACGAAAACTCGAAGGAGGCAGTGAACATGCACAGGACAACAATCGCCTTGTCAGTGCACGCTAAGTGCTGAATTACAAATGGTTAACTCGTTTCTTAAATGTTTCAAAGAACCCCCTGTGTTCAACGTTATGGCCACTCTGGCTCGGTAACCCCAACACAAGGTATGGAATAAAAGTGCCCATTACCCTTTCCACCAATATATTGAAACTTGTCCACTGCCATTCTTCTCCAAAGCAAATAATAAACGAAATCCCGAAGGAGACAGCAAACATGCACAGGACAACGATCGACTTAACGACTTGAGCGCTAATTCCAAATGGTTAACTCGTATTTCTTCCCTGGGAAAACCGTAAAACGCTGTAGAACGATTGATATCAGCAATTTCGCTCCTTAACGGGATGGTGCATACAAAAGGAAAGCTGAAACTTTTTCGCAGACAGCTTTGCAGCCCAACCCTTTGAACATATCTCACCCACAAGCACAACACCTTGTTGACTCTACAATGTAAAACTACTCCAACCCACACACTTGCAGCACCTTCCAATCTACTCTGTCGGAGGTCCTTGGCCTCGTCTGGTGAAAAAGAAATCCCCCAGCATAGACGAAGTAAGTGATCTAATGATCGTAAACCTACCAATGAGGTTCACCTTCATCTACCACAATTGTCAAAGCATCGAATGGTCTCGGGAAAACAGCGGTGGTCGTACACATTTTCGAGAGTTGAACAGAATCTAAAGCTACGTACTCGTTACCCAATTGTGACATGTAGACAGCTTCAGATGTGGACACTATGTCCACTCAGTTGTCTTGTAACACGTTGCGAACATGGTGTTCGGAACTTGTGAACAGCTCACCAAGCCGACTAATTCACAGGGATGTGTGTAGAAAGGGAAAATGCTCGGTTCGAGGCAGCATTCAAAATTTTAAGTCATTGATCCAATTTTTAGTCCTCTGGGGCGTATTTTTAGGTGTGTCCGGGCTTCACGAACCCGAGGTACTCTTGTGATCTATTCTTTTCCCATGATGTTTACTGTCTCTGGTAAACATATGGGTCATGACCCTAGGGTGCCCAAGCGATCTTTCTCTAATTTCTCCTCTTCACTAAATCAACCAATTTTTAGTTTGTAGGTGAAAGGTGAGCCACACATTGATTCAGCATCAGTCCTGCGGCACTAAATTGGCTAAAGTGCGCATGCGTATCGACATATTTTCTGTACAGAAACGGAGTACGCATGCACATATCGTGTTGTGTCGCTTCTCCAGCGTGTGGCCTGGCTAACGAATAAGCTCCGTGCATCTTCCTCGATTCTACTGCGAGATTCTTTGTGTTCGTCGCAGAAACTCATGAACCGGTACAAAAACTTATCTTTTTCCAATCACAACGAAAGTCTTGAGAAAATCGATTGCCATGTCCTTATCCGGCGCATCTGTTAATTCTATCCACTCGTGTAAAGTTCTATCCCGTGAAAATAAAACCCGATTAAACAGTTTAAAAACTTTGAATACATCACGATAATCGCAATTGATACTTAGAATCTGAATTTAAATAAAGCAAAGCAATTATAATTTAAATGAAAAATAAAAATAATTTAATGAAACATTTATGTCAATTTTAAGATGTAGGCCGTTGAAGTTTCCACTGTAAATTTCGGGCTCTTGCTGATGATTTTTAAATTTTAATAATAAACACGTTTCAAAACTAACAACCAAAATGATAATTTTAAATTAATAAGCAGCATATTGAAACAATTTCATCTTGATTGAAATTTAGTTATATTATCAAAACTATGACTACTTGCTCAAGCTATGAGTAGCATCTTTGATTTTGATCCAACCTAAGTTCATGGATCATTTGTAAAAAGGGTTTTTGTTTGAATAACCATTCAGGTTGTTTACGAGCATTTGTCGGAAGAAAAAAATTAAAAACTACGTAAATTTTAATTTATTAAAAAATTACACATTTTAAGATGGTCATTGGAAATTTTTTCCATTTTAATTTTGGAAGCCAATCCTACCCTTGCCAGCAGTATTGTTGACAAACAACTTGTAACACTGCGATTTATTTACAATGTGATGAAGATACAGAAAAAATGACCTTGCCACACGGCAATGACTGCACGTCCGCTTGTCGAGAATGGGAGGAGCTATATCGGAGCCTGGGGGAAAACAGAATTGGGTACCTTAATTTGGAATGCAACCCTCTGCTTCGAAGGAACCATTGCACGTTTGTAGGAAGCAACCCGTGTAACAAACAGAACGTAGCAGCAAGACGGAAAGTGTTTCCGTTCATTTTAGTTTCACTTCCAGTTTTCATAGATTGAACTTGAACAGGGTTGGGCAATTCTTAATAACAGAACGTGGCACCAAAGTGGAAAATTTCCGTTCGTTTTAATTCACTTCCAGTTTTCCTAGATTGAGCTTGAACAGAGTTGCCAAGTTACGAGTTACTTTGGTGCCAAGTTATATACGAGTTGGGCAACTCGTATAACTTGGCACCAAAGTTTCCGTTCGCTTTAGTTTCACTTCCAGTTTCCTAGATTGAGTTTGAACAGGGTTGGGCAACTCGTATAACAAAACGTGGCACCAAAGCGGAAAAATTCCGTTCGTTTTAATTCCATTTCCAGTTTTCCTAGGGGCCGCGGTAGCCCGGTTGGAAGCGTAACGGATTAGCAACCGGAGGGTTGCGAGTTCGAATCCAACCAAAGACCGTCGTGTACAAAGGGGGCTGGTGCACGTTAAATCGGTCGTAGCCTCAAATGTCCTCACGTTGGCGTGGTGTGGAAGTTTGGAGAGTGGGGTGCCAGCTCAGGTGTTGCCTCGTCATCTGACCGCGATTCAAAATTACGTGGTGTTGTCCTCGGATCTTTCCCTTTGGGATTGATCTCGGACCGTCACCAATAGCTCATTGTGTTGCTCCAGTGTGATGTTAATTAAAATACCTACCTACCAGTTTTCCTAGATTGAACTTCAACAGGGTTGGGCAACCCGTGGTCCGTATATTAAATTTAATGTTTTGTTAATGAAAAATACAAATGTTTCCGACAGTTCTTGTGTGAAACTGGAAGTTTGAATTTTGCTAGCAAAAGTATTTAACTGAATATTTTTAGCTTGCCAGTCTATTACATCACGCTAAAATTTCAAAGATAACTAATACCATCCGTGTCCTGCCTAAAACGTCCTTTTCACTCAGCTCTGTAATGTTTTAGTATTGTGTTAATTTCGCCTTTCACTTCCTCTTTCTCATACTCCCTTTGAACCCCATCATTTGCATACTGCTGTCTCAGCGCTAATTGCAAATACTTTCCCAGGCTCTTTTCGATTACAACCTCAGACGCGTAGACATATCGTACGAAAATATGTTCTTCCTGGTCGTGACCATCCTGGAGGGAGGTCAGAGACGAGCTGCCTGCTGTAGAACGGGGCGTTGACCTACAATTCTCGACTCATGAAATGCAAACCTAATTTCTTTAATAAAATAGTCTAGTTAAATTTAGTCGTCTTCTCTTCAACCCTCCAAATGGTTTCGAGGTATCTCGTCCATCAAGATCCGACCAATTTTGATTTTTACGAGATATCTCATCAAGATATTGCCGACTTTTTTTAATGATGACGAGACCAAAATCTGTTTTTTATCTAATGACGATGTACCTCGTCCCTCAAGATATGAATTGCTGATTTTTTTTAATGACGAAATCAAGATCTGGTCAGTTTTCTAACGACGAGAGCTTGATGAACGAGATATCTCGTCCATCAAGATCTGGTCAGTTTTGTGAGAGACGAGATACCTCGTGACAACCAGCAGGGGAGGTTAACCCTTCTCGGTGATATCTCGTCCATCAAGATCTAACCAATTTTGCTAAAGACGAGATTTCTCGTCATCAAGATATTGCCGATTTTTTTATAATTACGAAATCGAGATCTGATCAGCTTTCTTCTGAAGACAAGAGCTTGATGAACGAGATATCTCGTCCCTCAAGATCTGGTCAGTTTTGCTAATGACGAGATACCTCATCGAGACAACCACCTGGAGCGTTAACATGGTCAGAGGCGTAGATAAACATTTTAGGATCTGGGGCAAATGCAGCTGATGCCGCCCTCTGTTCGAAGCAAATTCTATTTAATCGTATTTAAAATGAGGATGATTGCTTGAAGCGAGTCACTTTTGAATTCCCAATTCTAAATAATCAAATTGAGATGTCCTATGCTGTCCAAACTTCAAATTCATCCGATTTTTTTATAATTACGAAATCGAGATCTGGTCAGCTTTCTTCTGAAGACAAGAGCTTGATGAACGAGATATCTCGTCCCTCAAGATCTGGTCAGTTTTGCTAATGACGAGATACCTCATCGAGACAACCACCAGGAGCGTTAACATGGTCAGAGGCGTAGATAAACATTTTAGGATCTGGGGCAAATGCAGCTGATGCCGCCCTCTGTTCGAAGCAAATTCTATTTAATCGTATTTAAAATGAGGATGATTGCTTGAAGCGAGTCACTTGAATTCCCAATTCTAAATAATCAAATTGAGATGTCCTATGCTGTCCAAACTTCAAATTCATCGGGGAGAAGTACAATTGAGCTCTTTTTACGAGTTTACTTTATCGACTGATGAATTTATATAATTTGCTTGGATTGAGTTTATATGGCACATTTATCCAGGCTGGGCCAAACACAAGACAACATCAGGTAATGGACACACAAGGGAAGTTAGAGAAATATACCGGGAAGAATAGAACGTGCGCCAGCTACAACTAGCAATTACATAAGATGAGTGAATGAAAGAAATGTTACATCATTTTGATTTCGAAATATTTCATATATTGCCCGAGGGAAAATTGTTGCACGTCATTAGCGATATACAGTACACCAAAGTAGTTCAACTTGTATAAAACAATTCTATTTAGAGTTTCGGGCGACCGGTGACCGAATCCTTCCTGAATAGAAAAAATCTGGAATCTTTTTAAGATATATTAAGAAATTATTAAGACAGTTGAGCATCTGCAATTATTTAGACAAATAAAAGATTGCGATATATCGGGGAGCGGTGTGATTACTTACATCAGCTTAATGTTATTCTACTTATATCTTTATGAAACATTTCTATTCAATCGAATACGATTTAAGTTGTATGTATACACTAGAAATCACGAAAATCGACCAGAATATCGATACTTTTTATTAGTTCAAAATGTTCTCCAACTCTAGCTTTCAAACGATACCAAGATCTTGTAAATATTCGAAATAGTTTTCTAATTACAAGGGGCTTTCGTTAAGTACTGTCACCTATACAAACATGTTTCCAAAACTTTAAACTCAATTTCTGAGGAACTGTTTTTGTAATTTGATGCTTTGTTCAAACGGTGATAACTCAATAATGAAATGTCTATTATAATTATTTTTGTGTCATAACTATATAATACAGTGGATGTTTTGACCCTCAGTCAAAGTAATTAGTAAAGAAATTAATTTTTAGTTGATTTTTAAATGTTGAAATTTCTGAAAAATCATGATTTTTTTTAGACTTCCTTGGTGGAAAAAATTGTCAAAAAACTATTCTCTCTAACGACTTGATTGGGTCAAAACATGAAGAATAATATTAGGAATAATTTCCACAGGAATTGTGTTTCTGAACAAATTAGAATTTGAGATATCATTGTTCAAAAACATGCTAATTAGCTAATTATATCTAAATTAGATAATTAAAGATTAGATTAATATGAATTTTCACTCTGAAATGAGTTTAAGCACAAACCAATGACCTATTGTAAATCAAAATTTTAAAAAAATCTTCTAGTGTATACGTACACCTTAATCTTCCCAAACAGGAAGATGCAAAATCATCAAAATCCCTTAACGCCTTCATTATCTCATAATTACTAGTTCTTTTCCTATGTTCCAAACGGGACTTGCTAGCGCAGTGGGTATGCCCACTGCGCTAGCAACCTTCGCGTTGTAGGCGGTGCAGGTTCGATTCCTGTCAGGTGCATTCCTCTCTGGATGTATTTCTCTGTCAGTAAAAACTTTCGTTGTGTGTATACGTTTATTACTTGATAATTGTATGTCTTGTGTCTGGCCCAGCATGGCCAAATATGGCCCTTGCGCCATAAAACCCCTCAAATCAACCAACCTATATTCTAAAACAGTGTTTATGAATTCAAATTGTATCTATCTGAGCGAGCTTTGAACAACTTCATAACAGTTTTGTTCTATGAATAGAATTTCGGTAGACAAAAGAAGCGGGAAACTTAGGTCTTGTTGACTAAGAATTCGTCAAACATCCGCTTCGTTAATCTGGAACCGTTATCATTAGTGATAATTCTTCGGAAATGAAGAAACCGAATGAAGTCAATGCTCTTCTAATTCATCTCATTTCAGTCTCGTGACCGATAAGATGAAAGTTTCTTAAACTTACATGTGGTTCAAATCACATCTCGAGATAGATGACCCAATTTTTAAAACCGAATTTTGCAGGAAACACGAACTATAGTAAATGCTTGAGCTTATTTTACCTTTGAATATGAAATTTATAAAATTCGTCCATACATATTAAAAATAGCATTTCTTAACAAAGATAATATAGCATTTCTTAACAAGAACATAAAATTATTTTTTCCGATTTCTTTTTTAGACAAAGTGTCCTGTTTAGGACCTAAAATCTAATCCTTTTTAGGTGTGTACGGGCTTTACGAACCCGAGGTATCCTGGTAATCTATTATTTTCCCATGAGATTTACTGCCTCTGGTAAACATGGAGGTCGCGACCCCAGGATGCCCAAGCGATCTTTCTCTTCCTTTTCTCCATCCTTTCTTTTCACAAGTTCATGACATTCTGTTTTGTTTTTGGCGCAGTTTGGCCAAATATGGCCCTTGCGCCATAAACCCCTAAACCAAACAAAATCTAATCCAATCCTATTTCGTTGAATCCTCTTGGTTGTTTGGACGTGGTATCTCATCATTAGCAAACTTACTAGATCTTGATGGAAGAGACATCTTGTCCTTAGAAAAACTGATCCGATCTTGAACTCGACATCATTCGGAATTCAATCGCCATTCTTGATGACGAGATACCTGGTCATTATCAGAATTGGTCAGATCTGATGAACGAGATATCTGATCGAAACCACTTTAGAGTGTTATCAATTCATGTATTTCTTCGCTTATACATTTACCAAGTGATCAATTGCAATAGCCCATGTGACAAGGATTCTCAGCCATTTGAAATGTGCAAATACATCGGATAAAACTCAGGGGACTCAACTCAAAAAAGTAAATTTTACAGGGATTTCCAAAGGATAGAAAACCCTTGAGCATATTTTACCTCCCAATTAAAAATTTATAAAATTCGTTCATACCTTAATAATTTCGATCATACATTCCACGTCAATACTTTAACCCTCGAAGTGTTTCGACGAGATATCTCGTCCAGATCACGTCAATTTTGCTTAGAACGAGATATGTCATCGAGACAAAACTGCCCAAGGGAATGAAGACCCAAATAAGAAAAACAAATTGCTCCTCGCCCAGAACTGGTGACAGGCTGGAACAGGTTTTTGCACCAAAGGCTGGTCTTTATAAGACAGTTTTCTAGGCGAAGATAAACCACCAGGAGGGTTAAAATCATTTTTTCCGATTTCTTTTAACAATTCACGCATTTATGTTTGCTTCTGAATTTACCCAATGATCGCGCTCGCAATTCAATCGCCCCTATGATAGGAATTCTCGACCATTTGAAATGCTTCAGTAGGAAGGTAGCTAACTAACATCGCACTGGAGAAACACAACGGACTATTGTCGCCGGTCCGGGATCAATCCTGAAGATAAGATCCGAGGATAACATCTCGTCATTTTGAACCACTGTCAGATGACTAGGCAACACCTGAGATGGCACACACCACTCTCCAAACTTCCACACCCCGCCAACGTGAGGACATTTGAGGCAGATTTAACGTGCACCATCACCTGCGTTGGAGCGAGTTGCGAACTTGCAATCCTCCGTTTGCTAATTCGTTACTCTTCCAACTGGGTTACCACGGCCCTTGAAATGCGTCGGATAAAACTCTTAAAAGTAAATTGTATAGAAGTTTAAAAGAAGATTGAAAATATTTAATCATATTGGTACTTCTGAATCTGACACGTAAAATTCGTTCACACACCCTTAATAAAAATTCGGGGCATTTTTCACAATTTAATTTTCGCATTTTGTTAAGAGCTTATATGATTGTTAATAAAAAATAAAAAATCTTCGTTTTCAGTAGAGTCACTTTTTCGAGAGGGTATGAAATGTCTTGAGTTGAGATTATCGGATTAAGGTATCGGATTAACCATGGCAGAGACGATATTTTTCGGTTTTAATGAAAAAGGAAAATATTTCAGAATATACCGTAATTTGAACGTTTTGCTGCATTACTTTGGAACAACGGAACAGGCCTTGATCGATGTACCAATTACGATAATTACAGAAAAAACGTATCCCGTTCAAAGACATGCTTTTCCATTATTGATGCCAACCAAAGACCGCCGTTTGCAAGGGGGCTGGTGCACGTTAAATCTGTCGTGGCCTCGTATGTCCTCGTGGTGGCGTGATGCGGACGTTTGGGGAGTGGGGTGCCAGCTCTCAGGTGTGACTTCGTCATCTAACCGTGGTTCAAATTTACGTGGTGTTGTCCTCGGATCTTTCCTTTCGGTTTTGATCCCGGACCGTCGCCAATCGCCCGTTGTGTTGCTCCAGTGTGACGTTAATTGAAAATACCAAAATACCCGACCGTCGCCAATCGCCCACTGTGTTGCTTCAGTGCGACGTTAATTAAATACCTACCTATCATTATTGATGTCATAAATCTTAAATGAATCAACAAGCCAACCAACCCAGAACATGCAAATGATAATTGATCAGGTATGCGAAAACCCAGTAAATATTTACATATAAATTATGAAACGATCACTTTTATTCCATAAAATGTTTACAAATACTGAGAATTGCTACATTTATCCTGTAACAAAAACGGGAAACTCCCGTAATGTTTGCAATTTTGTTTTAGGAATTGAAGTATTAATTTTTCCATGCTGGTAATTTTCTTAGATTTAATTATATGTAATTGAGAGAATGGTTTAAATTGTTATGGCGACCACCCTAGCTTAGATTGTCTTAACAATTTATCAAACAGCTTTTGTGCCAATTACTTATTTTTCGAATATGAAAATTGTGTTGTTAGCTGATAATTATTAGTTGATAAAGAATTATTAATTGAGGTATGTGTTATGTAGAGGGGAAATAAAATACTCCGAGAGAAGGTAAACACATTTTTAACGGCAATTTTCTTCGCTTTCGTTTCGCAATTCGCCCCCAGCACACTACATTCAGGCATTCGCTTCCCTCCTTTCGGTAATAGCTTAATAATTATAGTTTATCGACAAATTTAATAAACTGCGAAATAATAAGCGTTTCAATGTTTTGTAAACATGCAGTCGAGTTTCAAATAGTAAACATCTATTCAACGAAAAGATTCGGGGACCTTGATCGTCATCTGACCGGGGTTCAAAATTACATGGCGTTGTCCTAGCATCTTTCCCTTCGGGATTGATCCCGGACCGTCCCAATAGCTCGTGGTGTTGCTCCAGTGCGACGTTAATTAACTACCTACCTACTGGGGACCTTGAAATCTGTTTAACGTGAAATATAATCCCTATTAAGCGAAATTAATTTCTTCTGCTTATTCAAGTTTTTCTCTAGAAAACAACCATTTGATTTTCAAGCAGGAATTCCCAAAATTATTTCTCCTTCCCATCTATCGGCGCACTAATTACATACTCATAAGGTAAGAGTATATCTTGAAGGTAAGAGTATACAAAACCAGGCGACAATAGACAGGTTTTATCTGTTGGCGTCTCTGCCATACTGTCAGCTGTTATTGCTGCACTATCGATCACTGCTTTCTCGAAAGAACGCAATTCTAGGAGCAAATATTGTGGGAAGTGTAAAGATAAGAGTATACAAAACCAGGGGCGATAGTGAATGGACCACCAGGCTTATAACTGTTAGTCGACGATTCTGCCATATTTTCAACCGTTATTGATGTACTGTCAGGTCACTGCTTTCTCGAAAGATAGCAATTCTAGGAGGAAATATCACTCTAGAAAGTGTAAAGATAAGAGTATACAAAGCCAAGATAAAACAAGTTTGGGAATCATTAAATTAGCCTTCGTGTGGCAAACGGATGACAATAGAGCGACAAACCAAACTCTCACTTTTCGGGAGAGGCAGGCCTAACAAAAGATATCGAGGGCAATGGGTTCGTCCTCCAAACCACTCGGGCACATCAGGAAAAATGTTGGTGTCTCAGTCTTCTCTTTCTGAGATCGAATTGCTATGATGTTAAATGACGGATTATTCCCTGATTTTCCCCGACTGTTTCCCGAAGCTTCTATTTTTACTTCTGCTATTAACCAACTTTAATCAAACTTCATTGTTTATTTTGGTAGCTTTTTTATAACAATTATTTCAGGGATGTCTCAGACCCCATGAACTCACTGCGGAGGTACTACTAGCTTAAAATACAGGAGGGTATAAAATGAAACAAGTTGAAACAAGGCGCTCAAAACTTACTTGGTATTTTAAATACAAGTACAATACAATAAGCCCTCGATATATCACGAATTCGGTTCTATCGCTTTTTTTACCTGTCATCCGATGAATTTTCCTGTCATTGGTGTCATTTTTTTACCTGTCATTGATGAAGTATAAAAATCAGTCTTCTGAGTCTAAAACTTTCCTTTATTGCATAAATAACTTTTCGTGGTGCTTCAGTGCAACATAAATTCAACTACTTACCTACCTTCTATGCATATCCATTACTTGACATTGTCTTGTGTTGACCAAACATGGTCTTTGCACCCTAAAAAACTTCAACCAACCAATCCTAGTAAAATGAGTTCTGTTCTCAAATCAACCGCTCTAATAGGCCCAGCTTTTGGATCTTGCGCATAAAACCCCAACATCCAATCCCAACCGCTCAAATAAGCAGATTTTCAGCGAGCCCAATATTTGTTCATTTAGGTATTCATTTAGCATAAAAATTATATTTGGAACCCTCCCAGAAATGTAAGGAGGTTCAAGCGCCATCTAAAGGGGTGATATGTTAGAAACATTTAAAAGTTTTGTGATTTTTCTAGAAAAATTGTTTTAATTTGAAGCAGAATTTCGTCTATGCTGCTTCTTTTTCTGGTGCTATGCTCGTAAAGTGAATGCTTTCAGTCACACATTTTTAGTGTACGCGTTGAACAGCCAATCCTTCCTTTCGTGTACTCCTGTAATCGAATTTCTATCTAGAGAAGAATTCTCTTCTCAGAAACGTCTTAATAAGACGGGGCGTCATTTTTTACTTCCGCCCTAGAAACCCATTAACAGAAGCCATTAGCGATTCTCGGCCTTTTGCTAGTTTTTATTAGATGGGAGTATTCGAATGCAAAAGTGCTAGTGTACTCGAAACTTGAAAGTATTCGTTGTAGACGATTCCTTCTCGTATTCGAATAAGGTAGCATTCATCAAAAGTACTCGAATACAAAAGTATTCGGATACCAAAGTATTTGGTTACCAAAATACTCGAATTCTAAAGCATTCATTCAAAGTACTCGAAGACAAAATTTCTCGAATTTCAAAGTACTCATTCAAAGTAATCGAATATAAAAGTACTCGGATACCAAGTATTCGGTAACTAAAGTGTTCGAATACCAAAGTTTTCACCCAACTTATTTAAAAAAAAGCCTTGTATCGCAGTTGGCTGCTTCTTGCAATCAATTAGTTTTTGAATATGTGTTTGAATACTTCGATAGTTGAAAGTACTTGAATACCAGATATTCGATTCTAAAAAGTACTCTATTCTGCCCATCTAGTTTTTACGCAGTCAATAAACTCAATGAAGAATATAGATCAGAACACTAGTTTATTTACAAATTAATATGGCACTAATTAATATATTTTAACTTGGTTATTTAAATATAGCCATTTGAATACGTAATTTCGGTTTAGGCAAAGCGCGGCCTCTTTCGCCCCCGGTCCCAAACAGTCTAGCTTCTCCGGGAAAAAAATTCCACCCTGAGCGAAGCACTTTAAAAGCTTGGAAGTTTGTACACAATTACTCTTTAATACCCACTCCCTCTAACTTAACGAATGTCGTAACTAGAGAGAGCACTACATTTCCTGCATCTCCGCATGGCTATTCGAAAGTGGTATCAACAAAAGCAAGAAACGCACGCTATTGTTCTTTGGCTTGTGTGCGGCAGGGAACGTTTGGAGGACATCTTTTGTTCCTCACCTGATGCCTCACACAATATAGGCCAGTGCTTTTGCTACAACCCTTCTCCTCTCACCTGCCAAAGAGGTTCAAGGGCAGTCAACGGAAAGAGCCCCAGCATCCAATGAGAAGTGATCTCATCCTGTTGACTTACCTTGAACTTGTACCTGGCGCCTGGCTTTTTAGAGATCATACGTTATGTGAAATGATAATTGCTCTCGCGGAAGACTCTCCAAGAATTCGTGGAAGCTGATTTTCCGACATGGGCAAGGATTGGCTTTCAAAATAGAAAGTACAGGACATTTCCGATCTCACTTCAGCACTATTTGCATTGGAGATCGATTGCTCGAGTTATACTTCAAAAAAAGCTTACTTAAGCAGCTTTTTATTTAAAATATTGCTTCTAAATAATTTTTTCACACATTTAAAATGGAAAGTACGGAAATTTCCGATCTCACTTCAACACTTTGCATGGAGATCGAGTACTCGTGTTACATTAAAAAAAAAGCTTACTTAATCAAATATAAATTTTAAATATCACTTCTTAAGTAACCATTTTACCATGGTACAAAATGGAAAGTACTGTACATTTCCAATCTCACTTCAACACTATTTGCATTGGAGATCGATTGCTCGAGTTATACTTCAAATATGAAAAGCGAACTTAAGCAGCTATGTTTTAAGTATCGCTTATAAGTAATTATTTCATATAAGATATCAAACATGAAATACAGTACATTTTCCGACCTCACTCACGAGTTTTCGTACTGTAGATGTTTCATATTTTCTGTGTACCAGTACCGCCAGCAACAACCCGCGTACGTTGGAGCCTTGATAATAAAAGAGGATTGTATTAGTTGCACGTTAACAGATTGTATAGTGCAAACCATGTGTCACATTTTCTGGGTACTCGTAGACCTCGTGTCTCGATGCCATGGTGCCGGCGACAAACCCTTTTGATGGTAGATAGTTGAATTTTCGTCGCACTGGAGCAACACAGCGGGCTATTGACGGCAGTCCGGGATCCATCCCGAAGGATAAGATCCGAGGACAACACTTCGTAATTTTGAATCACGGTCCGATGACGAGATCAACACCTGAGTTGGCACCCCACTCTCCAAACTTCCACACCACACGCTACCAGAGGACATTTAAGGCTACGACAGATTTAACGTACACCAGCCTCAACGTACACGACGGTCTTTGGTTGGATCGAGTTTCGAAATCGTAACCCTCCTGTTGCCAATCCTCTACTCTTTCAACCGGACTACCGTAGCCCCAATATGAAGTATGATATATATAAAGTATGATATGAGAATATGAAGTATATGAGAATATGAAGTATATGAGAATATGAAGTATGATATGAGAATATGAAGTATGTATGCATACAAATAGTAAAATTCAAAGCTTAAGAGATTATGCTATCCAGTTGATACAGAATCTGTGATGTTTTCTTTTCGGTGATTAACTTGAAACTTAATCGAAAACTTATTACTTCCAATATATACTTAAGACCTTATTTCCATATTTATTTTTGGGGCCGCGGTATCCCGGTTGGAAGAGTAACGGACTAGCAACCGGAGGGTTGCGAGTTCGAATCCAACCAAAGACCGTCGCGTACAAAGGAGGCTTGTACACGTTAAATCTGTCGTGGCCTCAAATGTCCTCACGTTGGCGTGGTGTGGAAGTTTGGAGAGTGGGGTGCCAGCTCAGGTGTTGCCTCGTCATCTGACCGTGGTTCAAAAATTACGTGGTGTTGTCCTCGGATCTTTCCTTTGGGATTGATCCCGGACCGTCACCAATAGCCCGTTGTGTTGCTCCAGTGTGACGTTAATTGAAAAATACCAAATACCAATACCAAAGTTTGAGGAGTGAGGTGCCAGCTCAGGTGTGACCTCGTCATCTGACTGGTTCAAAATTATGTGGTGTTGTCCTCGAATCTTTCCCTTCGTGGATTGATCCCGGACCGTCGCCAATAGCTCACTGTGTTGCTCCAGTGCAACGTTAATTAAACTACCTACCATACTTATTTTACACGGAGCAAAACGCTCTACGAATGCAGAATTGCTGTGCCACTTTATAGTCTGCCAAGTTTTCAGATTTACGACCTCCAACTGTGCTACCCCCTTATGTTGGAGCCCTGTCGTTAAAAGAGCGTTGCGTTAATTGCACATTAACGGATTGCACAGCGCAAAAAACTTCACATTTTCTGGGTACCCTTTGACTTGTGTCCAGGGTACCGACGACAACCCCCTTTATGTTGGATCCCTGATCTTAAAAGAACATTGTGCTAACTGTCTTTTCTACTCTTTTCGTACTTGTCCACGTACTTTTACATGTTTGATAACTTCAATTTGCGCAGATTAAACAACTGCACCATATATTTTACACAAAACAATGTAGAGAGGGCTTGTGGTCACTCCTTCCAGAATAGAGGCCGTCGTGGCTCAGTGGGTATGTCCACTGCGCTAGCAACGTTCGATTTGTAGGCGGTGCAGGTTCGATTCCTATCGGGTGCATTCCTCCCTGGGTGTATTTCTCTCTTCTGTGTCAGTAAAAACTTTCGTATATGTATGGTCTATTACTTGATACTGTATGTTTGGCGCAACATGGCCAAATATTATGGTCCTTGCGCCCCAAAACCCCAAAACAACCAACCAACAACCTTCCTGAATGGTATCTGGTTGGTCTTAAGATTTAAAATTGCCAAATCTGTGAGGGGAACTGGTAAACATGGGGATCGCGACCCCAGGATACCCAAGCGATCTTTCTCTACTTTCTTCTTTCCATCCTTTCTTTTCACAATTCATGGACAGTGTAATGTGTTTGACGCAGCTTGGCCAAACATGGCCCTTGTGCCATAAAACCCAAAAACACCAAAGGGTGGGCGAACACCAAAATCTTTTTGAAATCGCAAGAACTCGAAAATTTGAAAAATGTCAACCCTCCAAGCGGTACGCCCGAATACGCTCGAAAAATTCAATTGGAATACAACCCCCAAAAAATTCCCGCACACGGCAAAGCGGCAGACCCGAAATAGGAAATATTCAAACATTGTCCGGACCCCCAGACATCTCGTTTCTCGAAATATTTTAGGTATGCCGCCCACTACGATGAAATCTCACCGAACTGTTCTCTGGCATGCCGCTAGGAGGGTTAATGTTTAGCTGCTCCAGCACCAACAAGAACAAGAGAACTGGAGATCTAGTCTCAAGCCCGAAGCACACTGAACCAGTTCAAAAGCCAGTTGTCCCTTTGATTCAAACAAACGGAATGAAGCTGTTTTCTTCCCAAATGAGTCTTTGTCCTTCGTCGAAGGCAATGGTGATTCTTTCGCCCTGGAGCATTGCACCCGCATTGAACAATGAAATGCGTCGCAATGCGAGGATGAAGTATGTAATAGCCGTCCGGATTGCCTCACGAAGTTCAAGAGCCGTTTAGAACGCCTGTGACGTCACTCTTTTGTTTCCCAGCTACTTTATAAAGGTCTTAAATATTACATAAATATTACAATATAGCGTCACACGGATTCTGCGGGGTAAAAAATACGACCTTTCAACACCCAGTTTGCACCTACCCAGTGATGAGACTGGTTGCATGCTTCGCGGAAAACATTCTTAAACCTATGGAATGCTAAACTTTATACAAAGGGCAGGACAGAATTAAACAGGACTTCCACATTGGGTTGTAGACAAGATGATACCGTGAAATGCGAAAACTTTACAGCAACGTTTTCCAATACCCAGTTTGCACACCTACCCAGTGATCAGACTGGTTGCATGCGTCGTGGAAAACATTCTTAAAACTGTAATGCTAAACTTTAAACAAGGGGCTTGACAAAATTGAAGAGGGGTTGCATACAAGTTGTCCACATCGGGTTGTCGCAGACAAGATGGTAACGGGACACGAGAATGAAGGGACTTCAGGGAAGTGCGAAAACTTCGTATAATGTTTCCCAACACTCAGTTTGCACCTACCCAGTTATCGAATTGGTTGCATATGACGTGGAAGATGTTCTTTAACATAAATAATGATAAACTTGGTAGCCGTAGATAAGATGGTACTTGAGTCGGTATTCACCACCGGTATTCGTAGCTCGTATAAACACTAAATTTACCGACCTTTTGCAAATGCCCATGTTTACCGAAATGGATTAAATGACCCATTTCCTATTTGATACTTCACAGAAGATTGAGGGCCTATGACCCAGGTTCTCCATGCACTCCAAAACTGTCCATTTGGATGCAGGTAACAGTGGAATTAGTACTTGAAATAATAAACTAAATTATCTTTAAATAATTTAATAATTATAAACAAAATGACAAAAATTCAATAATCACAAGTAAGATATTTATATGGAATGGTTTTCAACATTTTATTCAGTATTTTCACTCTTTTTGAGTATTAAAAAAATCTCGATGCATTTACCGCATTTTTTAGAAGGTATTGTTGCTCTGCTTTCCACAAACATATTTCTTGCAGAGAGCAGATTTCAGTGGCTTTATTTTTATGGCAGTATCTTATGTCACTTTTTATGTACATTGGTAACTTTTTTGCTTGAGCTTTCCGATTTTGCTGCCGTATGAGTCCCTTTTTTATAATTTTTTTGTTTGACGTTGCCTTGTGTTTGGCGCAGCTTGGCCAAATATGGCCTTGCGTCTCGAAACCCCAAAACAACCCCTTTTCTTTACAGTGGCTTGTGCGCTTATTATTTTGCACATCAGTGTAAATCGAATGGTTTTACAGCTGCAATGTTGTAAGAAACAAAATATTAAACCAGTCAAATGACCGGTCACTGAAAATAGGTATACTTCATACGTATATCGGATGCAGAGAGAGGTGAAGAGAAATATATAACTATTAAGTTGATTTTATAAGCATTTCAGGAAAAGTCGTAAAGTCAATTGAAGAAAAGCGACAAAACTTCAAAAGTAATTTTAAGTCAAATTTTAAAAACGGATCATTTGATCCTTTTGGTAAATTTAGTGTTAAAGCCATAGGTAAAGCAGCAGCACGTAAATAAAATGGAGCCATTTTTGTATCAGTCCCATTTGTTTTTCCCAGTGGTTACACCGAGACTTCAGGGAGGATCAGCTTCGTTCCTTATCTTTTTTTCGCCACAGATGCTTCGAACTTTCACTCAATAATAAAACAGTAGCAGAGCGAAAATAAGGTCCCGTTTTTATTGACTGCACTCAATGTTTTTATCCTAGTCTATTTATATTTTGCCGGGTATTAGTTTCGATACTAAAACATGCAATGCACAATCGCTAAGATATTAATATAGTACGCGAAAAGCAACCTTTATAAAATCACTCGAATTAAACAATTACTATTGAAATAAATTTACTGCGATTTAAGTCTAAGAAATCGGTATGTATATGGAGTTTTTATATTTAATGAGTGCAATTGGTAATGGTAATTAATTAACGTTGCACTAGAGCAACATAGCGGGCTATTGACGACGATCCGGGATCAATCCCGAAGAAAAAGGGCGAGGACAACACCCCGTAATCTTGAACCACGGTCAGATGAGGTCACACCTGTGAGCTGGCATCCCACTCTCCAAACTTCCACACCACGCCTACGTGAGGACATTTGAGGCCACGAAAGATTTAACGTGCACCATCTCCCTTTGTACACGATTGTCTTTTGGCTGGATTCGAACTCGCAACCCGACGGTTATTAGTCCGTTACTCTTCCACCGCGGCCGAGTGCAATTGGAGTTGAAAAATTATCCGATTTTCTTCCATTGAGATTTATTTTTATAAAATAAAAAGTAAGCCGAGTTAATTAAAATCTATATACAATTTAGCTATAGCAAATGATTTCATATTGGCTGACGCTCTATTGGAACAATGTCAAGCGTAACAACATGGTACCATGCTTCATTCCTTCTAGAAAGTGGGCTGTGGTAACTCTATTGGAAGAGTAGCGGATTAGCAACCGGTCGGTTGCGAGTGCGAATCCAACCGAAGACCATCGTGTACAAAGAGGCTGGTGCATGTTAAATCTCTCGTGGCCTCAAATGTCTTCACGTTGGCGTGGTGTGGAAATTGGGAGAGTGGGGTGCCAGCTCAGGTGTGATCTCGTCATCTGACCGTGGTTCAAAATTACGTGGTGTTTTCCTCGGATTTTTCCCTTGCGGAATGATCCCGGATCGTCGCCAAAAGCCAATTGTGTTGCTCCAGTGCGACGTTAATTAAATACCTACCTACCGAGAAGCAACTTTTGTATTACTTGAACACCCCAAATAGCTTCCCCACTAATTGTATTTCTAATAATATATCCGTATAAGCGTTGGACTATAAAAATTTTATTTATAGTTTACTTCCCACCGTGATTGCTAATACACCCATTCCCTTCATTTATTAAAATATTCTGACTGCGTGAGATCTCCCACCAGTCTAGCAGTAGGGGGTTGAGGTTCGATTCCTGTAAATGACCCCCTCGGTGTGTTTTCCTCTTCCGTGTCAGTAAGTCTTCCTCGTGCCAGCTCATTACTTGGCATTGATATCGAAGCGGATACTTGCGATCCCGAGTAGGTCGGAACGCGTGGAGTCGATTCGTTTACGTTTCGCAATTAGGTTTGACAAGTCAGGTTTTAAATGTCTTACAGATATGGGCGGAATCGAGTGCTTTTTAGAATCGAATAGTTGGTATTCGAGTGCTTTCAAGTATAGAATAAGTATTCGAAAAAACACTAATCGACAGATCGACAGTAAGAATCAGCCAACTGCGATACAAAGCTTTTTTATAAAAATAAGTTGGATAAATACTTTGGTATTCAAATACTTAGGATGAATACTTTGGTATCCGAGTACTTTTGCATTCGACTACCTTTGCATCCGATTACATTCGTATTCGAATACTTTGGATGCATACTTTAATGTTGCGCCATAAAACCACAACAAACCAACCATACTTTGAATGAATACTATTGTATTCGAAAACGAGAAAGAATCAATCGAGTACGACGAATACTTTTAAGTATCGAGTACAACGAATACTTTTAAGTATCGAGTACACGAGCATTTTTGTAATTGACGTGTTTGCTCGTGTTAACACGAGCTCGTTAAAAATGATCGTGTTAACACGAGCATTTTGTTCGGCCCGGTTGGAAGAGTAACGGATTAATCCAACCAAAGACCGTCGTGTACAAAGGAGGCTGGTGCACGTTAAATCTGTCATGGCCTCACGTTGGAGTGGTATGGAAGTTTGGAGAGTGGGGTGCAAGTTCAGGTGTGACCTCGTCATCTGTTCGTGATTCAAAATTACGTGGTGTTGTCCTCGGATCTTTCCCTTCGGGGGATGATCCCTGACGTTACTTAGGACCGTTGCTTATACTTAGGTATCCAAGTACTTTGGTATTCCAATACTTTTACATTCGAGTACTTTTGCATCCGATTACTTTGGTGTTCGAGTACTTTGAATGAATACTTTGGATGCATACTTTAAATGAATACTATTGTTTTCGAATACGAGAAAGAATCGAGTATGACGAATACTTTTAAGTACCGAGTACAACGAATACTTTTAAGTATCGAGTACACGAACACTCTTGTATTCGAATACTCCCATCTCCAGTTTTATAGATAAATTTTGAATTTCGCCAAAATATTTATGCTGCTGTGTGTTAATTTTAGAATTTCAGAAAACTAGTTTGGAAACAAAACAACTTGGAATTGAAATTAGTACCCGCATAAGTCGAGAGTTGCGCGCAGATGTATGCATACTAACGCTCGCTTGTTACGACTTGTCTTGGTTTCAGACCGATCAGTTGTAACTTGCATTTTACAACATAAAATTTTGCGACAATGCTTTGCTTTAGTGAGTTTCTGTATGGTCAGGTGGATAAGAGTTTGCTTAAAACATTTCAGGCGGCACATTTTTTTATGGTAGCATTCGAATACAAAAGTACTTGTTACTCGATACTTAAAAGTATTTGTTGTACTCGATTATTTCTTGTATTCAAAAATCAAAACACTCAGATACCAAAGTATTCTACCAAAGTGCGACGTTAATTCACTACCTACTTCTTACAGTTCGGTTTGAACTTTGATCCAGTATATCACAATTCCAGGTGCACTTACCACACTGCTGGGAAAAGTAGAACAGTGTTATCTTTTATCTACCTTAAAATGCAGTTGGTTGTTTTACTATCGATTAATCGTTTTCGTATCTATTCGAATACTTATTCGATACTTGAAAGAACAGCATACCAAGCATTTGTTTCTTAAGTACTCGAGAGAGATTCTGACCATCTCTAATTTTTTTAGCATCTTGCCCACTCAACGTCCTTCTATTTCCCTTGGGGCCAGCATCGCCCCAAGATTCCTTCAGTGCCCACTTAGGGAAGCCACATCTGCAGCTGGTTAACGAGCAAGTTTTAGTTCCGTTGAAAGTACCTGCCCAACGACCTGAAATACTAACGCGCCAGGAAGGACAGCAACGGGCAGAAGAATTGAGTTCTAGAAATTCCCATTAAAGTTGTCTTCTACTAAGTACTTTGTGTCCACGAAAGCACTCCCCTTCAAACAGGAAAGGTGGATACTTCTGTTGACAGTAGAGCATGATGATTAATACTACTCCAACATAAATCATTTTGAAAGTCGCAGCTTTGGGTTCTGACAGAATTTAAAGCTAACTGCATTCTTCAAGAAAGCAAGTATATATTAGGGTTTCCGACGTCCATGATAGGGCTGGACATTCCTGGAGTTGTAATGACGTCCAAGGGTGGGTAGGACTGATAAAGGTTTGGGCTTAGTTTGGTTTGTCGCATTTTTTCTACACGATACTGAAGTGAGGATTTAGAATTATATTACATAATTTTTCTGAACTTTTTATACAAAATTAAGTAGGAAATTACACACAAAATTATTTTGTTTTGTTCTTGAAAAAATTGTTAAAAAATATTAGTACAAATACTCCTTATGTTTTAAAATACATGTCACAATTGCAGATATTTCTATCGAATGATAATAGTTTTTCAGTTTTGAAGTGAACTGTACCCACGAGGAAAACTTATCCCTACAGGTGGTTGTCTCGTCATTATCAAAACATTTGCAGATCTTGAAGGACGCTGTATCTCGTCATTATCAAAACATTAGCAGATCTTGATGGACGCTGTATCTCGTCATTAGAAGAAAACTGACCAGATTATGATCACGTCATCATAAAAAAATTGGTTATATCTTGATGACGAGATATCTGGTCATCAAAATTGGTCAGATCTTGATGGACGAGATATCTCGTCGAAACAAATCAGAGGGTTAAAGGTATAAGACAATCTAAATATGCCCCTCGATTGTCTTTTTAAGAATAAGAAAGTAAAGAAATGAAAATTCGAAAAAACTTTTTTTGATATTCGAGAAAGAAAAAGGTTAGAAAACGTTTTCTTAACATTGCAAACACGTATGGAAAGTAGATGTTATCTGGAAGAGTGTTCGAAACTGTACACATTAAGAAACACTGAGGCTTGAAAATTGTCTCGCAAGAAAGTAATTGTGATCCTGAAGCTATAATAAAAGCCGAACACTCAACCCTCCAAGTGGTTTCGACGAGATATCTCTTTCATCAAGATCTGACCAATTTTTCAAATGAGATGTCTCGTCATCAAAACATTGCCGTTTTTTATGACGAGATCAAGATCTAGTCAATTTTCTAATGATAATGCTTGTCTTTTCTTCTAATGAATAGATATCTCGTTCAAAACAAGATGGTCAGTTTTGCTAATGACGAGATACCTCGTTGAGATCCCCAGGAGGGTTAATATGTAATATTTAACCATGTTATAAAATAAACCTTTACGTTCACAATTAAATCTTCCTTTCCTGTCTCAGAAATGAGAGCTATTTCGGAACAAAATTTCAGTGTTAAATGTGACTTATTTTGGGATAGAGGGAGTATAACAAATAGTCGCTTCAGTGTCCGAAGCTATCTACACTGCTGGCCACCCAAATTGCAACACCAAGAAAGACAAGAGATATCACAACAAAATTTATTTTGTAGATAACATGTTGACCAAGTATCAAATGATTAAATTTATAGACTTCTGTGAAGTGTGGTTCCTGCCAAAATCAGTAGCCAGAGTAGCCGCCATTGTTGGAGATCACCGCTGCCACACGCCTCGGCATTGATTCAAAGAGACTTTGGATGTGTTCTTGGGGTACAGCAGATCAAGCAGCTTCCACACGTTGCCAAAGTTGATCTGGTGTGGCAGCTGGGGATGTATTCTGGGTCAATCGTTGAGCAACCATGGACCACATGTTTTCTATCGGCGAAAGATCCGGAGAGCGAGCTGGCCATGGAAGCAATTCAATCTGGCGATTGACGAAGAACCCTTGGACAATGCGTGCCACGTGTGGTCTCGCATTATCCTGTTGAAATATGGCTGTGGGCAAGCCCTGAAGGTAAGGAAGGACAACTGGCTCCAACTCCTCGGAGATGTAGCGCTGGCTGTTTAAAGTACCGGCAATGCGTACTAGAGGAGTGCGAGAGTGATATCCAATACCGCCCCATACCATAATACCCGGTGCAGGATCAGTGTGGCGGTGCATAACGCAGCTGTTCAGCATCCTCTCTCCACGGTGTCTCCAGACTCGAATCCGACCATCGTGGTGTTGCAGACAGAAGCGTGACTCGTCAGTAAAGACAATTTCATTCCATTCTGCCGTCCACATCCTTCTTTCATCGCACCATTGGCGGCGGAAACGTCTGTGGTTCTGCGTCAAGGGTAGACGAAGCAATGGACGTCTTGCGGACAGACCACTCTGCTGTAAACGGCGTCGAATGGTACGCGCAGACACTGGATGATGCGGTACAGACTGAATGTGCTGTGCTATGGTTCGTGATGTGGCTGAGCGATCCGTCACTGCCATACGCACAATATGCCTGTCATCACGTGAAGTGGTGCACTGAGGTGGATGCGATCGAACACGTCGGTCCGTCGTACCCTCTTGCATCCAACGATCACATATCCGCATTACAGTTGTTTGGTTTCGTCCAACACGACTACCGATTTCCCTGAAAGATAATCCACAATCTCGGTAGGCCACTATCCTTCCTCTGTCGAACTCGGATACTTGATCAAAAGATGATCGCTGTTTTCTACGAGGCATAATTGGTCGTTTTTTGAAAAAAATCACAAGAAAAACACAATTGCCGTACTTGAAATCGTCGAAATCTCCAAGCCTTAAATAGCGCTTTGAAGTGGCGCCACAGGCGCGCGTGATGTGCGTCTGCGCTGAAATTCTAATCATTTGCATATCTCACCTCCGCTAATGCATGTTGTAAATTTCATATTATTTGCATGCTTCCTTCAGGGTGTTGCATTTACGGTGGCCAGCAGTGTACATTGAAAAGCATCGAAATTTTTAGGTTTGGCTTGTCGCTGTCGCTCCTTTAACTCAGCTAACATAATTTGCATTGTATTTGTCTTTTCGGGAAAACTGCCGAATCGAGTTTGCTAATGTCTAAAGCTAAGCATTCAATCTCTTCCTTCCGATCTAATATGGTCATCCCAGTTATCCAAGTTACGCAACGCACCGTTTAACGCTGTTCAAAAAACGTTCAAAAGTGTGCAAAGAGGATTCAGAATAGGTAGTTGAATTGCCTCGATGAAGTCGAAATAATCCAATTAGCGTCATATAATATTTGCCGCTTGAAGATTCTGTTCAACGTTGCCCCGAAGCCACGGAGGACTACAGAAACGAGTGGGCAGACAGACTTTAATGGTCGAAGGAGCCCGAAAAGCCACATTGCCAGGAGCCGCTCAGGATTCTTATCCAATCTTGTTTGCAATCGACTCTGTTTAGTAGGTTTTATAATCAGTGTCGTAATGAGGGGGCGAGGTCATACACCTATTCTAGTTTTTACCGCCTTTCTACGAAATTATTAATAGGGTCGAACATCTTCAGGGACAGTGGCGTAAGCTCTTGGGGCCTAAGTACCCCGAAAATGTTGGTTTCTTAACTTTATAGGGGCCGTGGTAGCCCGGCCGGTAGAGTAACGGATTAGCAACCGGAGAGTTGCGAGCTTAACGATTTATCGTGTACTACCCTCCTTTGTACACGACGGTCTTTCGTTGGATTCGATCTCACAATTCTCCGGTTGCTAATCCGTTACTCTTCCAACCAGGCTACCGCGGCCCTCTAAATGCCATCGTATACTTTGATATGCGTTACATAAAACAACATTTCAAGTAATTGTTCAGTAACCCCACGTTGGCGCAGCTTGGCCAAATATGGCGCCATAAAACCCAGCCGCTTATTTAACACTTAATGATTCGTAGTAATCTATTACAAAAATCGGGTACCCGCTGAGGTGTTGGCCTCGTCATCTGACAGTGGTTCGAAGTTACGAGTTGTCCTCGATCTTTCCCTTTGGGATGGATCCCGGACCGTCGCCCATAGCCGTTATGTCGCTCAAAACGACGTTAATTCAACTACTTTCCTACCTTTTACAAAGTTTGGAGAGTGAAGTGCCAGCTCAGGTGTTGACCCCGTCACCTGGCCGTGGTTCAAAATGACGAGGTGTTATCCTCGCATCTTTTCCTTCGGGATTGGTCCTCGACCGTCGCCGGTAGTCCGTTGCGGAAAACGGGAGAAGGCCCGTTTCTACAGGTGCAGATAGTGATGGAAGCAGTTTTGTGATAGACTAATAAATGTAAGGTTTTTAAGGGGGTTCTCTCCAAATTCAAAGAACTGGTTTCGTTCTAATGGTATTTTTTAATCCATATAAGAGCTGTTTTCTTTCATCGGTTCGATTCTGTAATTCCCTGGGTGTATTTCTATCTTCAATCAGTAAAAACTTTTCTGTGTGCTTGTACATTTGCTTCACGGGAAAACATTGGCACAGTCATGTTAGATCTAGTCTGCGCCATCAAAAAGCAACCTAGTACTCAGTGTCCGGATGTCAAATATCATAAGCTAAGTCATGTTTCCCGATGTTTCAAGTGTGGTTTTCTTGATGATCGAGCACCGCAAACTTGCATATTTTTTAAATTAGCGGATTAAATAACTGAAGACTAGTGTGGCTAACCACATTGCGCTGGTTATCCTGCCCTATGAGTAATTTTCACTGGTCTACTCTAAAAATGCTTCCTTTGGGGATTGAATTAACGCTCACAACTGGTGACGGTCCGGGATCAAACCCAAAGGGAAAGATCCGATAACACCACGTAATTTTGAATCATGATCTGGTGACGAGGTCACACCTGAGCTGGCATCCCACTCTCCAAACTTCCACACCACGCCAACGTGAGGACATTTGAGACTCCGACATATTTAACGTGCACCAGCCCCCTTTGTACACGGCAGTCTTTGGTTGGATTCGAACTCGCAACGGTTGCTAATCCGTTACTCTTCCAACCGGGGTACCGCGGCCCGGTGACGGTCCGGGATCAAACCGAAGGGCAATATCCGAGGACAACACCACGTCTTTCCCTTCGGATTTGATCCCGGACCGTCGCCAATAGCCCATTGTTCTCCCAGTGCGACGTTAATTAAAATACCTACCTACCGATTTATAACTAGAGGGGGGGTATTTCAATTAACGTCACACTGGAGCAACACAATGGGCTATTGGTGACGGTCCGGGATCAATCCCAAAGGGAAATTATAACGAGATAAAGTTTTAGTTTAGATTTATGCACATGCCGCTAGGGAGGTTAGTTTATACATCGTAAATTTAGAAGTTCAAAACCTATCCGTTCGAATCCAGCCAAAAGACCGTCGTGTACAAAGGGGGCTGGTGCACGTTAAATCTGTCGTGGCCTCAAATGTCCTCACGTTGGCGTGGTGTGGAAGTTTGGGGAGTGGGGTGCCAGTTCAAGTGCCTCGTCATCTGACCGTGGTTCAAAATTATGTGGTGTTCTCGGACCTTTTCCTTCGGGATTGTTCCGGACCGTCGTCAATAGCCCGTTGTGTTGCTCTAGTATACGACGTTAATTAATTACCATACCATACCAAAACCTATCCAAATGGAAATTTCAAATTTCGTACGATGAGGTTGACTGGAATTTGAAGGTGCTAATTATTATTCCGGTGGTAAGCACTTTTATTCGACAGATGCACGTACTAGAGTATTTTACTTAAATTGCCGCTGTGTTGCTCCAGTGCGACGTTAATTAAAATACCTATCTTAAATTTGATACTTTTAAAATATTCATGTGGTGCTTTTTTGGAAGGACCACCCTGAAGCGTAATACTTTGTTACAATACGATTGTATGCAAGATCAAAAATTCAGAAAGCATACTTTGCTACAGTGTATTGCTTCTGTAACTGTATTTGGTCGTATTTAAGAAGAGCGAAAAAAGCACAATACTTTGCAATAATATATAGTGCTGCTACTAAATAGGACGTATGGCAAAAAAGTATGCTATTGCTACAATATTTAACCGCTGTTACTGCAATACGCCATGTCAGAAATCTGGAGTCAAGCATATTTTTATTGAATTTTATTGACAAAATCCGCAACCTTTTATATTTAGACATGCTATTTTAATTCACGTGCAAATTTATTTTGTACTTCCTGTTTTGATAGTTCGATTTGCTATTTTTATGCGTTATCATTTTATGATCAAAGGATAAAAAAATGAAATAAAATTATTTTATCATCTATCACACCTGATAATCGGAAGCAAATTGTTTGAGCTATGGGGTTTAGTATAAAAATTTATCTTGTTCTTTTGGTCGATAATATACTTCATGCGTTTTAAAAATGCTTAAGTCTTGATATCAGTGTATATAGATAGGGTACTAGTAGGTTTTATTACAAACTTTTCAACTGAGTCAAAAATCAAATCGGCTTCCAAAAGAGCTCATTTTTTAAATTTCATTTAAATCAAAACATTGATTTCTTTTAAAGCGCACGAAACAAGCGAAATCGTAAAAAAAAACGGTTTCGAAACTTCGCTTAAAAGCCGGCAAACGTAGTTTTACCGAAATGTTTCGACTTGGATCAACCGGTTTAATTTGTATTCTCCCTCCAAGAGACCTGAGTAGAAAAGGCTAGAAATACTAGCTAAGTTTCAAAATAAGCGCTCCGAGATTGAGTAAGAACTCTGTCGTAAGAGAAAGAAGTCTCCGAGATCCCTAGTAGATGGCGCTGCCGTCGATTCCCATTGTTAGTACTTCCACTCCCTTAGCAACCAATGCCGTGGCTCAAAAAATCCCCCCACTGGTACTTCATTCAGACCGTCACTGAATCACAGTTCTGAGTGGAAAACCCGAATCACTCAGTTTCTCTCCCGGTGTAGCACGTTCGCCAACTGACAGACGCGAGGGGTGATACTTTTGTTTGTTTTCGTGTCCGAAAAATTTACTTTGTTTCGCTCATCATCTGATGTGTCCCTTTCCGTGTCTCTGTGCTTAGAACAAAAAACATATTTTTCTCGCTGCAAAGATTCGTTTGTCATCGTTTTTGGTGTAGCCATCTGTAAATAATGTGGGGCTTGAACTTAGTAGCTCACCTGTGCGACCATCGTTGTTTACGGGCCACGAAATAGTGTGCTTGTGTAACTGTCTTCGAGAAACTTATTCCTCTGTGAAACTGCTTTTGATCGGATTTTCAAATGAAAACTTTCGAGATGCCGGAAGATATGGACATGCAAGATGATCCGGACAAGCCAAAAAATACGACGTTTAAAAAGGCTTTAATGAAAAGATATCGTAAGTAGTGCATTTTTTCTTTTGTTTTTATTCCTTCAATTATTATAGTGATCCTCGCCCCTTGCAACTCATAAAAGTATACCCAATCTTAAACTAATTTAAAATTTAGTCAACAATAGTGTTATAAACTAGTGCTAAAACCTATGGATTTCTAATAACAATATATATCGTCGGCACCACGCCAGAAACTAAATCTGATCTGTAAAATCCTTTCCGTAGTTTGATCGCTTAGTTTTCGAAAATTTAAGTTTTCGAAATGTGTATGTATTGGTAGGCATCATGCTTGCTTGCGAATCGCAATTCGCGCCATTGGGCTCGGTATTAATAAATAGCCAAAATAATGCGATTAAATGAACGCAGAATTGGTCGTGGTATGGGACCGACAATAAATATATCAAGTTATTTACCGTCAAAAATTATTTATTTTTGTTTTTAAAAATTAAATATTTTGAAATAAAATTTTTTCATGGTAACGAAGTGTAACAGCCACTATAAGTATTGATCCAAATTTGTGAACAAATTCCATTTATAAGCATGTGAAATTGTTTACCTTCATCTTGTATATAAAATCCACTTTACAAGATGATTCTCAATTTTTTGTACATTTAATTTCGCTCTTTTTTGCATTTATTTTTCAACCCCAAATGTTCCCACGGGTTACAAATTCGTGTCGGCCACGTTCTCGGAAACATTTAGAACACCAAACGGAACTTTGAAAATCAGCCAATTTCATTCGTCAAAGAACCATCTCATGCCTACACCTCCCCCAAGGAACGTGGATTTTTTCACCACCCAAGTCCTATAACAGGACGAGTCCTTGAGTCGTGTTATGTAAAGCGTGATGGGGTGAAGTCCACGTGTTTGTTGTGAAATCTGAAATCGTTCTGTAACCTAATTGTTGGGTTACTAAGTGAGATCTGGGTCAGTTCTGGAATATAGGTTACGCGGCGTGTGTAGGTTATGGGTGACGTCACTCCCCCGCTGCTCTACCCTCCCCTTCAACTGATGAATCCTTCAAAATCAGGATGTCAAAGGGGATTTTTATACTTATACTCTGCTCAAACAGTGTCTTCTGTAACGCACCACACTTTCCCGCAATTGTGTCAGTGTCGAAGGCTCGGTCGAGTTTCGGCAGGCAGCCGAACCGAAGAAGAAAACAAATCGTGTTTATGTAGTTCCGTAATTCGCACTTTTCCTCGAAAAAAGTGTGTTTGTGTCGCGTGTTTGTTTATTTTTCTCTTATCTCTGACCACGAGGACTAGAAACAATTGGACCCAGAATCGAGTTGCCCCTAAACGCTTATCTCTAAATCTGTCCGTGACTCATCGTGGCTGCACACGTTTTAGAACAGTGTGCGCAATTCGAATTCTTATGTATCTAAATATCACCATTTGCCCATGTTTTTTTCAACTTGAATTTTAATCAACATATTTTTATGTGCTATTTAATGTATAATAGGTAGAGATCCGAGTCATGGTAAATAAAAAACAGTCCGTGACTCATCGTTGCTGAACACGTTTTAGAGCATTACGCGCAATTCGAATTCTTGAATTCTTAAGTACCTAAATATCAACCCTTTGCCCATGTTTTTTCCAAATTGGATAAATCAACCTATTTTCATGTACTATTTAATTAATGGTATATTAAGTAGAGATCGAGTCATGGTAAATAAAAAATCAGTGACTCATCGTTTTTTCACAGGTTTTAGAACAGAGCGCGCAATTCGAATTCTTTTTCTAAATATTACCATTTAACCCATGTTTTTTTCCACACTGGATTAAGTCAACTAATTTTTATGTTGTATTTAATTGATGGTATATTTGTGATCGAGTCATGATAAATAATTACTCAACATGTTATGGAATAACCCAACGAAATAATAGAAATTCGGACGTATTGTTATTTTAACCCTCCAAGTGGTTGCGACGAGATTTCTCGACCATCAACCTCTGACCAATTTTGCTAATGACAGATATCTCGTCATCAAGACATTACCGATTTTTCATCAATAATGAATCAAAATCTGATCAGTTTTTCTAATGACGAGGTATCTCGTCCGTCAAGATTTGGTCAGTTTTACTGAGACGAGATACCTCATTGAGATTACCACCAGGAGGGTTAGTGAAATTAAAAATTCATTATGTAATTTGACATTTATTGAAGGGTCGGGTTTCTGTACTGTGAAGAGTGAAAATCCATGCTTTTTCATGAATTCAAAGTAAAGTCTAAAAGGTCCATTCATAGTTTCAGGATTTTAAAATGTATTTGTTTATTAGTTATATCGCTCCATTGGTGACAATAGTGACGCAATTTAATAATACCCATTGGTGACATCGACAAAAACCAACGTCAAAAGAGAACAACTATTTTTTTCTTTAAGAGTCGCTTCTGTTTCGAAAATATGGCCCCGGAGATCATAACATTTCGGAACTTTACAACTAAGAGTAATCCTAAAAGCAACATCAAAAGAGAACAACTATTTTTAATTTAAGAGTCGTTTGTTTCAAAAATATATGGCGCTGGAGATCTAAGTGATTCATTTCGGAACTTTACAACTAAGACAGCAATCCTAAAAGTGGTCTTTATAAGAATTGATTGCTTTCATGTGTCACTATTCTATCAATCGAGCAATATAAGATTTATAGCGATGTGGTTAAGATGATTTCTCATCTATTCACCTTTCTGTTTTATTTCTCCTTAAGCGAAATCTTTCTTACGCCTCTTAAATATAAAATGCTTGAAAACTTAATGATTAGTTTTTAATGGTGTAAGGACCATCTGACCAAGCTAGCAGAAGTATAGTTTGAGTGACCACATTTAAAAAGCAATGTCTCCTGCGAGAAAAAGACGAAACAAGTTGTCTGCTGTGATGTATTGAGATTTCTGTATAAATGTTTAATTTATTCTTTGTATATGCTATTGGAAAGATTTTGGTGCCTACGAAATCAAATTTTACAAAATGGCATCAACCTATTTATCGTGTTGATTCTGTATTTAATGTACAACCCATTGTGTCCATCCTCAACAATCCCTAATGCCTTATAGCGGTGTTCATCTTTCCCTTTGAAGTACCTGTTCTTTCTTAAATGGCACCTACATCTAAAAGTCCTAAGGGGAAATGTAATTTTATGGATCTGATTTATGTGAACAATAACGTATTCACATGTTTCAGCATGTTTCTATTAGTTTGTAGTTTGTTGAGTATTAGTTATGCTAGTTTGCCGTTAGAGGCAAATCCTACTCGGATACACCAGCGCAAAGGGACGAGAAAATGTGGTTTATTTACATGGTTAGTTTTCGACCTACATTTGAAAAGTGAATGAAAATTTAACCAAAATTATCAGATAATAAATCGGATCTCAATAAATGTGAACTTAGTAGCAATGAATTGGTGTGGGCTGATTTTATCACATACCAAAGGATAACAAATCATGTACCATTAACTGCACACGCGCCTCTAGACAATACTTCATATTCCATCAGCGGTACGCATACCACTATACTACACCTCGAGTACCATGAACGGTACGCATGCTACTAGACTGCATTTCAAGTACCATGAGCGGTACGCGTGCCACTAGACTACACCTTATATTGCACCATGAAAGGTACGCACGCCACTAGACTACACCTTATGTTGTACCATCGGCGGTAGGCATACCAGCGGGGAAAAAAACCGCAATCCCAAAGACAATTCATCGAGTTCTGCCTAAAAATGGCCAATGTTGTGGAAAGCCTTATCTTCGCGATAAGGTTACACTCATCGGGAGCAAGAGATGAATGAAGGAGGAAGTCTTAAGAGTATTTCCTGTTTGCACAGATATCCCATGCCTTGTCAATAATAAAAGGTTTTAATTACCTTTCTACTCATACATATCCTGGTGTTTTTCTGTCCCGGTATATAATCGCAATTCTACAAGATCCAACTGTAGATTTCAAGGTCATGTTAGTCCTTGGGTATTTGGTCCCAACGAACCGTTTTTGTCATACTATTGCCGCTTGTCAGAAACTCCCGCTTCCACCTTTACGGATTCTTTTGCGACCAATCAGATGCGGTTTCTGGGGATGGTCAAAGGGTCTCTTTCAGCTGGACCCTACTCCCGGCTCATCCTGTGAATTTCCTTTGTACCGATTGCAGTACGACGACGCCGTGGCTCAGTTGGTTTGCCTCCTGGCTGTATTTATTCTGTGAGTAAAACTTTCCTTCTGTGTGTATGTCTATTACTTGACTTATGTCTTGTATTTGGCGGAGCTTGGCCCTTGCGCCATTAAAACTCAATCAATCCACCCAATTGAAATAATGCGTAAATTGATGTTAATTTTTATTTATTTGTTATTATTTTTTGCATTGTACAGTCGGTGCTTGTTGAACGAACTCAGATTTTTCAAAATTTATATGCCATAAACCAATCGATCCCAAACTTTCATGGTTCGCCCAGATATATCGAACAAGTTTGACTTACCTTCCTCAACATATGGAGCCTTATCAAACGCGCGTTGGGCATCACTAACCAACACGCTTTTATCCCTCCTAGTGGTTGTCTCGACGAGGTATCTCGTCATTTGCTAAACTGACGAGATATCTCGTCATTCGAAAAACCCAGCCATATCTCAATGACGAGATATCTCGTCATTACGAAATTAGTCAGATCTTGATGAACGATATATCTCGTCGAAAGACGTGGAGGGTTATAAAGGTGTCTCACCGAAACGATTCTAAAAACTTTGCTAACAAGTGTTAGATGAGGCAACAAGCGTTAGATGTGGCTCTATGTGTACGGAGAAAATAATTTTTTCTTAGATTCATTAAACGGAATGTCGATTGTATACGGAAGAGTTGTTAATTGGTCATGAAAGCAATTGAATGAATATTTGATTTAAGCGTGCATTCTATATAATAAGAAAAATTATGCATTTTAAATGAATATGTCATTTCGAAAATGTTTAAATTACATTTCAATCACATCACACCCGCTGTTAAGGTATGTAGATCCGCCCCTGAATTTTAGAGCAATACTGTTTTCACCGAAAAAAGAAACCGAAACTAAGTAAAGCCGCGTGGAAAAACGCTGAAAGTGCAAGTAAAAAGCGCCAAGAAGAAGCGAAGCTTTTCGCTTTTCTCGAATTATATTGATTACTAGAATTCCAAACCGTTGCGTCGAATGTATTAGCAAAAAACAAACAGCCCAAACTTTAAAATACATGTAAAATTTGAAAACCAAGAATTAAAAACATTGCGCAAAATAACATGAAACGATTGAAGTTGCCAATTATAGATTCGCGCGCCAAAAAAATGATTTGGCGATATTTTACGGTAGCCGTTTTGTGAGTTTCGCTGAACATACCATGGATCCAGATTTCAAGGTCAAATTAGTTCTTTGTCCTGATCATCTTACCCTCAACAACCCATTTCTGCTTTAACCACTCCTGGTGGTTGTCTCGACGAGGTATCTCGTCATCAGTAAAAACTTACCAGATCTTGATGGACGAGATATCTCGTCATTAGAAGAAAACTGACCAGATCTTGATCTCGTCATAAAAAACGGCAATATCTTGATGGACGAGATATCTCGTCGAAACCACTTGGAGGGTTAATCAAAAATCCAGTAGTCAAGTCTTATTTATTTCAGTACCTTTGATCTGAAATTCTTTGCACCCTGCCCTCAGGGGCACATCTCCTTTAGTGATCTTTTCTTTTCCCTATGGGGTTTACTATCTGTAGTAAACAAACACGGGAGTCGCTCTCCCGGGATACCCAAGCGATCTTTTTCTGCTTTCATCACACTACTCTATTCCCCAATCCCTCTTTTTTCTCTTTCACGATATTTCTTGACGCTGTCTTGTGTTTGGCGCAGCTTGGCCAAATATGGTCCTTGCGCCATAAAATCCAAAACCAACCAACCTTTAAACCTGAGAAATCCATAAGAAAACCGACTTCCGAGAGTAGTAGAAATGAGGAAAGACATGACCATTGACATTTTGGAGGAAAATAAAATTTACGGTGAGGTAATCTTGGGCATTTTTTTGCAGTTTCTTATCTCATTTTTCTAGTCTACGTTCCTTGATTTTCAATCATCCGCAAACGATTTATTTTGCTTAATCGCGGAAGGGTTGTTCCATATTCTCTGGCTGAGTGCGGCGATCATCACATGACCTACTTTCCTGTATCGTTTGGTGGGGGAGGAGGAATCTTTTTAAAAATCCTCTCGGCCCTCAATAATCACATCCACTGTTCGCGATGTTACTGCGCATTTTTCCTTTGTTGATAATGCTGGTCTAGTTTTGAGTCAATTTCACGCCGGCTTGTTGACCGCTCTGATTTTCGGGTCCTGGGTTCGAGTCACGGTATGGGCACGCTTTTTTGGTAGGGTCGGATGGTCTGATTAGCTTTCGCGTGAAAAAAAATGACCAAAGACAAAGCTATTTTGAAATCCAGATTTCCTTTTCCTATGGGGTGAACATGTATTATCGCAACTTCTCCAAAGAACTTAAAAAGTAATTTCTATTCATTTTAATTAATGTAATAAATAGTTGTAATCTAATATATAAAAGATTAGGATGTCAAATTGTGTGGGTAAAAAGTTCTTTCATTTTTCCTGATTTTTTTCCCCCTCGAAAATCCATCTTTTCCATAACATTTTTGGCAACATTTTAAGGTTCGAATACCGATGTATATTTTACAGTCCAGCCAATTCCAATAGGTTGGTTTCTAAATTTTTAAAACGGCACATTTTAAAATTCTTTTGAGAAAAAGATAATATTTTCAAAATGCTATAAAAAAACTCATTTTAACAAGTCATGAAGGATTCCTAAATTCTAATTTCCCAAGAATCTCACTTCTGTCCTTTTTTTGTAAAGCTCTCCAATAAGTAGAATACTTCACTTTCCAACAAGACATTTATTAAGTGCATCAAATTCCATTTAAGTAAAGTTTAAAAGTTATGGCCACTCTTATGACATCCTCTCGTCTACTTTCTTCACCATCCTCTCTAATCTTGACATCTGAGTCTAGTAATCACAAAAGCATCCGGGACTCGTAGTCATAAAGTAGCCTTTTGACACCTGCGATAAGAAAAACAAGACATTCATCCGTGACTAGTAGTAAGGTAACCTTTTGACACCTGCGACTAGTTAAGTAATATTCTGATATTCGAGTCAAATAATCGTAAAATAATGTTTTGACATCAGTAACTAGTTGTAATCTTATGTCATCCGCGAGTTTAGTTCTCTTATGTCATCCGATTTTACTAATCTTATGACATCCGAGTTTAGTCGGTCGGAAAACTAATTTTTGAATAGCAATAATAATCAAACGACGTAGATTCAATTAGCCATCCTGATGGTTGTCTCGACTAAGTGTCTCGTAATTAGAAAACTGACCAGATCTTGATCTCGTCAACAAAAAAAATCCGCAGTCTTGGATCACCGAGATATCTCGTCATTAGCAAAATTGGTCAGATCTTGATGGACGAGATATCTCGTCCAAACCACTTGGAGGATTAATATGTGAGATTTGACTCGTATGTATTGCATGGGAATAAAATTTCTATTTTCAGGTTGTTACTCTTGTCGAAGTCGAAAGAATTGTAAAATGTCACCATTTTCTATTCTCATTCGTAGTAATGGTTCTAAATATAATTTGGGAGACCTGTGTGCCGATAAGCTACACTAATGCAGTCTAATGTAAGTTGCAACCAGTTAGTGCCCATCGATATTTCCGGCTGTGATTGCATAACGCTTGTAACCCAAACAACCAGCAACATCTCAGTAGAAAGAGAGAGTAAAGAAAGAGGCGAATGCCGCCATCTTGTTCTAACCTTCGTCGGGTCATTGGCTCAGTGGCTCAAGGCCAACAGCACACGTGCGGTCGGAGTTTTCTGCGCGCTCATTGGCTGAGCGCTAGTTGCGGTAACTGTTTGCTCGCTGCCGCTTTTTCTTTCAATTCTTCGGGACTTCTGGGATTTTGTTTTCAAGCCTCTCAGCCAGTTTTATTTTTGCATTCATTAATATTTAACGTTTTGAAAATGCGTTCTGAATTTATTTTTCTTGTTGCTTTTCCTGAATCTTCAAACCTTAAACCGACAGAATCTTTTATTCGAACGTTTTGAAAATGCGTTCCTGTTCTGTTTTCCTGAGTTCAAATAAGGCAATAGAGAATCTTAATTTTTGTTCATTGATTTCTTGCGTTTCAAAAATAAATTCTTTTTTTTCTTTGTTTCTGAGTTTTCACACCTTTTCCCAACAGAACCTTATTTTTTTGTTCATTGATCTTTAGAGTTTGAATATGCGTTTCGAATTTAATTTTCTTTGCTTCCGTGAATCTTCAAACCTGAAACCGACAGAATCTTATAGGTTCGTTACTATTTAACGTTTTGAGTATGCGTCGCGAATTTATTTTTCTCTTGTTTTTAATGCGGTGATTCATGATAATTTAGTTATAGTTTTTAAAAGGGAATGCGGTTTAAACAAAGAACAGTTTAATTGGTCTTCATACTTTCTTAATTTTGTTGAGTTATGAGTGAAGGATGGGCAACATTACTTGATGGGAGAACGTAACAATTTATTGTGAAATACGAGGAAAACCAATGCGAAAAAAAAGTTGCGATCTTAATCAAGAATATGATTAATTTATTCAATGCTTTTTAAATGTTTAAAAAATTAAAGTAAGGAATTTTAACTATAAGTTGAGGGGAGTTTGATTCAGAAATTACCTCTTTATATTTACTCATTTTCACTTTCGAAATTTTGGATAATCAGTATCAACAAAATTTCAGTGTAATTACCTCTCAATAATAATTTCCTACCGACATGACTGCATATTTCTGGAATATTTGAAAATATTCTGCTATTTTTATGCGATGATCATAGGCATCGGACAGGGACTTGTTTCTTTCTAGGTAAAATGCATTAGATATCTTGAGGGAAAATGTAATGAATTCATTTTCTTTATGGGTAATGTTACGTTAACATTTTTATCGCATTATTCCGGTTTATTTTTCTTTTTTTCTTGCATTGTTTAAATGAGTTGTAGTTTTTTATTCATTTGATTACTCTTTTCGGGTTAAAATTATTCTATATTTTGTCTTCCAAATTACGAGGAATTCAAAAATACAAAGTAAAGCTATCATTTATCAAAAATACCTTATTTTATTAGGATAATTACCAACTGAAAAGAAACTTTCAGTTTAAATGCTGTAATAATCTTTGGTTTGACGCGAAATTATGTTGAAAATTAGAAATTCACCCCAACATATCTCACGCTAGCTTTGTTTTTGACTTGTGCTTTTGTTTAATTTTTACTTCAACGTGTTTTCATCGCAAATTCGTTATACATAGTTCAAGAATTATTTTGAATCATACTTATGTGGCTATACAACCCAAGTAATAAATTTTATGAAAAAGAACATAATTCGACCTTTCCTAAAAGATGTCTGGCCTCCTTTACGAAAATTGTTTCCATGTAAAAAACCTTGCTGAAGTGTGCCTTCAAAGAATTAAGAAAGAGTTGTAGAAAACAGCAACAACTTATGTAAAACATACAAAGCTCTGAAGAAAAAAAGACGCCGTTTCTTCCCATTGATTTCTATTTGAAAGCATCCTTCTTTTTCGGTCTGTTGTTTTAGATAAAAGCGCAACACCGCATCTTCTAAGAAGAGAAATTAGACTGCCCCAGTGACCCGCTTGATTTGCTTTCACCTGCTTTTTGCCAAGTGGAGCAACAGTCATTTCAAATGTCTTCCATCCGCGATTCTATCAACACGTGATGTGCCACTCATTCAAATTGAACATTACAGTTCCAGATGACTGAACTTGGAGGGAAAACAGAAACAAAAATATCCATTGCACACTTCGGTGTGGCTGCTGCTCTTCCAAAAAGAGGTTTGGCGCCTTGTCTTGGGAACAGGTTTGCGGAACATCTTCCATGCACTCTTGATCAAATTGCTAGACAGCTTCATGTCTCGAATTTTAAACACAAATTGGTGGGTGACCAGAGCGTGGTAAATGGAAGATCTCCAAAACGTTTTGAGGCGTCTTACAACTTTGGGGGATCGTGCTTTAAGTTGCTTTTGGATTGAAAGTTTGTTTCATGTTTCCAGATTGATGGATGACCAACTCCTGGTAAATGAACATCTCAAACCTTTTTGAGGCCTCTTGCAACTTTGGGGATTGTACTTTGAGTTCCATTGAAAGTTTGATATTTCCATATTGGTCGATATGACCAACTCGTGGTGAATGAACATCTCCAAAACATTTCGAGGCCTCTCTTGCAGCTTTAAAAGATCTTGTTTTGCGTTACTTTTGGATTGAAAATTGTTTTCATATTTCCAGATTGGTGGATGACCAATCCGTATTGAGTAGATCTCCGAAACAGTTAAAGGCGTCTAGTAACTTAAGGTTGGGTTGCGATTTCCCGACATTCCTGGAGCGACATTTGCAATTCTAAGTTTAATACGAAGCTTTGGTGGGAATATTACCTTCGTTCTGCTGTCGTGCTAGCAGATCCGATTCTTCGGAGCTTTTGTAAAAGGGCGCGCCCGAAATATCCTGACCGGTAAGCGTATAAAAGTATGCTTCAGCATGAAACCAGTTTCTGTCGGAAATGGAACGTCGAGAGGAAGGATTCGTGAAACTGACGAGAAGAAAAGAGGCTCTGAATGTGTGTGCATTGATTGGAACCATTCATGAAAGGAGCTTTCACCTGAGTAACCTAACCTGACCCTTTTTCCCTGCTCTTTAGGACTTAGTGGCCGAAAGACATAATGACCCCGTTTTTGTTCCTCCATCATCAACGCCTACTGCTCTTCGATTAAGCAATGTCTGCCCTTTCTATCAAAACCTTTGCTTTGACCCGATTGCTTTTGAAGATCATCCCAACTCTGGTCGTTTCACTTTCCATATATGTATTGAATGCTTGCATGGGTCCTTGGTGATAAACCCAGCAGGAAAAGTAAAATGCATCAAGTCTAAAAGACGACGAATTCTGCTTATTCCTTATTAAGAATGGGCTGACCTACAATTTCCGAAAAACTCCTTGAATTTGAAGAGGAAATTTCCTGAGAGTATTACATTTTTAAAATGTATAAATTTAAAGAAATTCAAACGCAGACAATAAGACCCTTCTATTCAAAAATGTATTCATTATATTTAGATTTTAACCAATAAATATTGCAATAGTTTTTAAACTACTAACATCTTAAGTATCTTACATGTCTCCCTTACACCGTTAGACCATCAGTATATATCCATGCCAAATGCTTTTAAAATTTAACACGTTTATTTGTTTTAAATCATCTGACTGTTCACTGATTCTATTTTCTCTTGCCATGTGGTCTGGCGCAGTATGAGAGGTATTTTCTGTCAAGCTAAATATAGGTGGCGGTAGTGTTTCTGCGGCGATACGTGTTTCCTGTACGTATTCTGAACGTGACCTCAGTTGGCTTGTTTTTCGAATACGATTTCAGCACTTTGTCAATAAAAGTTCCAAGGAATAAATTCCGAATTGATATCAGAGGTGATTGATCAACACCATTTAGATTAAGCGCCAAACGGTTGTAAAACGACGATAAACTACATTTTAAAGTAATCCTGACGTATCACACACACACACACATACGAGAACATTTGAATAGCAGAAGTAAAATCTTCGCAGACCGTCTGATTTGTTTGTTCACTGAAAATCCCTCTCATAGCTCAGGAAACTCGTATGCCACCATACGCCAGCTAAGTGTTTTTTTTAATTTTGTGTACCTTCTCCCCCTTTTTTAATGTAAAACATTGTCACCTACCCTTGTTTTGATAAGTCTGGCAGTAAACAATTTTCTTTGAGCATTAGTTTAAAAAAAAATGAAATATTTTGCGAATATGTATGAACAAGTTTTGCTTCTCGTGTACATAAAACGTAACTTAAAATAGCCTCGAATCGGTTAGCTTTGGCTTTTGTAAACAACTTTGCTCGGGAACTAGCTTATAATATCGATTCTGATATGCTTTACAGCCCCCAACAGATAAACAACTTCGAACTCGGTAACAAACTCATGTCGATTCTGGTGAGTTTTACAGCCGCAACGAACTGACAACTCGGGAACTAACTTACAATGTCGATTGTAACGTGCTTTACAGCCCCCAACAGATTAACAACTTCGCACTCGTGAAGGTTAATGTTGAAATCCAAGAATGCGTGGAGAGGTCTAAGTTCTCAACCCCTCCTAAGCTCGGGTTTTCTTCTCTTTCCCCCATGTCCTTGTTGCAATATGAAAAGTAGGCCATTGGACCCTGTTGTAGGGCCTCATCCTGAATCACCCTCTCTCTCCCCAAGTGCAACATTTACACAAGATATGTGTTGTGCAACCCAGTGTTTTCCAAACTGACGTCCAGATTACCAACTGTAGTGTTTTCGATAAAAAAAATATCGAGTCTTCATCACTTGGTAGGAAGTTAGTTCCGCCACAGAAGCAATCCTCTCTGCTGTAGCTGTTATGAATCAAATATTGATTTTCATTAGCGATTGAAAAAAAATAACCCATCGCTTTAACATAATTTCTGCAAAAAGCCAAACCGTCCGTCGCATTATACTTATTACCTTGCGTTAGACGTACTTTGCTGTATGTTTTAGATTGCCCTGGATTAGTTTTCTGACGCATCCGCTGCGATTTTGTCAGAATCCCTGTAGAGAAGGCGTTTCGTTTGGATATTTGTGTAAGAACCCTTTTAGATGTTGGCAATTTTACTAATTCGCAGCGGCATTGTTTTTAGTTGTTAGTCTGTCGTTGACTTACAAGGAAAATTACTAAAACCGAAACTACAAAAGTTCGTTATTGAATAACATAACATATAAATTCATATTTTCTCACGATGCTTTTGATTTTTCTGATTAAAGTAAACGTGAGTTTTCAGATTAAGCTAACAAGGAAAAGACATTGCCCAAAAATGTAACAAAAAAGTTTACGTGTCCAAAGTTTTGTATTCTGTCTACATGCAAAAGCAATAAAGGTTAGGTCTTTATATTTCGTAAAATCTTAAGCCAGTTACAAAGAAGTAAATGCACACACATTTGTCACGACCATCTTTTGGAACTGGGTGTCTGTTCTTTCCTCGTAAGCCCATGATATGTACCAAAACAAAATAGTCGGTCACAAAAGAACTAAATGCACATATTTATCATGACCATCTTTTGGAAGTCGATGCCACTCTATTTTCCTTGAAAGCCCATTATATATACTTAACAAAATAGTCGCAAAGAACTAATTGCACATAAATATCCTGACCATCTTTTGGATGTCAGTACCTCTTTCCTTGTAAGACCAGGATATGTACTAGATAAAATAGTCAGTCACAAAGAACTAAATGCTCATATTTATCACGACCATCTTTTAGGAACTCTGCCTCTTTTCCTTGTAATCCCACGATACATTCTCCTAAACCCCATTTCTTTTACTCAACCACGTTCTTGCGTCATTTCCTACCAACTCACGTTTCCGAACTTTTAATTTTCCTCTTCCGAAAGTGAAAGCGTTCAAGGGCACGTGTGGCAACACCACCCCCTTCAAAGGGGCCCTCTAAAGGTCCTCAGATATTTCGAACGATTCTAGCTAGCGAGGAGGATGCCACGACTCCTTCCTTCATTAGCAGAAACTTCGATTTCCTAATCCCCTCCCTCCGCCCAATGGTTAGAAATTTCGGAGCTTCGAAAGAAAAAGGAAATTTTTTGTGCACTCATGGCCTTGTGTTGTCAGAAAGTGGTATTGAGGTGAGCTTTACCTCGACGAGTGAAAAAATGAGGGGCCTTTTAAGGTGCCTCGTGCAGTTGTTGTTGGATAACGCCCAAATTGCCAATGTTTCCGCTTTTTGGAACTCATTAAAGCGCCTCAATCAATGAGCACGCAACATCATACCTCCCATGGATAAGTTTTCGTTTCGAAATGGATGGAACCATCCAGCGTGCAAGTCACGTCTGCCGTTTCCCAACGCTGGGCATTAAAGAGCGATTATAAAATTGAAGAGATGTATGTCCTGTGTGTCGCAATTATTATTTATTACTTATTTGAAGCCATCTATCTGCTAGTTCTTATCTTTGTAGTTGCTGGAAATTTCTTTGGAGCTCCGGGGTTCTCAATCATTTTACTTTCAAGCCACCTTCAATTCTAAACTCCCCAGGATGCCCAAGCGATGTCTACTTCTCTCCATCCTTTCTTTTCACAATTACTTAACATTGTCTTGGTGCAGCTTGGCCAAATAAAGCCCTTGCACCAAAAGCCCAAAACCAACCAAATCAATTCTAAACTGCTGCTTGGTTCCCCTTAAAGTTTTAAATTGAGGATAATTTCCAAGGGATTCTCAATCCAATCTGGCTTGGTTCCTGCAACTTACCCTGTATGTATTTCTCTCTTCTGTGTCGTTTGAAAGTTTTAAGTATCTTATTGCATACGTGAATTTCAGACTGCTGTTTATTGTTACTTTTGCTGTATGTTTAAATCTTTAGCTCTCTTTTTAGGTAGTATATAATCTTGAGCAGCTTGTCCGCTATCGGACCTTTCGCCATTAACATCGCCTTCCGAACAAGGCTAGCTTGAAGGTGTCTGTCTTGTGTTATATATGTCTTGTGTTATATGTGCGCAGCTTGTCCAAATATAGGCCTTGCGCTATAAAACGCCAAAACAACCAACCGAACAAGGCTCACGAGCAGCTTTGAATGATCGGTGGACAGAGCAAGATGTTCGCCAGTGTGTACCGTACCTAGAAGCGAGCGAATTGGGGATGATAGAGGCACGTTCCAATCACTGAATTCGACTGTTCGCGACGTATTACAAGGTGACTGGACGTACTGTCTACATCTGAAGTTGTTTACGCTAAGCCGCGTGCTCACTATCGAACTGTAACATGTAGCCAAATTCGCCGGGGTACACATTTCGAACAAGGCTCGCGAGCAGCTTCGAAATGACCAGTGCACGTGTTCGCTGATGTGTACCTTGCCTCGAAGCGAGCACGCTCCGTACATTGGATTGCTTACGACGAGCTCTAGGGCTATTGTATCGTCCACATCTGCAGCTGGTTACATCGCAGGTTATAGTCCGCGCGTCGGGTAATATTGAAATCGCGGAAACTGAATATGCAATCGAATTCAAATATATTCTCACGGAATGAAGTGATGAGGGAAATCTATTTTTAATCAGATAGCCGACATGTATAATCGGCGGCTATGTAGATAAAGCGCGTCTTTGGAAGTCTTTCATTGTTTGGACGCATCCGCTCAGATTGTGCCGACCCACTTTTCCTTCATCTTACGTCAGTTGACCTCATTTTTTCTTTCTCTTGGCCGCAAACAACAACAAAAGTGCCATCCTCTTGTGTTTGGATGATATTGATGCAATTTTAAGTAAGTTTTTTTAGATGAGTGAGTAGAAGATGGTTCCAATTAGTTCTGTGCAGAGGCGTCAACTTGAGGAAATTATGGGAGGTATGGCGATGGTTACTTCACGTTTGGTGTTTTCGGGAGTTTGATTCGTTTATACATTACATCAGGCCTCCCCACTTATGATCGAGAGCACGTTCCAGTCTCTGGAATCGACTGTTCGCGACGTGTTACAAGGCGACTGTGGACGTACCGTCTACATCTCAAGCTGGTTAAACTAAGCTGTCTCATTAAAAACTAACTAACGAACTGCCAAGTGCACTGGGATCAGCAGTACCATTTCAGATGATGGGGCCCGTATAAAATTTAAAATGTATATTCCAAATACTTATTGGGCAACCGTGGGTTTGTCCAACTCGCGAGTTGTAGGCGTCTGCCAGCAAACTTTTTTTGTGTGTATGTCCATTACTTGATGTGGGCTGTCTTGTATTTGGCGCAGATTGGTCAAATACGGCTCCTTGCGCCATAAAAATTCAACCAAATACTCAACTCAAACAAATAACTTGCTCAACTTGTACAAATGGAATTTTGCCAATCTTGTACAGCAACGAGTTTTTCAGTACAAACTTCCGGCGAGGATATAAAACGCTTCCTGGTTAAGAATTGATTTGATTTTTTCCCCTGCTTTGACGATGTTCGGTGTTAATTTTAACATAAATTTACCAAGCGGGTCAAACGACCCGTTTCAAAATTTTGACGTAAAATTACTTTTTATCGCTTTTCCTCAATTTCAATTGTCTTAACGACTTTTCCCGAAATGTTTACAAAATTAATTTAGTGGTATATATTTCTCATCATCTCTCCCAGCATCCGACATTCGTATGAAGTATACCCATTTTTACTATGACGGGTCGTTTGACGGGTTTTCTATTTTGTTTCTTACAACATTATCAACCCTAAAACCATTCCATATACGCTGCTGTGCAAAATAAACATACGCGCCACTGTGAAGAATAAATGTTAAATATGGCAGCAAAATCGGAAAGGCTCAAAGTTACTAATGTCCGTTTAAAGTGCTAAATAAGATGCTGCCTTGAAAATAAAGCCAGTTAGTTTTAAAAGGCGAAAAATTCCCAAATTTCCGCTAAAGTCTAAGTACTGCTGCATTTTGAGTTGCCTCAAGTATGCCCGAAAACGAATTTGTTTATGGTTCGGTTATCAGTATGGGAGTTGCTGTTTTTTAGTCCACCCCTCCCTGGATGCATTCCTTTCGTGAGTGGCCGTGACAGGAAGCCCAAAACACTTCCGTCCCTCCCCCCTACAGCGCCAGTGGAGATCCGGCCTTTCACTTCCGCAGTTGCCTTTTTGTTTTGTTCTCTCATTTGCCGCAACTAGAGGGTTCGTCAGGGCGCATAATTGCCTAGCCTGGGTTTCCGGACAGGATTTGTGGACGATCCCTTACCTTAGTGCGGTCATGTTAGGATATTGGGATTAGGATACTTGTATTCCTTTTAGGATACTGTGGCGGGCTGGATCGTAAAAGACGGGTTTTGTTATTGAACCATCGCTAATATGGAATGTTGGTGGAAATGTTTTTCATCTGTGCAGTTTATTTCAGTTAAACTTGCAAAATAGGGTTGATGAAGTCTGCCAAAGTAGTAAAAACGGTAACGCTCGTAAACATGAAGAGAATAAATAATAAAAAAAGATAATTTCCGCTTTGGATTGTAAAGAGAATAAATAATAGAGAATTTCTGGCATGGGTTGTGTTCAGAGAATAAATAACAGAATTTTCTAGCCTTTGGGAATTTTAAGAGAATAAACAATAAGAATTTCTGCCTTGGATTGAAAAGACAATAAATAATAGAGAATTTTCTGGCCCTGAGAATTATAATGAGAATAAATAACAATGAGAATTTCTGCCTTAGTTTAACTATTAGTTGAGAACAAACAATAAAAGAATTTCTACTTTGGATTATATCTAGCGATATGAAGGAACGGAATTGCGTTTCTAATCAAACTCAATCGTTTGTTTTAAGATTTTGAATTTTCGATTTTCATTATTGTTGCCATGTTTGCAGACCGGGTAAAAAAACTTTCAGAGGGCCTTATCCGACCCGTGGACCGTAGTTTGGGGACTTGCCTTAAAGTCATAATTGCCTGATGCTTAATCTTTACATTTTGTCTCAAACAAGTTCCCAATTCTTTTCTTTTCAAGTCACCCTTCGTTTGAAACTGAATCGAATTTGATATAAGTTAAACATTAAACTGCTTTTTTGTACTGTGTATCGCTGATGACGAGCTACGATTTTCCCTCGGGCCATATTAAATGTTTCGAAATTAAAATTATAACATTCATTTCATTCACTCATCTTATATAAATGTCGATATAGTTAACCTTTCGGTACGTCGCTCATTTTTTACTTGCCCCCCCCCCCGATAAATTTTTCCCGAAGAAACCTCAATCTGTTTCTTTAGAGAACCAGCAGTTCAAATAATTTTAAATAAAAATCGTGTTATGAAATGTATAACCTGCGGTTATTTTCTCTTCTGTAAGTCTATAGCTTACCTTGGTATATAATTTTTTCTCTTCCCCAAGAAGTACGATATATCGAGGTGACTTCGAAATTTTCTCAATTCATTTTTGAAAAGTAGAAAACAAATCCTGACAATCGGAATACAACAAAGTTTTATAGGACATCTTCCGAATTCTGCAATTCCAAAGAACGTGCACAGCAACTTGGCCGAAACATTACTGTTACGTCGCCGTTTTTTAATACTATTACTCCCAACCTGAGAGTTTTTCGCGGCACATGTTTGATTCTTCCATGGTTGTATTTTTCTTCTGTGTCAGTAAAACTTTCCTTGTGTGTGTATGTCAATTTGAAGTTGTCTTGTGTTTGGCACAACTTGGACAAATATGGCCCTTGCGCCACAAAACCATCCAACCGAATATTCTTTCGATGGGGTAAAAATAAAAAAGCTCAAAAATAAAGTATGTTTAGTTTTGTTTAGATATTTTAGGTTTTGTATGTCTAGATGATAGGGGTTGTGTGGTACAGTAATTATTTGTTACATTTCTGGTTATTTTTATTTACTTCATTGAATATTTCGTGGCATTAATTGACTTTGCAGGCCACATTAAGTCCTGTTCATAAACCAAACTACCGAAACCATTTACTACTCAGATACCAAATAGCGTGCGTTCCTCTGATTTCAGACTTGAGACATCGCTTCGAAACGCCCTTTAAGAAAACACTCGTTTTTTAATAAACGAAAAGTAAATATTTTTTACAAAGATGGAAAAGTAAAAAGGCAAGGGAGAGGAAAAAAGCGCAGCGTCTCCTTGGCTTGTTGACTAGGTAGCACTTTTTCTCTCACCCCGCGATAATTCTTGCCTGGAGATTTTTTTAACCTGCTGGCGGAAGTGAAAGTGGGTTTCGGCCTGGATCAGGATGTTATTGCGCGATGCGGGGACCGTACTCTAATTGCAATTAATTTTTTTCGGATGTATTAGTGGAGATGGTTTCTTGTTGCTGTTTCGCGATTTTGTGTCGCTACGCGATTGTGGATTTCTGTTTTTGGACTTCATTCGGCCCACTGGTCTCTACCGTCAACGAATTTTATGCGAGGGGTGTATCCTAAATAATTTCATAGATGTGATTTGAAATGCAATATATTCAATTCGAACCCAGTTTGAATTGAAAGTTATCCAGGTCTAACCGACTTGACCTAACCAACTAGATCGGATTGATGCCAAATTGGGGACATTAATTCTGAATGGTAGAGGGTTAGGTGACGCGTTTCAGGCAGATAGAATCGCAATAGGGAAAACCGGTACCCAAAAACAAGTACCGAGGAGTATACTAGTGTGAGTTTAATCTATTTTTCTTTTTAACCAAATGTACATATATAACAAAACTTTTTTCATTGTTTAGTGAGCAATTTTCTAATGTGTAAAAAATTCATGCTTTAATTTGGGGTAGCCGTGGGTTGGCCCATTGCGCTAGCAACACCTTGTTGGCGACACAGGTTCGATTCTTCCATAGATTTATTTTTCTTCAGTATCAGTAAAAACTTTCCTTGTGTATGTGTCCATTTACTTGATGTTGCTCGGCACAGCTTGGCCAGATATGGCCCTTACGCCATAAAACCCACTCATGTATAAATTTTCGACAAATTATATCTAGAAGTAGAGTGGGTTGGTTGTACAGTTGATAATAAAAAAATCGGATATCTGAAAGAATCGGAAGATATTTTAACTACTTCACTGTATTTGAGACGAAATTCACATTTCAGTATGTTCCCCGTTGTTATTTGCACAGCACCCCCTAAGCAAAGATTTCGAGCACACAGTGACACGGCGCTTGGCGAGAGACTATCAGGGCCAAGGTTCCTGCTAATAAAAAACAGTCTCTTCGCTTTCTTGTTCTTTGCTGTTTCAAGCTCTTGGTAAAAATATGCTCTGCCTGCTGAAATGCGGCTCTTCAGAACTTTTGAGCACATGAACCATTTGGGATTTTCGGATACTCGCCTAAACTTTTGTTTCCCACCAATTAAGAATTATCTCAAGTTAATCCAAGAACACAGGATAGAAAAACGAATATGAGACTTTGGAACAAAATGCACAATTCAGAGGTCTCTTCCAAAACGTGACGAACTGGCATTAAACAATATTCGCTCACCGAAATCTCAACACAGATGTTTAATATGGACAAAAGATGTCTACCAGAAACAACTGAAACTTCCAGTACGTAAACAAACAAAGCATGTATTTTAATTATTTTCCCTTATCGAAATCTCTACATAGAAATATGTTGAATAACGCGGACAAGAAGTAATCGTCAGACAACAGATACATAAAATGACGAAATTTGTGTTGAACAATTATTTATCTCAACACAATTGATTGTCGGACGCTAAGATTACTTACGGCTTATAAAAATGACAAACATCATTGAACAATTATTTCTTCGCATCGAAATCTCAACACAGGATCAATTGCCGGAAACAAGATTATAGTTTATAAAATCTTATGAAACATGATGAACGGTTTTGAATAATTGAGTCGTTGCGGATACGAAGGGCGAACTCAACATTGGGCGTAAAACATTTATTTTCTCTGGTCACTTTTTTTAGAACGTTATAGATAACATTTATTACAAAATTTTAGTCATCCCAGAGCTAAAATGCCGTGTTTGTTGAGTTCGCCCGAGTGTAAAAATAATTAAATGCGTTTTTCTGGAAACCAGCATTTGTTGAGTTCGCCCTTCGTATCCGCAACGCCTCAATTATTTTCTCGTATCGAAATCTCAACGCAGAAGTATTTGAATAATGCGGACTAGTGACTGTCGGAGGCAAAATACGGTAAAAAAATCTAATAAAACATGGCGAACGGCATTGAACAATTATTTCCCATACCGAAATCTTAACACAAGTATGTTGTATAACGCGGACTAGTGACTGTCGGAGGCAAGATACGGTAAAAATCTAAAACATGACAAACGGCATTGAACAATCATTTGCTCTCCACGGAATCTCAACACAGAATTGATTGCCGGAGACGAGATTACTTGCGGTTTAAAAAATGTGACAAAACATGATTAACGGCTATGAATAATTAATTATTTTCCAATGCCGAAATCGCAACACAAAATTATATTGAAAAACGCGGACTGTCAGAGGCAAGATACTTACGGCAAAACGATCTTACGAAACATGACAAACGCTTTTGAATAACTATTTTCCCCTACCGACATCTCAACACAGAAATGTGTTGAATAACGTGGACAAGTGACTGTCGGAGGCAAGATATTTACGGTAAAAAAATCCTCTGAAACATGACGAATGGCATTTAACAATTATTTACCCGCACCGAAATCTCAAAGCATTATTGAATAACGCGTGCAGTCGGAGGCAGCTTACCGAACGGTAGAAAATATAACAAAACATGACGAACGGCACAAACAAGTATTTTCCCCGCACCGAAATCTCAACGCAGAATTGATTGCCGGAGACGAGATTACTTACGGTTTACAAAATGTGACAAAACATGAGGAACGACTTCGAATAATTATTTTCCCGTACCGAAATCTCAACACAGAAGTATGTTGAATAATGTGAGCAAAAAGCGAGTGCCGGAGACGGTGTATTGCGAAAGGCGATCGATGCTATTTTCCTCCTAACCTTGAACATTTTCTCTTTTCCTCTGTACGGCCGTTCACCCCTTTCTCGTCGCTCCTCCCTTCTTCCCCTCCAGCGCCCCCTACAGGCGACATTGCGCAACGCTCTTTCTTAATAGCCCTGTCTCAAAAGAAGGATCGCGTTGGGAAACCTTATTGATTGCGTTTACGCGACATTGAAAATCACGTTTCCCTTTCAGAGATCCTATCCGAGGACTCCAAACAAAAAACGTACACAATTGCGATTTCGATATGGAGTGGATAAGGATCGCTGTTTTCGTAATTTGTTTCCCGTAATGTGTGTGTGCGGTGTTTTCAGTTTATTCATGGATTGGGTGTTTCATTGGACAGCTTGAAAGAGAAACTTGGTCAAGTGAGGTTGAAAGCGTGGGGTTGATTCAGTTATCCGAATTCACTAGACTAAAAAAATTCTGGGATGACATTTTTTCCAGCAAGTTGGTTAGAGATCAAATTAGCTTAATATTGCTTTACGAAAGAAAATTTACTTGTCGTTTAGTGAAATACAATTTAGGATTCTCAATCACACTGGAGAATGAAAAGCAAATCTAAAGAGCAAATAAATGTCTAATGTAGTGGATGAATGATAGTTTAAAAAAGTTTGAAAATTGCGTTTTTTAATGAAGTTGTCTTTTAAGCTTAAATTATCGCCTTTACATCTTGCAGACTGTTATAATGCAATATAAAGTAATCAAAGATTTAAGTTCTTAAAACGTTTTGTCAGAAAATTGACGTCTTTGAAAAGATACAGTAAAAATAGTCGACTTTCTAAATTCTCAAAATACCTTACACCAAACAAGGCTTTAGAAAGGTTAGAAAATAACTTAGCTTTTTTGTTCGACTGATAGTTGCTTAGCGATTTTTAAACTTCAAAATATAGAAAAAATGTGTAGTCTAATTGCTCGATTTATTTTGCTGTTGTGAAATTTGACTAAGAAATCCAAATTGCTTTTTCTTTATCCTTCCATTTGGAAAATATCTTAAACTTCATCCAAAAATGAAGGAAAAAAATGTGTTATATACTGTGGCATTAAGAAATAGCTTTGTCGTGGTTGGCTGATTCTTTCTCTCGATTAATTGTATTCTTTTGTATACGTATTCGAATACTTGAGAGTACTCGAATACCAAGTACATATTCGATTCTGTCCATTTTGAGTGAAGTGACATTTTCAATAAACAGCCACACGTGCGAGGCTGCCATTCAGTTGTGGTAACCCTACGGGTATAATCGAAGTTCAGCTCTAACTTTCGCTAATTTCCCCATCCCCCTCCAAGACTAGTGTCTGTCACTAATTTCAAGTGAAACACTACTAGCAAAGAAAAGGGCATCACATTTGACGGCTAAATTCTACATCTTAGCGAAATTAAATTGTCAGGTGCAAAATACGATTGGCTATCGAACAGTGTGAACGTCTGGAAACTTTCTCACATAGCCATCAACAATTAAGAAAATTTAAAGGCGAAGTTTAACAAAGGAATAAACCAATTCTAGCGTCGCAAACAGAACAATTAAATGCAAATACAAATCATTGTTGCCGATCGAGAACTTATAGGTAATTTAGTTTTACTACCCTAATGTTATAGGTATTTTAGTTTTACTATCCTAATGTCGTGTTAGTAAACATCACAATGAAAGCATCCTTTTTAATTTCATCTCAACAAATATCTCGCAAAACTTGATAGGGATAAATTTATCTATTAATAAACACCGTTTTGAAATCCACTTGAAAAACTTCCTGTCTAAATCTGATTTGATTTTCTACGATATCGAATGGAGTTCATCTTTTTTTTTTACCTTTTATATCTAAGCTCTTAAAGAATTTCAGTTAAAAAATATAATTGATGTTCGCTGAATGTATCTGAGAATAACCACAGGGTCGTAATTTTACAATTTGATAGAAAAACGGAAATTCTCTGCCCAAGCTTTACGCACTTCTCGCCATTTCTTCCCGCTATACCTAGCGAGAAGTAATAAATTCTGATACTAATCACAATTTTTGATTGCTGAGTTAAAGAAACACCATTTCTGCTTTCGCGATAAATTTTTAAAATCTGGCAAAAGTATTTGATCTTGGTTGTTTTAAGTGCATGTGAATTTTGTGATTGTAACTCATCTGTCTTTATATTAGGAATAGAATAAAAGATAAATTTTGGAAAACAGTTGTAAAGCACTAAATTTGATTAAAGTCTTGAAATAATTCCAAACGGAAGTAAATTGTTATGTCGAAAATGGCTGTTTCATACTTTTCTGAAAATTATTATTCCTTTTCCAAACCTAATCATTGACAAACTGAGTAAATTTAGTTGCTTAACTTTGTTTCTTCAACTGCAGATATTGTGATGTTATAATTTCCTCCATTTTAAATGCTCTGTAAAAAGAATAAAACGACTTCGAATCTTTAATATCAATAAAAAGCTTTTTTGAAGAACAAACTGATAATGGTAAACAACATGTATTGAACACGCAACTTTAGTTTGTTTTGCGATGGTTTCGGAATTCAGTGATTCGGAAAAGAAAAACAAAACGCGCGTATAGTTTTTAGAATCCCGTAGAACGTGATGAAACTATCTTAACTGCCCGATTTGGAAACTTTCAGGCGAAGCGATAATTTTCGTCGTTTCGAAAGCGAAACCGGAATCGAATAAAAAAAAATCGAGAGTATCCAACTCATCTCGAATGCTGCAGCTGTCATGAGTTTTTTCCAACATGTCTTCCAAGAGGGTACGGGGTGCAGGGCTATGAAAACGATAACTCAGTTCAATGGACGGAGAAAAATGTAACCGCATATATTAAAAGCAAGATGGCGGTTTTACCCGGTGATACACGTAGTTAAATTGTATGGTATACCTTAAAACACTGTTATTGTCTACCAAAAGTTATAAAACTTCCATGGAGTAATAAAATAAATTTATGTGCAATTTTCTTTCGTTTCTATAAATAACTTTACAATTCTATGTAATATTTATGTTGTAAGGTTCAAAAGTTTTTGTCATAAGAGAAGTTTTTGTACAAAAAATTATTTTTCAAAAAATCACGTTGTTTCAATGCATATTTTAGAACGGCGTATTAATTTTTTATAACACTGCAAAAATGACTTCATCACATACATTTTTTCCCACGCATATCCGACTTCAATTTTGGAAACAAAAAAAGTTTAATTTTAATGACCGCGCTATAACTAGAGTTTAAACATTTAAAAATATTTGGCAACAGTATTTCTCTTCAACGCTAAGAGGCCACAAAACCTGTAATGAACGAAACTTTTAACTGCAGTACAAAACATTGTGGGGGTTGAAGGAGTTAGACCTGTCAATTCTTGTCCTAGTATTAGCATGCTCGGTCCTAAAACTTCGTATAAATATTTTCCATAGATATCTTTTAAAATTTTATTTACCGGTGTTCCCTAGATTTTTCAACGCAAAATTAGTTTGTGTTTATTGAGATTTGTGTCGAAATAGACGCCAACGAATCAGGTTCGTGCCAAGTTGCATATCGGACTCCTGATAGTGTAGTCTGGATGATGAGTTAATATTCATCCATGTTGCACACATTCTGGTTTATCATCAAAGTGCAAACAACGAATAAATACAACTATAGAGTTACTCATTCCTCCTATCACTTAATTCCTAACATCTATTGTAACTGTCTTGCAAAATTAGTTTGCGTCTATTCTGATTTGAATCGAAATCGACACTACCTAATCAGGTTCGTGCCAGTAGCACAACGATGGTCAACCCTGATGATGTTAATATTCATCCATGTTGCGTACATTCTTTTTGTATCGGGTATCATTGTAGTGCATGCTTATAAATACAACTATGGAGTGGTTTTTTATTCTTCCCCTAATTTCTAACACCTCTTTGGAAATTAGTATGCATCAGTTAAGATGGACGCCATCGTATCATCCAGTAGCAAACAATGGTCAAGCGTAATGGTGTAGTCTGGATGATGTTAATGTTCCGATCAGTCTTGACAAAGACGCAGGTTAAAGAAAGAACTTCTACCTGTACAGGCCGGCCTTCACACTGACACTGGCGCCCTCAAGGTGACACCGGAGGAGTGCAATAGCCTTAATAACATACTCTCCTTTTCCCTCTTTGTTTTGAGATGGCCTTCGTGGGCACTAACTTTTTGAAGGGACAGTGGCGCGAAATCTGAAAACTTTTGCCAATGCTTCCTGAATATACGGATTTGGATGTTCTTGTGAAAGGACTTAGTCTGTCCAAATATCCAAACTAACATAAGTGTGTTCCTTTACACATTCTTGTTGAACTAAAATGGATTTGGATAAAAGGGACTTCCAGGCCTCCCAATCTGCACTCCATATCCCAGTACGAGTACCCTAATGAATATGTATTCCCAGTATTTAATATCTAAATTACACAGATGTATAACATATTCTCTTAGGGTATGTCTCTTGATTACAGCTTTATTATTATGACATATACTTAATATTAATACAATGAAAATATTTGCAGCTATTTAAATTTAGTTAACGGACTACTATTGAACTTTTCCTCATTGAACGAATTTGTTATTTTCATGCACTTTTAAAATATTTTTAAAACTCATTTGAAAATATAATTTTCTCTTGGCAAAAATCTCAAAAATTGCTTCTCTTCGCTACAGATAACCCCAGGCCAACACTTATGCATTCTGAGTGCTATTATCAGATTAGATAATGGATCACTCGTGAAATAACCATACGTTAAAATGTATAATTTTTCTCTGTACACTAATTGCTTAATAATCTTATTTTATAAACTTGGAAAATGAACGACACATTGCTGTTCAAACAGTTCCCACATTTCTAGATCCCCAGCAGTAAGTACCATGGTGCCGGTGACCCCTTCCCATGTGAGAGCCCTGACTGGACGTATTTACAATTACGGCATTGGCACTCAAGAGTCCCCCACATAAAGATCTATCACAGGGTACTGGAACCCAATGAGGCCAGCTTAGAGTAAAACCTAATAATGCATGATGTGGGGTTGACCTATGACCGAAAACAACCTTATTGCCGAAGAAAGCTTTTGACTGAAAAACTTGGAACCCAAAACAAGTGAAAATCGATTTAAAAATTTTTAGGATCTCGTAGTCTTGTCGAGAGTTTTGCTGTTTTAACGTCTGTAGTTCATTTATGTTCAAATTCTGTCGTGCTAGTTTCCTTGGCCAAATATGGTCCTAGCGCCATAAAAAATCCTCAATCCAACCACCAATCTGCCGTGCTTGCTAGTCAAGAAGGTAGTACCTTCGCGTTTGATCATTTTAGTTGACTTGTCACATACTCATGTATAAGTATGTAATATTTAACAATGCCAAACTGGTATTTTAGTTTCGTTTTATGTGTGATTTATGTGGTTGAGGAACAGTGGACGTGTAGATTTTGACGGTGTGTTTCTTTTCTAGTGGACAACAGTTGCGACAGTACTCGTGGGGACCCCCGAGACCAGGAGCTGGTGGCAGAGGCTTTGCTCCAGGCTGCACACTCCCCAGGCCAGATCGAGAGAGAGACGAAAACTCTGCTCCAGAACATTCTTCAGCAATCCCCTCAAAGGCTACCTTACACTATGGCCTCCATGTATGGACCTCCCGCGGGCAACACAGGTACTCACTCCCCTTTCAATAGACATTTTTCTGTCTGGCTGCGGAATAAATCCTCCACCGCCAGATATTTTATATTGGAGATGGGCGAGGCTGTTTCTGCCAATAACGGTTTTTTCGATAGCTGCCATTTAATAGCTTAAAATAACATTTTAAGGTTGGCGCACCCCGGATTCTGATCTTCACCTTATGGTTCGAATCTGTTAATATTTTTGGGATGTCCTGTTAAAAAACATTTATCTAATAGTTGTTGGCGATTAAATTTAACCCATTATGATTTGATCAGGATTCTTTTCACCATTTGAGATTCTTTCCGAATGTTATTTTGTGGGATGTCCTGATACAATAAAAATATCGCGTCTTCATGCCTAATCTGCGGCTAAGCACAGAAATGTTCCTAAAACGGTCTTGCGCTATTAAACTCAAACCAACACAAGTCTAAGTATACCTAATTTAAGATTTTTCTTTCCTAAAAATGCGGGACTTGATGGCAACAGTTTTCACTCATTACGAAATCAGTTTTTGATAACAGTGAGCGGCTAACGGTTAATTAACTATAACATTGTTATTTTAATATCTAGCCTAATACATATAAGTATCATATTTAACAATACTAGATGCCTGCAGGATCTCTTAATCAACTGATAATTGAGTGTTACTGTTTTCTAGCGTTATGAGGTTGCAGATTTATATACCCATGTAAGAATAGTCAATCATACTGATCAAATTTGGATGTTCTGCTTTCTTTACTAGCACCGTCTAGTATTACCGACTGGTTGGTCCATTAAGAAATGTTTTTTCACGGTCACCCTAGATTAGGTGTGATTATTTCAATATGAAATAAAAAATATCTTTGTCCATGCAGAGAAAGTGCGAAAACGACTCACTATACTGGTAATAACTTCTAGAATAGTTCATTTTTGTCCTACTCATCATCCCGTGTTTACAATTCAATGGAAATTTATTTTTTAAATAACAATGAATTCTGTTAAATTCAAACAAACTGTAAATTGAATGAGGAAGTGCGCTAAAAATTTTCCATAAAAATACGATGGAATTGTACAAATTTCAAATTGAGAAGTAAACGAGAAAAATATATTAATTGGGCCTGAAAGTTATCGGAATGAATCGCACATTTTGCTTATGTGTGCGAAGTGGTGTGTTAATTGTGCAGTCCGCGTGTGGTGATAAAGAAAATTTGAATTGACATTTCATCTGAAAAACCCTCCGTTACCAGTCTAAACGTCCCTTCAGTTTTGAAAACAATGGACCACTAAATCCTCTTTCTCGACTCTTAAGTGATAAATACAATCTTTATTAAGAGAGAAACCTTGAATAAAACTCCGACCCCCAGACCTTTATTAAAATACGCGCATTGAGCGTATTATATTTAATGAGTTGAACTCTGTTTTTAGGGTTGCTAAGGTCTCGTCAAGTTTTCTCCCATTTTGACCTGTCGAAGACAGCTTGTCTACACGAGCGGAAATAAATACATTCAATGTTTGTCTGGGTTAAATTGTCTCTTTCGTGCAGACTAACATTTATGCCACAAAGAAACTTTAAAATTCGAAGTAAAATGTTCTTTCCCGCTCTTTTCTGACCGGAATCATTTGCATGATCATGTATCTCAACCTTTTTTGTTCGAGTTTGAGTGTTGTATTATATTAGCTTATAATTTAATTTAGGTTATCGTTCCTATTTTTCAAAGGGATTGTGTAGGAAATAAATACAGTCAATGTTTGTCTGAGTGAGTTGTCTCATTCGTGAAGAAAGGTTAACATTTATTCATAAAACAAACTTAAAATTCGAGGTAAATTGTTCTTTCCCGCTCTTTCCGACCGGATTCATTTGCATGATCACGTATCTCAACGTATTTATAGTTCGAGTTTCAGTGTTGTATTATGTTCGCCAGCTGGTCGTAACGCGTGAATTATTTCATTCAAATGGCTTGTGACATGCATTTCATTTTCCCGAAATCTGCAATCGAATTTTTTTGTCCTGTTATATATGGAATCTCCAGTTTTTTAGTTATTGAGGCACAAAATTGTTTATAATGTCACTTGGCTTATAATTCAAGTTTGGTTGTGAAATTTTCATGGTTATCGTTCCTGTTTTTCAAGGGCTATACAAATATTTATTTTAATTAGAATTCGGACATGGCATTTTGGTTTCTCGAAAAAGTTATCTTGCAACTCAAACATGCACCTTCAAAGATTGGGATTATCTTACATTTCTTCCATGGCTCAGTGGGTTTACCTACCGTCTGCAAGGGGCAAAAGTTCAATTCCTGTAACTACCCTGATTGTATTTCGATCTTCTGTGTCAGTAAAACATGTTTATGTCCATTTACTTGACCGATAAAACGTTCTCTGCCAGATATGATTCTTGCGCCATTAGAAAAACAACAATCCTAGATATCTTACTTCCTCTTTGTTTTTGTAAAAACAAACTTCGCTACCATGAAAATAATTTTTTGATCTCGCTTTCGGCTTATAATTCCGGTTTTTTAACGGCATTGTTAGCAAACATTTTGTAAATTATGACTTGTGACTTTGTCAAAAAAGTTATGTTTTATTTTGCGATATTTTATATGCTTTTTTAGATGAGGATTATATTTCCCACGTCCATATTTGATTCCGTTTTATGACTGGAGAAGTCGGAATCAAAGATAAATTTAACATCACTTTCAGCTTATAATTCAAGTTTGCTCTGAAATTTTGATGGTTATCAACAAAGACATCCTTTCAATTTCTTCCAAGGGGCTATGCACAAATTTTCCTAATTTTTATGTGAGATGCTGCGATTTTGTACAACCGGAAAATCCGGAATCAAAAATAGATTTTGAATTTCTTTCATCTTATAATTCCAGTTTCAATGGGCTAAAATTTCTTCAAAATTATAACATGTGACTCAAAACAGTTACAACTCTAAACTTTCTACTCTAAAAGTAGGGGATTATCTTCCCACATGTTCCGCTTTGTTTTCATTCTAATTTTTAAAAAGCCGGAGAAGCTGGATCGGATTATTTCCTTAATCTGTTTCTACTTATAAACTCAACCTCGGCTTTGAAAATTTTAATCATGTATCAAGACTTACTCTACCAATAATTTCAATGAGCCTGATGAAAAAAATCCAAGTAAATGCAAAAATTTTTACTGTCCAAAATATTTCGTCATAATTTGTGAAAACATCGGCAATTATCAAACACTAATTTCAATGGACCTGTACGAAAAATAATTTCCAATTGCAATTTTTTTGTCTCTAATATGTTTCGGTCGTAATTGTGAAAAAGATTTCAATCATCGAAACTTTCTCTCAATAATTTCAATCCCTCTAATCTATTCCCCAATCACTTTTTATCCCTTTCACATTTTTTACTTAACGTTTTCTTGTGTTTGGCGCAGTTTGGCCTAATATGGCCTGTTGAGTATTTTCCTACGAGATGGCGCACGGACAACCCGACCTCCCGGGGATGTCACCGCGCCTGCATGTTTATGTTCAAAGGGGCTGCTTAACCACCCCCCTGTTTTCTTGTTTATCTGTCACTTGCGAGGGGACTGCCTGCCGAGAACCAACCTCGCAGCTTCGCTCTCCGTTGTTACTTGTTAATAAATCTGTTATTTGTTAATTCTGAGTTCTATTCTGTTAACTCACAAAGCACAGAACGGGATCGATTGACGTGTCCAAACATGGCCCTTGCGCCAAACCTAAAAACAACCAACCCAATTTCAGTGGACCCGTATGGAAAAATATTCCAAATTGTTCCTAAAAAATTTGTCTCTTAAAATATATTTCGATCATAAATTGTGAAAGAATCGGATTTGGACATTGAAATTATCAAAACTTTCTCCCAACATTTTTTTAAAATGATCGTAGAGTGGAAAAACAAACAAATCCAAGCATTTCAACGAACCTCTGAAAAAAATTTTCTCTAAAATCTTCCATCCACCACAAATGCAGTAAAATACCAATTCACATCGACAGACGCGTTAAAATTTGATGGTTTCCGAAAGTACCTTTTCCGTACGACGCGAGGTGATAACATTTCGGTGCATCCTGGGCAGATCCGAAAACGTAGCGATAAGGCGCCAAATCGAGGGGTTGTCGGAACTACCGCTATCTTTGTGTTGAGACATTTTTCAAGGCTGCCACTGGGAAAGGGGAATGCCCTATCTGGCGCATAACACGCGCCGCCGCTGATTGGCTGCTAGACCCGCCGCTTGATGCGTAGTATGAGGGGCTAGGAGCCTTCTTCAAGGACAAGCTTTATTGCTTTTTATGACATTCGCGTCGGATCCCATTCCACAACATGTTTTACCATTGATTTCGGAATTGTCTGGATTCGAATGTTTACTTAGGTTTCGCTTAGTCTACTCTGCTGTTCGAATTCTTCGAACAATGGATTTAAGTGGGCCGATGAAAATGGGTCCATTTTTTTTAGATTTCAATGAAAGATAATATTATTTTTGGTTCTACAAGTGAACGATAAATTGCCTGGTTCGCTTGTCTTCTCGAGTTTCTCCCAAAAATGTCTCGAATTGTCAAAATACGTTAACTTTTTATTTATTTTGAAAAATGTATGAAAAGAGCAAACATGCTGTAATGTTGCCATTCGTCTACCCATTCTTAACATTTTAAAAGAATGTTTTTAAATAAATTCCCTTTTGGGGGTCTCACGGGTTCAGATTTTCAGACAATTATATCTCAACTTAGCCTTCAAACAACTTGTAGTGATCGGACACATTGGATTACAATTGTTAATTTTGTGTTAATTTATCCTTACCTCAAAGATAGTGCTATATCTAAAGACAGATTAGAACTATGTGCTTTAAGCAACGGGTTATTTTTTCTGAATGAGCTAATGATCAAATATTTGTTTTTTTTTGGATGTTTAGTTTATAGAAACTATTAATAGTATATTATGAAATGATTAATGAGTTATGAATGTTTGGTGGCAAATACCCGTCTGCCATAAATTTCTCAGCTGTTGAGAACGTATTGTTGACCATTTTAGAAACTTTGCCCAATGAAATTTATTGTAAAATACTATCAACAAAACAAGTATAAATGCAAGGAAAAACATTCCTGGTTGTAGATTTCTGATACATAAGAAATATTTCTAGCAAATCAATTCTCTGAAGATGTAACTTAAAAGCTTTTGACTATGACATCAACGGAACGTATTTGTCCCCATGACTCCGCCAAAGGCTAATGCAAGAGTACAATCAATTGAGGCTAGTTTCTCGCACGCTTTAGAATATACTTCCTCTATTCGGAAGAGCTTGTAATCCTTCACTAAAGATTAACTGTTCGTAGATTCTCATTGCAAGAATACAACTTAAGCAAGTTTCTTTCACTCTTTAGAATATACTTCCTGTTCTGAAGTTATATGTTTTTGTGTTTTGGAACTTGCAAAATGTACAGTCGTTGATCTGGTCCCTGGACTATCTTCATCTGCAAACCTTACAAATACTTGAGAATATATTTCCTATTCTACAGCTCAAATTTTAACTTAAGTCAACTTAAGGAACTTAGTCAAGGGATCACATTGAGTCTGAGTTCAAGTTGCTGACACAACAAAATGGTCTTTTTTTCAATGCTCCTCACCCCTCCTGGATAAAATGTTTGTTGTTGCCTTCTTCAGACGACCTCATCTCCCACCAAGGAAATATTCACCCCTCAACAGGATTGACCCCTAAAAAGTGGGTCGATAGACCCTTTTGTTTGTAAACCTCACAAAAGATGGTGACCTCGATAGTTCCACCAGCTATCGCTCCCTGTCGATCCAAAGGAAAGTAGATCCGACTAGGTTCTTTTTTCAGGTGTTATTTGAGAATTTATACCTGAAACATCTCAAATTCAAATTGGTGCATTTTGGGGGCTAGCTTCTGCCCACAGTGTTGCCTTGCAAGTCAATGAGGCAATATCTTCAAACTTTGTCTTTAGGTCTAACAGATGTTTAAATACATATGATTCCTCAGGATATTTTAAAACAGCACATCCAATCAGCAATTGGTTGTGTTGGTTTAATGGCGCAAGGTCCAAAAACGGATATGCTGCGCCCCACAATTAGTTAAGTGATCACACTAATTATCCAGTGTTGCTAAGTTAGAATACTTATGCAACAATTGTCAACTCAAAAAGGCCTAATTTGCAAGTAACGTCTTTGCCCTAACACACCAGATGAGGATACTCTTTTAATTTTGAAATTATGTTTATTAGAATTATTGAAGTTAATTTAGATTTTTTTCTTTGCAGCGTGTATTTTATTGAGTCATGGATGTTTTAATTGTTAAATAGTTTGGATTATAGTAATTTGCCTTAACTACAGATTATGTGCTGAGTCATTTGGAACAGGAATGGCATCATCTCTTTAAGAATGTAGTGTAGCTGGGATGTTTGAATTTTTTAATTGTCCGGAAGAATGATTGGTGAAATATAAGGTTCAGGGACGGGACATTCCAAAAGTTAGATATTACCAAGGATAATTCTTTTTAGCGAAGTACTTGATTATTCCTTGTGTATTTTTGCAACATAGCTAAATGATGGAACATGGGTGAGGATTAGTCTGTATTTGTGTATATAGTAGTCATTGTTCTAGATAATTTGGCTGTCAGGTTCGATTCCCCCTGGGTGTCAGTAAAGCTTTCCTTGTGTGTGTGGCCATTTAATTGGCGTTGTTTGGCACAGCTTGGCTAACTATGGCCCTTCCGTCATAAAACCCAACCAACCATATAGGTTCAAGTTTAAAAACCAGAGAATGTAAATGTGAATAGAAAGGACTTAGTGTGAAAGATACTTCCTTTTGAACACTATTTTTTGAAGGGCAGTGGGTCGTCTACTTATCGGTTTCCAAAAATTATTAGAATATTTCCCAATGTTAATGAAGTAAATGGTTTTACATTTTGGATTTAAAAAATGGAAATATAAATGTCAACAGAAAGGGCTCCCAAATCAATGTTCAAAAGGAAGTATCCTTCACTATTTCTTGCTGCATTATGTCTACATATTTGTTTCCAATGGAGAAGGGCTTCTTCACCTGTTGTAAAGTAGGTCCACCGGAGAATTCCCGTGTGGGTAAGGATGTGACCTGTTTTTCTGAAGAGAGGGGAAGAATATTTTGGTTGAAAGGACTCTTTCCCCATGGGGGAAGGAGCTTGAGGAAGGAAAAACATTTTTCTGTTTTGTTACTACTCGGGTGGGCCAGTTTCTATTCACTCCAAAAAAGAGCCTCGATTCTGTCTGCAGATCCCCAAGCAATTTATTTTTTCAATTTCGGAATCGAGCATTGGCACTTGGAGGTGCTTTGAAAGAATAAAATGTTTCGTGTGCTCTACGAATTTTAAGTCATCCTCGGATTTACTTTTTACTGTGAACAAAGAATCATGCGAACCCTGTCGTTTGTGATCCTGTTTCCAATTTAAATATTTTTATGAACTGAATAAATGTTTTTGATAAATATTTAGTTATACTTTGTACATCTACTTTCTGTTTTAAAAATAATTTTACACAAACTTGCCATTTTGAAAATGAATTGCATTTTAATCACATCACCGTGTGGCCCGTTAAGTTATTCTGGATTCACTTCTGAACTGGAAAGACTACGCATTTTGCAAACTCGCTAAAATGTTTCACAAACAATAAATCATTTTTAATGCTTCAAATTAAAAATATAAGGCCCTCAGATCAAGAGAGGTTCGGGCTTTCCTGTCAGAGTCTGCTAGACTGTTTAAATCATAGAAGAAATGTAAAGGTATTGGTAAACTTTTTATGTGACCAAAACTACTATGTATCCCTAGTCACGTGACCCAGATTACTTTCGTCTGCCGGGAGAAACTAACATTCAACAGATTGATCCTCGGGAATAGAAGACAACCATTCATTCTTCATCTGATTGGTCCGCGCGACATAGTAGACTTTGGCTATTTCACCATTTTTGTTGCTACTCTAGAAATGCGCATTCACACATCTACTGTCATTCAATGTTATATCATCAAACGAGGCAACAAAATGCCAATTCGGCCAATCAAGTCAACTTTTAAAGCGGTACTTGACTACTAATCGACATGTTGATCATGCCTTTTGAAGTTCTCAATAGCAATGCTCCAGTCTACTTATATTTCCCTTTTATGATTCGAATATGCGCCAAAACAATTTGTATCTGCTCTGTTAGAGGCGAACTTAAACTTAGGTGGCAGTTATGTTTCTGCGGTAAAACATATTTCCTGTGCGTAATCGAAACGTGATGTCACTTGGCTTTTTTTTATCGAATACGATTTCAGCACATCACCAATAGAAATTCCAAAGAACGATTTGCAAATTGATATATGATAGTCTATTGGTCACAACGTCAATTAGATTAAACGCCAAACGTCACCAAAAAGTCCATTCTACATTTTAAAGAATCCTGATGTGCATCAAGCGAGAGCATTTCGCAGACCGTATGGTTTGTTTGTACTACTGCTCCACTGCGCCGTTTTGTTTACACTGAAAATCCCTCTCATTGAAAGCTTCAAGAATCAGTACCGTGTTTTAAGTAGTCTGCAACGACAAACATACTTTTAAATATTATTATTTTTAAATCTGACCCTTATCGGTCATATGTCATCTGACGTGACATTACAACTATCCCATATCGGCCCCATGTCACATGTGAGGTGATAAGACTTAACAAGTAAAACTTTGCTGGAATTGTACGCGTAATTGCTTTTATATTTAAATACTTTTGCAGACAATGCGTTAAGTGTTATTTTCAGTGATTATTTTGTTAATGTTTTTCCTCCCTAGAATGAATAAAGAAAACTACCTCAGTCTAGAACAGCTATTTTCAACTGTTGTGCCTCACTGCTGTGCCTTACGGATGGTGAAACGGTTTAAATAGTATAAGGTTTATTTAATTTCAAGTAATACCAGTATAAATAATTTTAAGTAGTTTTTATTACAAAGTATCAAATTATTCCCAAAAGATTTGATAAGCCACTTTGGAGCAAAAAGGGGTAGGCAATTACTATTTTTTTGTAAATCAAATTACACCTATTTTTCCCCGATTGGCTGAAAATGTAATATTTTTTGGTGTGGCACAGAATCAGTAATTTATTTAGTAATAAGCTTTGTGTCATGAGGTGAAAAAAAGTTGAAAATTGCTGGTCTAAAACTGGTAGTGGTGAAATTACGCGTATAAATAATTTTGAGTATGCAAAGTATCACAAATAAATTGCTTCAAAAAGATTTTTTTTAATAAGCCACTTTGGAGCAATTACAGTATTATGGATCGTCAAATGACTATTTTAAGCGCAGATAGTCGAACTAGTTTATAATCCATTAGTAGCAAACATATCCTGCCTTGATTTCCAAGAACTATAATTATTACTGTGTTCTTCCAATTGGAACTATTTTTCTTTATTTCCAAAAGGCGAATTATGTGGGATAGCTTACCATTACTTTATCAGATGATTGTACGATCGAGCCAACAAACACAAGCTTTAAAACATCGCTGACTTAAAAATTCATTCATCTTCCGTTTATTTTAAGAAGTTTCGAGATGAAAAGTGCATTGAATTTGAATGATCAAAGGCCGCTATTGAATGGTCCTGAACTAATTGGGTGCTGTGGATAAAGTAACGCTTGATGAAATGATACTCGCTTTGTAAGATGAGTGTTCGACGTTTTCTAAACCTTCACTCAAAACTGGTGTCTCATTAACGCATTTTAGAGGATTGTCGTAGATTATCTCGGGTCTGTTATCTTATTGTTACAGACAGCAAACTTTTCGTTTTTAAAGTTTAATTGCCGATCAAGTTATATATCGCATAGCGCTTAGTATATGCCTCCGCTCGATAAAGGAATATTTGAGCTGGAGTAATATCCGTGATACATGGTAAGTCTTTCAAACTTAAATCGTGTACATATTGTTCATAAACATGCTTCTGAATCTGACGTAATTGAATAGAAGATTGTAGGAAGGATCCCCATGGGAAGAAATATGCGATTCCCCAGGAAATGTGTTCCTTAACTGTACCTCTCTCCTTTTACCCTTGAAGGGCTAACAACCTCTTTGGGTCCCACACATCACAGGTGCTGTGAGGGGTACGGGGTACAACCAGGTTAAGGGTAAAGAGGACGACCTTCCCCTCAGTTGGAAGGGCTGGAATCCATTTTGAATGTGGTATTCTCCTTCCTAGGGGAACATCCTCTAAATACAATTCGTCTTCCTTCTTTCCTTTTGATATTATAGGTGGAGCTCAGAGGCGAAGCTAGACCTTTGGGGGCAAATGGGGCGGATGCCGCACTAGCCAAAACAAAATTGACACTGAAGAAAAAGTATACTTATTTAGATAATTAGGATACCATGACTAAATAATACCATATTGATTTTGTTAGTAAATTAATGTTCGTAATATTATTTTTGATTGCAATTAATAATCGCATATGCACACTAACTTCCAAAAAGTCGAACGTTGTAAATAGTTACTACTAATGGAAAACGAAATAAGGAAAGGTCTGGTGTGCTCTCCAGACGTTTGTGAGATGTTTTCGTCTCCTCCATTGTGAATAGCAATTCGATTGCAGTGGGCTACAGAAAATTAAGAATTGACTTTTAGTATCCTCAAAATGAAGTGTATAAAAGTACTTACTGACTTCATACGCATAGCTCTGGGAAGTACTTCTGCAAAATTACAAAAACATGCTTAGTTATAAAATGTTTTTTAATAAATATATTTTTCTACTGTCGCCCCATCTTAACTACGCCTCTGGTGGAGCTATGGTGCGGTACTTTGCCGTTCTCGTATCAAAATTTTTCCCATATTTTGAAAGGTTGATGGTTGTAGCATGCTGTATATATAAACATGTGGTACCTTGTGATGCAGGAAAATTCATTAAGAGCACTCAATCAGCTGTCGTTTGAGTATTTCCGCTGTGGCGCATCGCTTTTGAGTTGAGTAAAAGGTGCTATCATAAAGCAAGAAAATCTAATTCATATTGATTTTACGTTATATATTGTTACGATTTAATGTATCATTTTCGATTGACGCGCCTAATTCTGTAATGCAATTTTGATTAGAGACGGAAGTATTCGAATACAAAAGTACTCGATACTTAAAAGTATTCGTTGTACTCGATTCTTTCTCATATTCGAATACAGTAGTATTCATTCAAAGTACTCTTTTACCAAAGTACTCGAATGCAAAATTATTGAAAAACCAAAGGACTCGGATATCAAGGTGCTGGGATGCCAAAGTATTCGAATACCAAAGTATTCATCCAACTTAATTATTAAAAAAAGCCTTGTATCGCAGTTGACTGATTCTTACTTTCGATTAGTCATTTTTTGGATATGTTTTCGAATACTTGAAAGTTCTCGAATACCAAGTATTCGATTCTAAAAAGTACCCGATTCTGCCCATCTCTAACTTTGACATTATTGACGAAAATATTCATTGAGCGAATAATTTTTGTCCTTTATGTCAATGCGACCGAAGTCTTACATTTACACCTAGATACGAATTTACAATTAATTTTGCATAGCTAAGCCTAAAGGTTGAGCACTTAAACATTTAACGAATCCAATAGAGTGCATCTACTAACATGTGTTCATTTGTATGTTTTCAGGTTCATTACCACCGAGTCCAGCAGACAGCGGCGTTTCTGATGTGGACAGCAGCAGTAGCCACTTAAGTAATGAGGAAACAAAACCCCGCCTGCTGGGTGCTCCAGGTAAGTGCTAACTTTTATTTTCCGGAAAGGTGTACCAAAATATACTAAGTATTCATTCTATTTAGAAGGAAAATACAATATCGATAAACCCTTCGGTTGTATTTCGTTAGATTAGCAGTTTTAGATTTCTGGTCGATATTAAATGAATCGCCTACGTTTATGGATAATTTCCCTTTCGGTACATTAAAAGAATAACTTTCATCCTCAAAACATTGAACTATATTCATTAATTATTCCTGTTGGCGCCATTCAGCTGCATCATAATGTTCTGACTCATGTTATAATGTTCCCCCATTGGAAGACATAATTTTTTAAATTGTTTTCAATAATATCAATATTTTAATCATTTCAAATACCATAAACAGCCGATTAAATATTCATTTCTGAGTCTCAAATGCTATAAACAATCGATTAAATAATTAAAAAATAATTTTTGAGTTTCAAATGCCATAAACAGCTGATTAAATTATTTTAAATAATCATTTGAGTCTCAAATATCATAAACAAACAGCCTATTAAATAATTTAAAAAATATTTCCGAGTCTCAAATACCACAAACAGCCTATTAAATAATTAAAAAGAAATCGTCTCTGAGCCTCAAATACTTTAAGTAGCCGATTAAATAATTTAAACAATTATTTCTGGGTTTCATTACCTTAAATAGCTTATCAACTATTTTATGTGGAGAGGGTTTTTCTCGGGACTGAAAGGTTAAGATAGCACTCAACAGGACAGCAGCATGTTATTGGCAATGCTTCTTTCCCCGGAACCACAAATATCCCCTGTGGTGGACCCAAGGTCAACGTATTGACCAGCAGAACCGCTGGCTGAAAGTGGGAGCCCTTTGAAATGAACATTTCTCCCGTTTTGAATGTTATGCTTCATTTAATGGGTTTACCCCGACAGCTTCAAGAAGAGGTTTTGTGGTCCACTGCAAAACCCTTAACAGTTCTCGGACCATTATGCCCTTTTCAGCTGCGCCAGGATGCTTTCTGCTCTGGCAGACGCATTCTTTTCAAAAACAGGTTTTCTTGAGGCCCCTTTGGGACCTTTCTTTAGCACCAAGTCCATTGTGAATCTTAACCTTACCAAATATTCGTTTTACGAGTACGGTTCCTCTGGAAACAGGAAGTTAACGGTCAACTGGACAAAGTGTTCAGGGGGTTTTAAGTTCCCCACACATCAGATATTGTACCCCCCTACGCCGACCGCTCTGTATGATTTTCCTACTACAGAAATAGATTCATAACCTCATAAATGCAAGGTATGATGTAAAAGGGACAGAAACAGCAGTTCCTGATTCATTTAACAGTACTTTGTTATTTCCTCAACCCCACTTCGGAGGAACATTGATTCATTTAGCAGTACTTCGTTATCATTTCCCCAAACTTAGAAAGCTAAACTTCGAAGGAACGTTGAAATGGACACAGTCGTACAATTTACGAATGATTAGCCTTCTCGGGATTAAGGCAATGCGATTTGTCAAAAATTGAGTGCTGTGAATCTCATTTTCATGGCCTGGAGCAAAAGCACTGCCTAAGTCTTGCCTGTCAGCCTGTCTTGCCTAAACAGCTGTCTTGAGGTTGACTGTGTGGCAAATGTATTTGGTGAGGGACTGACTTATATTCCATTTGCGATTTCAGTTGCTGCCTCGAGGACGCCTGAGTCCCCCAGTCCAAATGGCTTGTCATACGCCGCACCTTACAGCCATGTCAACCAGTCTCAGATACAGATGTACAATAACCGATTGCATCAAAGTGAGTACTACTGAGATGATTCTCGGCTCTTCATTCTATGAACCTTATTCAAAATTGCGGTGAAGGTTAATCGTAATATTCGTTTTTGGAAATGTAACTTACAGAGAAGCAGTGGCTGTATCCACTGAAGGCTTCTGGGCGACTTTGAAACCTAAAAATTAAAACCTTTTTACGTTTCTGGTGAAGTAATTGCTATGCTGTATAGATGTCAGATTCGCCAGCGTACTCAGTTTCTTGTACAGAAAGCATATCGGTGCGCATGCGTGTTTCAACCAATTTAGTGTCGCAGGACTTACGTTGGACAGATGTGGGGCTTGTGTAAAAGCGGTACAAAAAGAAAGTCGTGCAAAGTTTTTGTTTAGAAATGAAATGTATATCCGCTATTTAGTTTTATTCTTAGCTAAGTAATCATTATTTTATGAGGTATGAATGCCGGTTGCAGATGATATATGCTAATTTCTCCTTTCTACAAATGCATTTTGGAGATTTCTCATTTCGACTCCTGACGTTATATGTGATGAATCTTGAATTCATGAAGCCGTAACAAATTACGGATTTCTTCTATTCTTGAAATATCTGGGTTTATCTGTCGGATCTCTTGCAATTTTCTCGCTCTTTATATTACAGATCTTTTTTAAAGATACGTAGCTATTGCAAAATTAATTTGCAATGGCAGTTTTTCTAACATTAACAGTTTCTGTTTAAATGGATCGTTAAGAATTCTTTTAAAGTTTTAGTCATTTCCACATTTTATTTTCATCAATTATTTCAAGTCTCGTTTTGTTTCTTCAAAGAATTTATTGAGTTTTTGAGGTCGCCGTGGCTCAGGTTTTGCCCTCTGCGCTAGCGAGTTTAGACGGCGCAGGTTCGATTCCTCCCTGGCGTGTTTCTCTCTTCTGTGTCAGTAAATCTCTCCTTGTTTAAGGATGTCCATTTAGACGTTGTTTGGCGCAGCTTGGCCAAATGTGGCCCAGCCCTATAAAACCCAACCCAACCAACAATTACAAGAAGTTTAGTTACTTTAGAAGGAAATTTATAGTATTTGGCGATAACATTCATCGATAGCAGTTGTTGACTGTTAATTTGCGATAACACTCATTAGAACTGCCGTGGGAAATGTGAAGTGAAAGAAAGCAAGGTAGTGTTTTTGCCTCGGTTCTTGTGTCATCATTTTTTACGTTCGGCGCACTTTCTTGCGGTGAGTTGTCGCAGTTTTTTTCCCTCTTCCTGTAATAACTTCCTCGTTTGCGAGTCAAGGACAGAAGCGGTGAATTTATCCTTGTAAATAATGAAAGCAACAAACACTAAAAAGTCCTCCGCTGGCAGCCAAAGTGGAATCTTGACTCTCAGACTTGCCAATTTGGAGATAAAACTGTTGAGTGGAAATGTGCCACTTCCAGAGCATTTAACATACACTTTCCAGTTTCTGCATTGCTTCTGTGTTCCCAAGGGAAATATTTGCGAAACACTGACTCAAAGGCAGTGACGCCCCGAGAAATATAACAGGCCTCCGTGGTTGAGAAGTTTGAAATGTTGAAAGAAAATTTTTTATTTTTTAAATAGTTAGGCCAATTCTTGGTCATATCACACACACCACTGCATGTTCCTTTTTCTGGACTTCTAGCGCACCTTGACAGTTTAATTCAGTCTTGATCTCTCATATCACTACTGTATGTTGCTTTTTCTGGACTTCTTGCTCACATTGCTACAAATTCTTGGTCTCGTATAACTACTGTATGTTCCTTTTTCTGGGCTTCTTGCGCACCTTGACGGCTTAATTCAGAAACTATACTAATATTGCCACTAATTCTTGATCTCATACCCCTACTGTATGTCCCTTTTTCTGGCTTCTTGCGCACCTTCATAACCTTACCTAATTCAGTAATTATGTCAACATTGAGAATCAAATATGAAAATAAAGAACTAAATATAAAGTTAAACTAAATTTTGAGTAAAGAGCTAAATATAGAAGCAAAGAACTTTGTATGAAAACTTAGAACTTAATATAGAGGTAAAGACTAAATATAAAAGTAAAGCATTAAATGTATGAGGTAGAACTAAATTTTAAGGTATAGAAGTAAAAAACTAAATATAGAGGTTAAGAATATAAGGTAAAGAAATAAATATAGAGGTGAAGAACACAAGGTAAAGAATTAAAATAAAGAACTGAATGGCGAGAAAGCCACTGCATATCCAGGAAAATGACCTTTAATTGTAGTTCCTATATAGCAGTTACTATAAAACGCTAACGAAAACGTTAATTATAATTTATCGAAAATTAGCACTAACAGTAAACGCTGTTTTGAGTAAAAGAGCGGTTTCGCCCATCTCTAAAATTGCAGCTTCCAGCGTTTTTCTTTGCCCGTTCACATTTTCACTAAAGGAGTCTTCAAAACACTTGAGCAGGGCACGCCTCTTTTGTAAAAAATATTTTGCCCGCGGCGCATTTTTGTCCGTGCATGTGGTAACCCTACATGAGGGCAGAGGCACCATCGAAAGTTTTGCCCGAGGGCGCAAGGGGTCTAAGGCCGGCCCTGTCCCCTACCCTCTGTAAATGACGCAACGAAAACATCAATTCTCAGGAGACGGAAAATATGATTCACGCGCCTCTTTATCATCAGTGGCCTCACTTGAGGCACAGCCCGGGTGAAATTTTGCGAAATCTTCCGAGACACCGCATTTATCAAATATTTGGACATCAAAATTATACTTATTCAGTGTTCCCACGGTCCCTGAAAATCTTTAAAAATTGCTTGAACTTTATTTTTCTTACTCGGGGCCCACGGAAAGTACTTGGGGAAAAATACCAAAATGTCCTTTAATTTTACCTTAAGCCACACATTGGTTCAACATCATTCCTCGACACTAAATTGGCTGAAATTCGCATGCGTGTACCGACATGTTTTCAATACAGAAACGGAGTGCGTATGTTTTGTTGCATGCTGCTCCAGCGTGTGGCCGAGCTTTATTTTAAACGCTATTCGCATACAACTTTTCCCGTCAGTGCCACTTTCGCATTCTTTCACTATTTCACCCAACTAATTGATTTTATAATTTTACATTAACTTGTGATAGCCAGAATGCATGCAACTTTCATGTTCTCGTTTCAATTTAATCTATAAAACTGCTGTTCGTTTTTTTTTGTTTCGTCGAGATCTAAAGGAAATTATTATTTTATATGCTCTTCAAAATTAAGTTCATTATAAAATAATTGCACTAAATTTTAATTTCTTCGTTTTCCACATTAATAAAAATGACAATAGAGAAGACAAACCTAGACCACCGCATTAAAAAATGACAGTAGAGCGAGATAAACCGTCTCGCTCTAGTCTTCCCCGTACTAATATTATTTAGTTTTGTGAAAGTGAATGCTCATCGTAAACAAAATGAGGTCCCTGAAAATATGTCGGAAGTTCTTGAAAATTACTTTATCTGTAAAAGTGAGAACTCTGCCTATATTGTTTAGTTTGTATTTATAAACCTAGATTTTCCTAAGATTCGTGTAAGTCGTTTCGTGCTTCATTGCCAATTTCCATCGGTGAATTTTTCTGATTTATTCTTCACTCGCTAAACTTCAATATACTTGTTGGAAGGTAAAAAGGAATGCAAAACTCGTGGTGACAGGTACACTTAAGCCCAGAACAAAGTGGTATGAACGTGAGAAAAAAAAGTGCCGAGTTTTTGACAGCATCAAGACCTTTTCACACGAAGATACAAGAACCGGAATTCTTAATCTCTCAACCTTTGCGGACCCTCTAAACCTCACAAACCCTTTGAACCTCAAGACCCTCCTTTCCGATTTGTGAAGTCGCAGCTTAAAATCTTTAAATACAAGCTGGTTTTAAATAGGTTTCCATACTCGGAGCATTCTGTAGTTTTAAAGCTGCTTAAAATCATTAAATACAGGCTGATCTTAAAATAGGTTTCCCTTTTGAAATGTAATTATCTTATTACAGTTATTTGATGATTAAACGTCACTTTAGCACCGCTTTTACAATTTGAGCGCTAAACCAGAGCTTGGCTTGAAAAGAAAATTCCTAAAAATATGATTTTGCAAGTAATTTTTGACTATCTTAACTCTTTTTCTGAAACAAAAAATTAAGCGCAGTCCCTATAATTCGAGCCTGCTCCTTGCCATGTGTATCGCCTCCCTACGAATCGCGAAGATCCAACTCGTGTAGACTGAGAAAAAGGAAAACAATTCCTCCTTAGACTTTCGGGCTCCAGGAAATCACAAATAGTTGTGCGGTAGAATTTGCTTCCTTGAAACACGCCCATTTTTCCAAAAACAGAAATGAAAGATAAGAATACCAGATGTTGATAAAGCTAAGTAAGGCATATTCAGAGCTCTTATCAGAAAAAAGTTGTATTGATGTTTCATGAGCAGATGAAAGTTTTCCGGAGAACGATGGGGGCTTCCAGCTCTTTGATGGAACTGCAACCTGTGGTCCCATGTCTTATTTTATAAAAATCTCCCTCTATTGAAGACGGAAAACTGTTCGTATCCTTTATATCAAATACCTAGTTCTTGTATAATTTTAATTTCGAAATTATGTCAGTAAAAATGCACGAATTATCGACGTTGAAATCTTATGTAATCCACACATTGATCCAACATCTGTCATCGACATTAAATGGCTGAAATGCGCATGCGTACCGACATGTTTCCGTACAGAAACGGAGTACGCTTTGCTCATGTTGTGTCGATGCTGCTCCAGTGTGTAGTCTGGGCTTAATTTTAAACGAGATTTGCATACAACTTTTCCAGTCCATTTTCGCATTTTTTCACCTATTTCACTGCACACTGCTAATTATAAATTGTGTCACATTTACTTGCAGTGATAAAAACAAAGCGCATGCGACTTCCTTGTGTTCTGCTTTTGTTTTTAATCAATAAAATGCTGCACCAGTGTGAACGCACTTAGTTCCTTTTTGCCGAGGTTTTCATTTTCTTTTTAATTTCGAGAATGACTTGATTTTATAACGTTTGAAGTTTTATACGAATTTCGATTTGAAACTGAATATTGGATGCTGCTCCAAAACAATTTTTCTCATAAATAACCAATAAAATAAAAAAATTCTAAATTTCCTCACGGTTCTTGTAGCTTTTCGCTGAATTTTACTTTTTGTCCGATTGTATTAAAAAAATTAAAATAACGATTTCAGTCACGAATTCTTTTTGATAAAGTACATTTTACCCGATGTCAATAGCTTAAAATTCATTTTCACCCTTTTTAACTATTCCATTCCCCCAGCTTTTGTTTTCATTCAAGTCAGAAGAATCGAATCTTAGAGAAATTTAAAATTAAATTTGTTTTATTGGAAATTTAAGAATACAAATGTGCATTCGAGTTTTAGGTTTTTAATTTTTTAGTGTTGTGTATGTTTTTGATTTTAATAATACACAGTTGAAACAAAAATAGCTGATTTATTGCTTTTCTTCTATATCCCTGTTTAATTAGCCCTCGTTTAGCAGAAAAATGAACCAATTGATCCCACATCTTCATTTGTCCAAAAACGACAGCCTAAATCATCAAGTAGCTGGAAAACCCTCTAATTTTAGATTTTAAACATCTAATTACCTTCCTTTTTCAATACCTCATTCGCAGCGTTGTAAGTGGGTTCACCCAGAAAAGCCATCAACCAAATCAAATCAATCGATGCTGCTTTCCAGAGAGTGGCGTTTTCTTCCCTTTCGAAGTGAAATAACAGACGCCACCAAGCATCTGTTATTTGGAAGTATCGCCAGGTACGATCGGGGTGATGCGCTAATCGACTTGGCGCGAATTGCATCATGTTTTTGTGTGCAACCCTGAATGGTGAGCGCTTTGCATTGCTTTTGACCTTCTGCGTAAGAGGAAAGTCATTGTGTCGTTGAACCACTAACTCAGTGGCATTGAAATCCAGTTTTCTATGGCATTTCCTGTATCTTTGCTCGGTCCTTGGAGTTACGTGGCATTGGATTGAGGAGGGAAAGGCTTAAAAAACGCTGGGGAGAAAAGATATCTCTACGTGTTTGTCCCGTTTATTTCACTGCCGTTCATTTTCAACAGCTACTGCGAAGCACGCAATTCAATCTGTTTTTTCTCTTTTGATTTTAACTATGGAACACAAGAGACGACATTGCTTTTTTGATGCAACTCGGGACTGTTTTGAAAATTCTTTTGCTACGTTTTGTTGGTGTAGCAGTTCCAATTTATGGAAGGGCCGAAATTCCTTTCCCAAAATAATCGCTAATCTTTGAGAATCGTTTAATTATTCACTGTCGTTCCTTTTCGTTCAACAGCTATTATTGCGCAGCACGCAATTCGTTCTTTTTTTTCTTTCTGATTTTAAATACAGAATTGAAAAGACGTTTCTTTTTTTATGCAATTCGGAACTGTTAGAAAATTCTTTTACTACATTTGCTGATGTAACAGTTCCAGATTATGGAAGGGCTGAAGTAGTTTCAAACCCAAACACCCAAAATAATCACTAATCTTGGAAAATCGTTTTATTTTTCATATCATCCATTTTATTTGACAGCTACTGCGAAGCATTCATTTCATTATGTTCTTGTTTTTCGAATTTTAATTATGGAACTGAAAAGGGGACGATATTTCTTTTTGATGCAACTCGGAACTGTCTTGATAATGTTACCACATTTGCTAGTGTAACAGTTCCAATTTAGCGTGTTTCAAACCAAAAAAATAATCGCTAATCTGAGGAAAATCGTTATTTATTCTCCCCGCCGTCCATTTTATTAATTGCATGGATGATTTAAACGAGCATAGCTTTTGTTTGGATAATCACATCCTGAATGGACCACCCAGGTCCATTGCTCGTTTCCTTTTTTTGGTTACATTACATATTACAATTCGTTTGTACGTACGCGGCTTTAGGTGTACACGTTACTTGGAACCGAGCATTTCCGAATACACGTTACACTGCATTCGTGAGCTGTTCGAGAGCACGCTGACTGTTCGCGGCATGTTACAAGAACATATCATCCGCATAGGAAGCTGGTTACATTACATGTTACAAGAACAAACTGTCCACATCTGATGTTGGTTGCATTACGTGTTACTATTCGCTGGTGTGAATACACGTCCTCGTATGAGTTTATTTTTGTACAATAGTGTAAGTGCATTGTATCCTCTATGAATGAATCCAATGCCCTGTCCCCATGGTTTCTTTTCTCGAGTTGGGAATTCACTTTCCCTAGTAAAAGTGGCTTCTTGTTCCCTCCATTCGGTTTCTCCCTTCCCAGCTATGCGCCGTGTCTTTCAAATGGGTCTTTCGCTAACTGCACTTTAACTGATAACAAAGTAGATTTTGTTTCGCAGATCTATTTTTAATTCTCTGCAACGCATGTTTCTTACACTGAAATGTTTATTACAAGTACGAACATGTTTAAAAATTGGGACATTGTAATATTTGTAGATTTTAACCAAATAAATACTTTTAATAATATAAAATATAGTTCGTTAAAGGCACTTTAACGAAGTAGATTTTGTTTCTTTAATCTATTTTAATCCTGCAACACTTAAATTTTTGTTTCCCTTTTTCAGAGCTATGTTTAATATTTCTTACTCTGTACGTACTCTAGAAAAATATAAGAATTAATCATGGCAAATTAATATTAACCATAAACAATAAAAAATGCTGATATTTCAGTCCTTCAAATATGCTTCGTCCAGCAATTACAGCATTTCCGAAAGGGAACAATTGATACACGTATACTGGAATAAAAAAAATGTTTGCATAAAAGTTAATGAGCATTAATTAAGAACACAAGAACAAAAAACATTAATAAAATATTTTATTAATTTAATTGTAAATTAATGTTTCAGTCCTTCAAATTTGCATCATAGCCCTCTTACAGCATTTTCTAAAGAGGCTGCAGCCGAAGCGGCAAAATCAACGGCAGCAAAACATGGAATTTTTTAGTGACAACAAATAGTTTGAAATAGTAAAATATTTTTCAATGAAACAGCAATTGCAAATTAGTTACGCCTAATTAAAACAAAAGCATCCAAAATGATTACACAATGTTGCTCTTTAGTAACATGGAGTGTCCAATCTTAGTAACATTAATAGAGCCAAATTAATACCATAATGATTACATAATGTTGCCTTTTAGTAACATTGGTGGAAAGTCCAGTTGTAGTAACATTAATGAAGCCAAATTAATAACCAAAATTATTATATGATGTTGCTCTTTATTAACATTGGAGAATTTAATCGTAGTAACATTAATGAAGCCAAATTAATAACCAAAATGATCATATGATGTTGCTCTTCAGCAACATAGATGGAGTGTCCAATTTTATTTTCATTAATGAAGGCAAATTTGGTATCAAAATATTTTTAACCAATATGAATACACGATGTCGCCCTTTTTAGTAACATTAACCGAGTCGGCGGTAGTAATGAATAAAAATATTTCCAAATGTCGACATGATGCATTTTAGGGTTAAAATCAATCTAAATAAAAATCGATGGCTAAATAAAAGAAATCACGTTGGAGTCTATTACAAAATCCTCTTTCAATTGTTACCTTCTTCATTACGAATTGCATGGCTACCTCCGCCCATTATGACTTTTCGCAAGGATACCGACGTAACCGTTTCGTTTCTTAAATGCTCGTCCGCCTCATTGAAGCGAAGGTGAACAAGTCTTGTCCTTCAATCCGCAAACATTGTCCCTTCTCAAAAGGATGGGAACTAGTTTGAATTCGTTCACATGAAAGCTGCAGTTCCGGAATTTCGATTGAGAATTAAACCTCGTTCATCCCTCGATTGAATATCCAATTAGATTTGGGTAGGTCTTGGTCTTATTAGCCCTTCAGTTGCAAAAAAAATGACGCGACAAAACCAATTAGATTTGGCACCAGTGTGGATGTTTTGATTTCTTCGCTCTATTATCAGCTCTGGCGGTATGGCTGGTTTCGTTTGCTAGGCCCCTACGGTCATTTTTTCAAAACTAGGGCTAATTATACTAGTATAATATGGCATGTCCTATTCTTCATTAATACAATCGAGAAAAGGATTGAAAATAAAGCTCATAGGGATGTTCCGAAATTTTATTTGAGAATTTAACTTGGTTTGTCCCGATTGAATATAGAATTAGGTTTAGCATTGATATGCATGTTTGGTTGTGTACTAAGTTAATTTTTCTACTACATTTGGTCTGGTCTTGTTTGGCATGTCGCTCTTCGGCCATTTTCTGAAACAAGAAATGCAGGAAAAGATTGAAAATGAGAGCTCTTTTGTACGTGATGTAAACAAGCAGTCTCACATTCCCTGGTGGATGATAGAATTTGAAATCGGTTACCAAATTTTATTCAATTAAAGTAAATAGGAAATACTTCATTGCACGTCATGTCAGATTCTAATTTCTTGCCCTGTTATTTTCATTGACACCTTGGCAAATGCATTCATAGTCTTCGGCCATTTTCTGGTATACAAAATATGCAGAAAATGAGAGCACATAAGTACGTGATATTAACAAGTAATCCGACATTTCCTGGTGGATGACAGAATTAGAAATCGGTCATCAAATAGTAAATAGGATATACTTCATTACATGTCATGTCAGATTCTAAACTCTTACTGTTATTTTCATTCACGCCTTGGCAAATGCATTTATAGTGTACAGTCAGGGTTTTTTTAAATACATCATATGAACAAATAGTTTCTCAACTATTGGAAAAGAAAAATGTTTGAAAAAAACCGGAACAGAGTGGAAATCACAGAAAAGAGATCTATCTTTTCGACAATCCTAGATTGAAAATTGAAATGGCGATTTTCCCCGTCGAAATATAGAATGAAAAAGTACCGGGTTATTGATCGATTTTTAGTCATAAATACCATTTCGTGGCCTATTTTTTAAGCTTTCGAAAAACGTCCTTGGTTAAGGTATTTTGGGGAATGGAGCGCCTAGACGCTGCATTATAAAAAGTTATCGCTGACTGAATTTCGACGATTTGACAAGTAATAAATGGAGAACTAAGAACCAGAATATAAAATTTTTCGGATAAGAAATTTTCAATTCAAATGTTTAATTCAAATTTGTGAAATCGTTAAATCGGTGAAGAATCGTTTTTGCGACGGGGCTGCGAACGATTTTAACTCTTAAGTAATCAGTGAGAATTATGTTACCTAAGTTTACCTGGAGTGGCTCTGAAGAAAATTTTCTGAGTTGCAAAGGTTTTAGTTTCTTTTAAAGACTAAAAAATTAATTTTAATAACGTTAAATACATCTCGATTAGAAAAAAAATATCTTCGGCCTTAGCACAGAAACAATTTTTTTTTAACGATCGTAGGTTTTATTTCGTTTTCTACAACCCTTGGGGGCTAAACTATTTTATACTCGAGCTCATAACACTTGGTTCTGATTGCGAAACATGAAAATTAAATTATTTTTGTAGCGCTATTGTAAAACAAAATTTCTTGGAAATTTTGATATTTTAGAGAAATTTGGAAAAGGTGTATTGAAAAGAAAATAATCGTGGGGAAATAAATGTGGGAAAAGGCAAAACTAATGTTGACAATTTTGAAAAGTTTATATTCAAAAAGAGATGGCACCCGAAAAACGAACGAATCGCAAAAAATGAGTGACATTGAAGAGTCGAACGTCGTTCCAAGGTGATTTTCTCTAACAATCATGGCGTTTCGAATGACACTGATCTAATTTGGTTACCAAAGAAAGGAAAGCTTCCAATTATTGCTGCGTCCTTATCAGGCAGTTAGTTTTTTGTGTCATTGTCTTTATTTATCGATCCTTTTTTATGCTTATCCTATGAGCTGAGTGATCCATTTCCGCTTGTGTTACGTCTGCTCGCGATTCCGTGAACCGAAAAATTATCTAGTCAATCTTGATTACATTCAGTCATTGGCGTGCTTCTCTATATATCAGCCAATCAGAAGCCGTCTCTGACGTTAGCGGTCCACCTGTACGCAACCGCTAACAAAAACAAGAGCGCATGGCCCTGTCCGGTGTCAATACACCTTTCAAGGTTACCGTTACTGAAAACGATGGGAGATTATTCCGTGCTGCCATCTAGTGGCGGGTCGGAACACTATTCACAACCGGGTGTAACTAATACTATGGTCATGATTATTCAAAATCGCATTTTTTCTCCAAGTTCATATTCTTTTAACGCAAAGAAAGTTATATTTACTGCATGAAGCGTGTTTTTTTGTCTTGTGTGTTTTACAATTTTGTTGTGGCGAAAATTTAGTGTTATAATCTTTGAAATCAGAATAATGTAATGAAAATTTGCTAATATTTTAAAATCAGCCAAATTTTTCATTCATGAGGTTTAAATTAGAGAATATTTTCATTAGTTTTTCTCTTGAATAATGATTTTTATGTCATTCTAAGGAAAAGATTCTACTTAGTTCCCTTATGATGAATATGAATGAGTTGGAAATATGAAAATAAAACTAAGCAAAAGTTTTCAAAATTATGTCATGAAGGCGAACAATGAAATTCATTTATATTTATTAATATTTGAACATTTTTTAAAGGTTATGTATTTTACTATATTGTCGATAAGAATAATTCAAACATTCTATTATTTAAATATAAAGATATCTTTATCTTTTTATCCTTCGATTCTCGACTTTCTGAATATCATTTTAAAAACAGAACTGTATTTCTGAACTAAGCAGGTTTTTTGGTTTAAAAGATGGAATTTAAGAGTTTGAATATTGATGGATTTATCATAGTTCTACATTGACTCGCTAGATGGCAGCACGATGTTTCTCTTGTCAAGAGGAGCTTGATAAATCCGAAACAATGCGTCTGCGTAGGAAAACTTTTTTTGAAAGATTATTCAAGATATTTTCGAACGCAAAATTGAAGAATGTTGGGACCAAAATTTTTTAACATTCTCATTTCAAAAATCGGTATCAAAAGAGCAGGTTCTGTAAACAGACTGCAAAATTTGTGGAGATACGCTAGTTTAAATTAGATGGGTGTAACTTTTTTAAAAAGTGAACAGTCAAATATAAAAGAACTCGTTAAAGAAAAATAATTAAATTCAGTTCATAAGGTAACCCTGAGTTTAGAGATTCTCTCCAATGGTTTTTTATTTACTTGAAAAATATTAAGATATATAATCCCACTGATTATATATATATATAGAGAGAGAGAGAGCTGGAGTTTGAAGTTTCAATTGCATGAGCTGAGCTCCTTTGATGTTTCTCTTTTGTTACTTAAGGGATATTCTTAAAAATATTGTTTTCATTACAACTATAATATTGTCTGCTTTTCAATCTACGATATTTCCATTTAAATTATTCCTGTTAGTGTTCCACATTAAAATTGCCAACCAAAATGATATGTGTGTTATATTTTTTAGATTTAAAACACTTTCGAAAAGGAACTTATTCTTAATTTAAAATATAAAGGGATCATACACAAACCTCTAGAGTTGACAGTCAAGTGGAAACTGCCTATTTACTTGACACCGACCATTTAACTCTGTTCTGAGCGAATACTAATTGTCGTCATTCTTCCAAATCAGAATTTCAATTCCTGTTAAAGAATCACGCAACATGAAATTCTGATCACAGTTTATGCGATTTCGACAGTTTTACTAGGCTTGGAATTGAACTTCACAACAACTTGTCTGCCGAAAATATTTTTAAGTGCCTCAATCAAGTTGTTTCTTTTATTTCTAAGTTAACAATGTGTGGGAGTTTCCTCTTGAATCAACAGTTACTATTTCAATGGTAGAAAATTCAGGAGCACTAATGAATATTATATAAATATGTCAAATACACTTATCACAATGTGAGAAATTTTGTTTATTACCCTGACCGCCCAGCTTACCATGCATGATGCTTTTATTAACCTTGTGCCATGAAAGCTCATTTGCTACATTAAGCGATACTGTGATCAAAATTTTTCTATTCTAAGTTTAAGAATAATGTTGGATAGATTTAAATTTTTAACAATGAATGACAGCTTAGGTACCTGAAATTTTCGGATAAATTTGATTTGGTTAGGCTAGTGGAATATAGTCCAAGGGGCCACTCAATTGCAATCCAATTAGTACATTAGTAACATCGCACACTTTGAACTTCATCCTCTGCTCACACAAGTTCCGTGCCTCATGAAACATTTTATGTGCTTGAGTTCTGCCAAGAATTTCGAGAAATTTATGATTTTATAACCTTTTTTAAAGGTTCCCATACTTTAATAAAAGATTATCTCTTTCAAGAAATTATTTGCACTTATATTTAAAGAAATTAAAGCTAAATGTATAACATTTTATTTGTATACCTAATGAATGACCACCTTGTGTGTAAAAAATAACTGTTAAATTTTCATATTAATAAAATTCTTTTTGATAATTGAACAATTTTATCACTGTTTATTTCTTTTAATCTACAATCAGCTAAAGAGTTCTACATTTATTGCTTGAACTTTGAAATTAAGTCTTTGAAGATGGATTGTTTTGGTTGTGCTATTGGAAAGTGCTTAGGTTTTCCAGATTTTTCTATCGAATTTTGTCATTTTCATTTTATTTTCAGCTTATATTATTATGATTGTTTAATTTATCTCCCATTGCTAAATGCAGGGTTTGTGCTTTCCAAACAAGAATTTGAAATATTTAATGCTCTATGTTAAAATTGTGTTTATTAATTAATGCATTATTGTTAATGTCAACTATTGCACATGAAAATTTAAATTTGAAACTTGTTGACTAAATATTAAAACATTTATATTTAATTTTGCTTCAGATCCTAATGCTGCATTTCCTGGCCAAACACAGCCCCAATATAGACATCACCGGACAAATATTCATCATCATCAGCAACATCTGCAGCTACAACAACCCCAGCCACATCAGCAACAATTACACCAACAGCATAATGAGTACTTGGATGTATCAAACTCTCAAAAATCTCTTAACATATATAGTAATCTTTCATCAACATCCAGTCACCATGCAAGTCATCACCTTGGTCACTCTCTGCATTCGAATTCTATTTCGCAATTGCAAGCACACCTCTCTGGTCATCATCAGCATTCTCAAGTGTCCCACCTTGGCCACTCGCTGCATACAACTTCCATCTCGCAGCTGCAAGCACACCTTTCTGGTCATCCCGCCCACCCTCAAGTGTCCAGTACAACACATGGTGCTCCAATATCACCACTGCCACTGGCACTTACAAGGAACAGCAACAGTACATGTTCTCCGTCCTCATCGACAACTGGCATCCCATCTTCTTCTGGCCTTCAGTCGCCATTGGAAGGAGGCCATCAACCAGCCATTCCAACTTCGGTCATCACAGCCACTCGGAACAGTCCGTGTGGTTTAGACATGGATCCAGCTTCTTATGTTGAAGATTTATCCTATCAAGCCAGGATAAAAAAGAAATGTAATTTTCCTATAGAGTTGTTTAATATTAGCCCACGCAAGACCATTTTTTAAAATTCTTCATTAATCTTTAAATTTTTTAAAAAAGAAATTGTCTTGTTTTTGCTAATGTTATTACAATGTTTTGATTTATTCATACATTCATATTTTACATGAGACTATGCAACTGTTATATATGAGGGATTTTCAACAAACAAACCAAACTGTAGCTGCATAGATTTTACTTGTTCAAATGCTCTTGCATGATACATATCGGAGTTACCTTAAAATGTAGTTCATTGCTGATTTGGTGACATTTGGCGTTTAATTTAATTGGTGTTAACCAATCAAATATTTAACAATTTAGAATTTTTATTGACTGAATGTGCTGAAATTGTATTTGAACAAGCCAAGTATTGTCACATTCAGAAGATATACAGGAAACATGTATTGCCACAGAAGCACTACTCACAGCTATATTTAGCTTGGCAGAAAATGCCTCATAAATGTATATATGTGCATGCTTTTTCAAACCTTTTTTCCTGCAATTCTTTTTCAAACCTTTTCCTAAATACATTTTTGTTCGTCATAGGTTTAATATTCCTATTTTTAAAATCAATTTAATTTGTCCCTCTTCTATTTGAAACTACTAGAATAAAAGGCATAAAGCTAACATGTCCTACTTTTTCTTGTGTAGGCCGGAAACCAAAGAACCCTGATGGATCACCAGCAGTGAAAAGGAAAAGTAGAGAAGGTATTATATTGGTCATGAACCAAAGAATTTGTGGAAACTTGGAAGTTTATATTAACCACATTTCTAATTTCATATCATAAATAAATGAATAAGTGTATGTTAAAATGTTACTGTTATCAATGGTCACTTAAGTTATCAAAAAAATTATAAATTGCAATGAGGTACAAATTTGTTCACAAAGGTCATATATTTAGCTAGTTGTCTGCAGTCAACTGCTGGATATATCAGTAAGTAAATTTCATTTCTCTTTGGACATGTCACAAATGGTTATATATATAATTATCCTGTAAAGGTAAGTATCTGAAAGAATTTTTTTATTTTGTTTTGCTTTTAAAAATTTCAAACACTTGATTAAATGATTGTTACAGATGCTATATTCACTTCTTTGGATTGGGTTTTGATGCATTTGAAATTGTTATAAGAAATGAATTTTTATCTGTCTTTTGTACATTTCAGGATCTTGATTCTTTCTAATCTTCATTTATGCACCAAGATTAATGCAAGCATTTTTGTGCAAAACTATTATGTTTTATTTGTTATTAAAAGCATGTATTAATCATTGATTCAAAAAAGGTTGACTCGGAGAAATATTTGATTTGATTGTGATTTCATGAATTTCCATCCTTGCTTTTAGAAACCAGTTTATACAAATTTTGTGCAACATTTTTTTCTATTATTTCCCTAAAAACGTACAATATGGAACGATTTTGAAACCAAGATTCTGAGATTATGTGGCTTCAGACAGGTGGAGCATCAAGGACCATTCATCGAAATTCCAGTGAACGTAATGTTTCGAAAGCCATCTATTTTCTTGTTTTTTGAACATGTATTTAAATCTCATTTGCTGATCATGAATATTCGAGTGCACGCAAAGGCAGACAACTTTAATTAATTAAACCAAAAGATATTCTATGGTAGAGATATGTTACTCTGCTTTATATACTTTTAGTTGTAACTTAGTTATAGTGGTAGGTAAATTTTACAAAACTTTAATCAAATCAACTTTGATGATTAAAAGCTAGGAATTGGTAATAATTAATTTTACGAATAGTTAAATGGGGCATCGATATGAGATCACTTCCCTGGTCATTGGAAACTACAAACAATATTTAGTCATTGTGGATATTACTTTGTGGTGTTCTTGGTGCTTATTTGTATTTTTATAATACTTAATAATACTTAGCTTTAGCTTTTGAGTTCTTGCTACTTGTGGTTTCGCCACTTTTTACTAGTCTCTTAAATCATCACAATTGAACACAAATTAAATTTTAAAGCTTCATAAAAAATTAGTTTTGCTTATCGAGTAAAAACAAGCTTTAAATGAAAAGAAATAGTTTCTAAATACTTTAAAATATAAAGCACAATACATTAAGGACATGAGTCTATTGAGTTTTCTCTTGTTATTAACACCAGTTGGATATATGGATGAAAAAGGAGAGTTTAAAAATCCACAAATTAGTTACCCACTATATCTGATATTCATTGTCAATTGAATTTTTCCAATTTTTGAAAATATAGGTCTTAGAATATTTTAGTGTCACATTTTATTATTTCTAACTGAAAAGCAGCTGATATGGAATTTTTTTAGATTTGTTTGTGTTTGTCGTCAATAATATTTTACAGTTGGTTTGAATAAGTGCAATTAAATATTTTTATTTTTCATTAGGTGGCAGTTTCCACATTTTGTGTATCATTTTAAAATTCTCACGGCTGTACATAATGACTGGCTCTATAACCAGCTGCTGGACTTTTGAACAATTGGATTTATAACACAAATATGTATTAATATAATTGAAACACATTTTGTTTTTGAAAGATAAGATTGATTTATGCTTTTATGCCCATCCATTTATTTCTAAATGAAGAAACATGGTTTTAAGTTATAAACACATGTCATTGTAATGAAATATTTTATTGCTCCATATTTTCAAGAATATCAAATGACAAACCAAACTATTTTATTGCATCGCCTAATACACAAGATGTTTCGTTGCTACCAAAGCTATTTTAAATACACACTAAAATACAGTAGTTAAAAAACAATCATGAAACAAAACTAAATAAATTTATTTTTGGCAAACTGAAATTCATTCAGACTCAACAATATCCATCTGTGCCTTTTGTGGAATAGTCAATTTTTATAACTGCTGTCCACCTAAGGAAGCTTTGAAAGATATTTAGATAAACTCCTCCCATGCTTGTTTTATGGGACTTGGATTTTACCAAAACGGGCTGACATTTGACTTATCACCTAACATAATTCTAGTGATGGATAGAAGGAGGGAAAATTTTTCATACAAAAGATAGATACTATATTAAATTATAATAGTTACAGGTCCTTATACATTCACAAAATATCAGTTCCCTTAGACTGCATGTCTCAACAAAAACTGGCATCCATCCTTATACTTTCTATGTCGTAAGATTACCAGATAAACTAAAATGATCCAAGTGTCAAGTAAAATGTATTTATTATCGTAATCCATTCTGACCTAGGGATCTTGGGATGATAAAACAATTTTCTTAAGGAGTTTCTAACGTAATCTTGGGGTTGGCTGATCTTTTTTAGCCTATCATACATTACTAGATATCTACCACTTTTCAATGTCGTTTGGATTTTCCCATAAACTTTCAACCTTATGAAGAGTATCCCTAGCCAGTTGGTTGTTGCTTAATGTTACTTTTACAGGTTTTGTGTTGAACTAGTAAAACAATTATTTCCATCCTAAACTTTTATCTATTCAATTTCTATTGATAAACATTTATTTTAATTTGTGCCAGTTCTATACCATCTTGGCTGTGTGTTGACAGCTTTCTGAAGCTCAATTAGGGACCTTCAAATACAGATCTAATTGATTTAAATATTTCTTATGACTGGATCCATCTTGATGGTTGAATTTGTTGGCAGAATGTTAAAATTTAAATTTTTCTGTTATGCTTACATTTTCCTTTTAAACAAATTTGGCACAAGGTTAATTACACTACCTTGCTATCTTGAGGCTTGAACATAACTGACACTGATTAAATGCATAATTTCTCTCCCTTAATCCTTTACTCATGATCAGTGAAATTTTGCTGGGTATTTAAATTTTCTCAAAATGGAAACCTTTTCTACAATTGGCAGGTCTCAGTTTAACTGCTCTCAGGGTGTTGTAGATAATCTTGTAAATGATCCTGGATGCTATTCCAGCACTTAAACTTTCGTTTGTAGCTACTTTATTTGTCATGTCTTAGAGCTGTCAAAACTTTTATCAGTTGATTAGGCATACTTATTTAGAACCATGGGATATTGAGTATACATTGACTATCACTCTTCAAAGCTTGTTTTATTACTCTGCTTTTGTCACTTAACTAGTTTTAAGTTTTTAATATAAAATACAGATGGCTTGTTGAATCTCATCCTTGTCCACGAAACAATTGAATATTAAACTATCTGTCATCATTGGAAAGTTTAACAATTTATTAAAGCATTTAATAGTTTAAAATGTAACTACATTTAACCATGTGCTCTGAAAACTTATAAAACTGGAATGGAATAATTTCCTCCAAATTGGTAGCTTTTATATCCAGTGTTGTCATCTTAAGAAACTTTAATATTTTTCTTCCCTTGCTTACTCAAAAAGGATTGTTTGTTGGGAGATAAACCTCACTAAATACTGTTTTTAGTGATGGAATAAGGGAATTTTCCCTCAAACAAGATGTGGTTCAACACAAAGATGTGCTGAACAAAGTGATCAAACATTGAACTCTCAAGTTTCATATTACTGAGATAATATCATTTTTTCATATTGCTCAAGAAGTGTAAATCTTGAGGCTTAAATAAATGAAAAAATACTACTTTAATGACCAATTGTAATAGTCTTGTCAGATTGCATGTGTAAAGAATGCCTGAGGAACATAATTTACTTAAAAATTTAAAGTTACATCTTGAGAAGAGCTGTGTCACGTGGTACAAATTAAGTTTGATGAATGTGTTGTCAGATGTTAATATGAAGTTTTCCTTAACATTTTGGACTATTCTACCCTCCTATAACAGACATCATTAAGAGTAGCTTTGCTGGCATCAAAATAACTCATCTATTAAGCAAAGCATAAAAATTAGCAATGCTTAAAAATCCTGTTTCCAAATTAAACATTGCAAGTTTTTATACTTTAATTATATCTTAATAATTAGTTTTATTAAGAAGATCCATCATTGTGGAAGCATGAAAATGGGTTTAATTTAAAAAAATAGAAAACAAAGAGAAAGGTAATTGCAGTATAAAAAAATTAAATATCTTCGAAGTTTTATATTTAACATTAGTGCAGAATCAAATATAAGTAGAATACAATCTCAAATTTTACCCATTGCATTTGTAATTATTTGGCCTTTTTACATGTGTTAATATTATTTATTTAGCATTTGCATGTTTGTTACTCTTAATTCGTACTGTAGTGAAATGTTTATTTTTCGATTACCCATGCATGTTTGTATTGATGAGTGAAAGAATTGATATGAATGTTCTGTATCCATTGATTTGAACATAGCATCTAAAATATCATTAAAATATTTCTTGTTTAATTTCACTATTCCCATGTATTATAAATTTAATTTGTATTAAAGTGATATATTTTTTCATCTGATTTTAAGATGAAACTAGAAAAATCACATGTATGTTGTGTACACCCAATGTATAAGTTAAATAAATTTACTTCAGAAATGTAAATTTTTTTCTTCAATTTATGGGTGTAAAAGATTGTTTTACACGAAAAAATTGGATACTAAAAACTTATTTCCTACACAAAGTGTGTTAGTGTTAAAATGTCATGTTATTGACAAATTTCAGAAATAATCGGTGTTTTTAATTTGAGAAAAGCTTTATTTGTACTTAAGAATTTGTGTAGTTTCTGTGAACACTTAGTCATAGAAACATCTTTCTAAGTAGTGATTAGAAACATACTTTCAAGTAGAGAAAGTGTTCAAACTAGGTATAGATATTGGATGTTATTTATTTTACAAAAGAATTTTATGTATATAAAATTGCTATTTGTTTTTTTATACAGGCACCCTACTGGAAAATTTCAATGAAATTTTTTTACCTCTGATTAGACGTAAAAAAATTGTCATGTTTGAAATAAAAACAACTTGTACCACTTTCCCTACTGTAGTGGCAACTCTATTTTGTTGAAATACCCACTGCTTTAGGGACATTACTTGAAATTAACCATAAATTTGATCTGTGCTACACCATATTCTTATCCTAGAAAAAGTTACTTTCAAATGTGTATAAATTTGTTAATACATCAAACAGGATATCTATTGAATGACTGCAGTGTAAAATTGCAGAACCTAAGAGGAAAGAAAATAATTTTGTATACTGAACAAATCTTCTGCACTCGTGTTTAAATTTGTTAAATACTCCCTTGAAAAAGTACTTTCTTCCTATAATCAAGGTTATGTAGACATGAAAGTCTTTTATTTGAATTTGTACAAAATTAGAGCTGTGATGTATATACACACATGCATGCACAAAGCTAATTTGTACTTGCCTATATGAATCATTTGATGTTCTAGTGTACTCAAATATTAAGTAAAGATTTTAAAACACAAAGTTGAAGGTAAATTTTTATGATATTGTTTAAAGCATTGTGAAATTGAATATTTTGGCACTTCTAGGAAATTTAAGCATGATTAAACTTATTAATGAAACAAATATTTACATACATTTTTAATTTTTAGGTTCAACCACATACCTATGGGAGTTTTTGCTAAAACTTCTTCAAGACAAGGAATATTGTCCGCGGTATATAAAGTGGACACATAGAGATAAAGGCATTTTTAAGTTAGTTGACTCAAAAGCTGTATCCAGGCTATGGGGTCTTCATAAAAATAAACCAGACATGAACTATGAAACAATGGGAAGGGCACTTAGGTAAGTGGAGATGCCGTTTCATTTGATAACTTACAGAGGTTTGTAGAAAAAAGAATTTGTGAAACTCGACTAGCACATGTAAAATTTATTCATAGATCAAAATATTGAATAAAAAATCAATGATGTATCAAGATTAATCAAATAGAATCCAATCCACCAAATTTTATTTATATTGACTTGAAATAAGTTTTTAATTAAACTATTTACATAAAGATGTCAGTAATCTTAAACCTATGTTATCAACATAAATAGCTAATGTCCTTCTGTTCTTTTTGCAATTAGTGTGCAGCATTACATCAAGCACGTGACGAGGTTTTCTAATATTGTCGTTTTACTGTCAAAACCTTGTAAACGCGTGAAATCAAAATGTTTTAGGAATAATAGAAAACTTGATGCCAAATTGTAGATCAGTTATGAGATACGAGTTTAAAAATTCGACGAAAGGGCTTTAAGACTGATGTAGACTTAGGAAGTTTTGATATTAAAACAACGTTATGTTACTTTCAGTTTGTTCATCTTCTGGAAATGGAAGTATCTCAACTTGTATTTACTTAAAACAGCTCGAAAACTGCTGGTATTTTTCGAATCAGTTTGATATTTACAGTGCAAGAAAATGATTTCCTATTTAAAGATCCAAATTGATTAAAAAAAACCTAGTTGATTAAAAATATAAATTAGAAAATAAAACAATTTAAAATGACTACCTAGATAGGTGCCTCAATTTTTTAAAATTTATTTCGAGTTATCAGTGAATTCAAAAATTTTTGAAAACTCCTTGTCTGATTCTGTGATGTAGAGTTGATTTGAATTTTGAAAAGAGTGACTAATTTTAATGTTGAAAGTTAAATGTGTGAAAACGGTATTAATATAGTTGTAACTTCAGCGTTGAAGTCTTTCTTTGCAATACATTTTAACTTAGTAATTTAGTTTGGGAAATATTTTTGGTCTGAATTTTCATAAAGATCTTTATATTCTAATCAACTAAGTCATGTTAATATAGATTTCTGAAGAGTAATCTGAAAATTTTAATTTGATTTTTTTTGCAGTTGATAAACTACAAGAATTGCTGACTTACAGTTAGTTGAGTTTTGAGCCATTGAAAATCTGAACTTTGTATTGGTATTTTGTAAATTTTATATTGCAACATAAAATTTGCCATATCACTGAGCATTAAGGGATTTTTAACAAATAAAATTGTTATTTTTGGTTAGTTCTATCGGTTTTTGCTCTACATGAGGACTAGTTCTATCATTTTAAACATAAAATGCAATTAACTGAATAGCCACATCTGTTTAAAAGAATCTAAACTTCAGAATGTACAAGTTGGCTAAAATTGTCCTCATGTTTTTTGCACTATCATATAACTTTAAAATTTCTGTTGCAAAATTTAATTTGTAACGTGAGATTAAGTTTTAAGAATTTACTAGCTTTTAAAATAGCAATGTGATACACAATGCAGATTATAGATAATTTATTTATGAATTTATTATTGTAGGTACTACTATCAGAGAGGTATCCTGGCAAAAGTGGATGGGCAACGTCTTGTGTATCAATTCGTAGATGTACCTAAAGACATTATTGAAATTGACTGTACAGGTGCGTGATGCACATTTGACATAGTGCAGTTTCTTTCCCTGTGACATCAAGTTACTCTTCTGAGTTAAGTGTATTCCAGAAGATTGTAAAAAAGAGAGAAAATCATCATGAAGATATTTATGTGCATGAAGATTTCTATGAATTTTCTCATGTGAACTTGAACCCAACTGAACTGTGAAGTATTTTTTATATCAGGGAAATTTTATGTAATTCATTCCTCTTTATGGAAGTTGACATTATTTATTTGCCCATGATTTTAACATCAGTATACTGCAGTTAACACTTTCCAGAAACAAATGGAAATCATATTTATAAATAACATGTCTACCATTGATAGTTTCTACTGTAAAGAACTTCATTACTATGGTGAATGGTGTAAGAATTAAAACACCAAAATGTTTGAACGTCCATTTGTTATTTGTTAAATATATGAAGTATAAGAATAGTCTATATGTCCTTGACTTGTGTGAATAATTTATCTCATTTTAATCGTTATTTTTGTGTTGCGACCAAGGAAATTTATGCATTTACAAATTCACTTCAAGGAACACAAAAAAGCATTGATTTCCTGTATTTGTTATCAGAATGCTTGCTTGTTAAATCACTACAAAATCTGATGGGTTGCCTTAGTTAAAACAAGATATTGTATCTATTTCAGAGTGCGTGGTATTGCAATTAGACATGTATATTTTGTATTATTTTTGTACAGTAATTAAGTTTTTAAGATGTTAATTTAAACTATGCCCCTCGTTTGCAGAATCTCTGCTACTTAAGTACATGACATTAAATTTTGTGTTTTACCCTCTAAATTGTTCTATATTTTCTCTATTGGCACATCCCATCAGATAAAAGTATATCAAATATATATTGCATTTTACAAAATATTACTTAAAAGGCAACTGTTTTTGATACAAATTAATATATATCATGTGGGGAAATTTATGAGGAACCTAGCAAAATGCTTTTTATGTTCTCTATAAGCTGAATTTATTGCATTAGGTATTGGAGTTGGTTGTTTGGTACTCTTAGTAGGTGCAAGGTCCAACTTGGGCCAAGCTCCAAAGTATTGGGAGTGTAAAGTAATGAAGATGTGTATCGATTAATCCTAAAAATTGTACTGAAAATTTTATTTCGACTATGTGGGGCAGGAGGAAGATTTTGTCTACTTTGACATTTCCTTAACTTTTAGCATGAAAGAATTCTCATATTAAATCTTAAACTTTACCTTTTGAAGTATTTGTTACATTTTTATGTGAAATATTATTTACTCACATAATTTAAATAAACAACAAAATTGTAATTGAAATAACTGCATTAATTTAATTCTACAGGGAAAAGAAATTTTTGCAGGATATTCCTCATACTTTTCAAACAATTATTGACTATTGGAACATAAATTTAATGCTGGATATAAATGTGCCTTCTTTGAAAAAATTGCGAGATTCATTCTGATCAGTAGATATTTTATATGCTGTTAAATTGTAAATATGTAGAACTAAATTATTAGACCCTGTGAATTTAAATTATATTTGATGCACATTCTCTTCTAAATTTTATACATATATCATTCTACAACTTACATAACTTATTTTTAAACAAATTTTAAAAACGCTTTTTAAACTTTTGAACAAATAATGTTATTTGAAGCTGGGTAAATATACATGATTAATTAGAAAGAACTGAATGCTTTAATTTAAACAAGAGAGATTAAAAAGTTCAAATTGCTTGTGGAAAAAACGTTTAAAAATTAGTAGCTAAAATAATTTGTTTCTACTATAATAAACAAGAATATTCTTAACATATTGTAATAGCTTCCCAAATATTTAATTTTGTATTTTTGCCCCTTATTAAAGCTATTGGGTCATCTGTAAAGTTCTGTCATATTTTTGTTGATAACAACAAAGATATCTTACCAAAACCCTGCTGCATGCTGCTATAATTTCCTCTCTCACAGAGAGTTGAATGACTATTTCCTTGTATGTTAAATGGAGTTGGTCTTAATTAGTTACGAAATGGGATCATTAGTGGCATTTGGTTGGTGGTTTAAATATGTAATAAAGAATCCATAATTTCTTCATGCACCAAATTAGTCTCAAAAGAAACAAATGTATCTCAACTCAGTCCTTGTACTATGTTCTATCCACTAAGGAAACCTATCCCATTTTTTTCATCTCCCATTCGTTTGCATTTCCAGCTTAAATTCTGTTTTTTTTTTTTAAATTTAAATGATAAATTCTGCCAGAAATTCAGTTCAATCTTATAAATAACACTAATTTTTCAATAGGCTCTGTTCAAATCCTGATCTGTGGCGTGGATGCTCATAGTTCAGAATCCACTTTAAGCCATAGGTCCTGGTTTAATTAGCCCTCATGTAGCAGTAAATGACAAAGTCGATTTTCCACGCAATGAATCCTGGCCATATGCATGATACATGTTTTGACTTGACCAAATGACCTGGTTTAAATTCAAAAGGCTACGCTTATCGAATTTTCACTTCAGTAATAACCATTTTAAAAGTTTGTAACAAGAAATTATTTTTGGCTGACATGTATACAAAATTAACGAAATATTTAATTGGTAGGTAAATCCCCATGTGTACTATGTGCATAATACTGATTTCTACTGGAGAAGAAATGTGACGGAACTTTTTCAATTACCCGATCTTATCAATTCAGAGAAAATTCAGATTTCCAAACTGCTGTCAAGTCTGCTGATATAAATTTGAACTTCGAGGTTTAGGTTATTTTTAATGATTTGTGTTTTATATTGTAGAAATTAGTTGCTTACAAATTGAGACTTTACACAGTAAAATCTCTGAGGCAAACATCTTTTGTTTTGTAGCAGAGCATGGAAAGATTGCACTTCTCTAATATTATAGAGCTGTATTAAGATCACAGGTGTACTTCTGTATGCATAGTCCTGCAATGAATGATTGTGACTATTGGACTGGTTATGTTGCCTGTAGCAGCTGAGTGGAAGCGCAGGCCTGCAGTTTTGAAATGAGGTTGAGTGACAACGAAGCTGAAGCTGTGATAGGAGAAGCTGTGTTATCACAGGGCTTCAGACAGTTGAAAGTTATATGCATTACATTGGCAAATCAAGTGTTCATTGTATACCATCTATTGAAGTGTATGACGATTGTGGCAAGCACAATATGACTCATTTTTAAAAGTGATTATTCAAAACAAATCCAGGTTCCCAATGTAATAGAGCATGGAAAGACTGCAACTTCAGTTAACCAAAAAGTATTTCATGGTTGAGCTTTATTACTCTGCTCTGTGTACTACAATGTTGTAAGACGCTTTTTGTATTGGTGGAGAAGTTTACCACAGTTCCAGGGCAAAATAGTTGCTTAGAGAGATGGTCTCTTAAAGTGTAGATCAAAATTATAAACAAGAAATACACATCAAAATTACAGACTAGAAAACGTAAAGCTACAAAATTGACAAAATATGTTTCAACTTGTGCACTTAAATAGTAAAATATGATTTGGAACTTGAACGTAGTATGATTCGCTATTAAATTTGTTAATAAAAAATGAGAAAAAACTTTTGTTTTGATGTAAAATTTTTTGTTGTGCTCTAATTTCAAGCACTGAATTATTCATTGGTCCAAAGGTCAAATTTGACTAATATTCAGAAGTAAAAACAACAGCTTCATGTTTATAACATAATCCAAAATCAGATGGCTTTTCTGTGCTGTAGGTATTTTGAACAGGTTGCCACAGGCTAATTTTTGCTATTTTTCAATTGTGGCGACTAGGGGATCTTCTAAAGTAAAATGCCTCAAAAGCTATTTTCAAAATTTGGTGACTGAAAATTCACCATGAACTATGGTTATACCAACATTTTAAAAACATTCATGTTAGTGAGGCTTTCAAAATGTGGCAATTTGTGTCAAACACAATAAAATCTCACCAAAAATGTGGTTACCTCAGGAGGTAAGTTATTTTTTAGTCTGAATGGAAGTAAATTTAATATTAATTTTGTTGACCATTACAAGAAAATGTGGTCAAGACAGGTGGTTGTTCAGAGGTTTTACTGTACTTTTATTTATTTGGATTTAGAAATTTTTGTAATGATTTTTATGACGCTAAAAATATTTGTAGAATCCATAATTTTGCTGGTTTCCTATTTTTGTTACATGTACTATGTAACTGAGAGAATGGAAAATTGATTTACTCACCCACTGCTGCAGAATTTACCCTTTAAAGTTGTATTATTTTCTTCACTAAAGTGACCAAATAGCTTTTAAAGCTGTTTTTATAATATCAGGTACACATTCCTTGAAAAGAGTTGTAAATTTTCATAATCTATTAACCTTACATAAAAATCACTTCTAAAAATAGTATTGAAAAATATTCAAATATATCTGTTTTTTATGTGTATTAATAATTTTTTATCTGGGATTACAAACCTAGTTTATAAAGTAAGCAGACTAGGCTGTATGTAGAATACATAAATATATATATTTCTGTATTTCATTTAGAAAATATTTTTTTCATTTTCAAACTGATATTTTGGCATCCACTTTAAGATATCCCAATTCTTAGGTTATTGGTTGATTTTTAACAGATTATGTGACTTGTTTATTTTCATCTGGCATACATGCAATAAGACTAACATTTATTTTGTCTACTTCAATGTAAAGCATTTTACATTTCGAAAATGAACTAATTTTAATGAAGAAAGTTTAATATACCTAATGGTTATAGATCACTCAAATCTGATTACAGAATTTAGGAAACTCAAAGCAGCTTTCTTTATAAATAAAATTGATCTATCATTTCCTATTCTGCCTCTACTTATCAGTTTCATAAAAATATTCAATGTGGTGAGCGTACTTAAAACTTCAGTTATTTGTATTTTAGAAAACTGGATATTTTCTCATTCAAATCCACATTTCAGGCTTCAATTTTTCTGCCAAATTACTTTCAGAATTATGCTAATTACTCTTGTCAAGGAGCTGATGAATTTCTTCAATTGCTGTTATATTGAATTCAGGTTTTCTCACAGTTCTGAGAAGCACATGAAGCAGAAATTTTTCTGTTATTTTCTCTTATAAGTAGTGTATTAATGTTAATTTGTTTGAATTATTATTTTAATTGATGTTTACACTTTCATTCCGTCTGTGACATATACAAGTATTTTGGGTGACATTATTTTTCTTGCCTTAGGGTATGATATATATACTGTTATACACATGAAATTTCTATATTTGTGATAATGAATAATCCTCTTGCTGTTGTGACTAAACGTAATGTTTTTATTTAAAGTACTTTTAATATAATGGTTGTGGATCATTAATTCAAACTTACTCTTATCTTTGTCTATCTTTTAGTTTGTAAGAATTGAATAGTGTGCAAAAAGAAGTTAGATTTTGAATTCCAGTAATTAAATTTTCCTGCATTTTAAAAACAGAACTTCAAAGCACTTAGTTTGTCTTTTAAACATTTAAATATAAGAACACAGTATGTGCTGAAGGTAAATGTTTATTTGCAGTATTTTTACACTCTAAATTATATTTTTATAACAAAAGCATTAACTACCAGTTAGAACTAAGAAAAGTAGAATATGAAACATCACATTTACTTGATACGAGTAAACCAGTCCAAGCACTTTTTTTCATTAAAAACTTTTTAGCACAATGTAAATAAAACAGATGCATTATTAATTTGTACATATGAGTGCTTTAGCATAACTTGATGCATTGCACATATTTATCTAATTGTCAATGTTGACAAGTGATATGGAAAAAATCAAAATGTTATTTTGAGGATATTGATGAATGATGTCCTAATATTTGTATAGGCCTGAGCTGCAATAAATTATTTTAACTTTTTTCTTATGCTGTAGGAACATTATGCCTTATGTTGTCGCGTTTATATAATAAAATGATTTCATTTGAGACTTCTCAGTATCCTTTAAAAGTAGACTTCTCTATGTCACACACATCATACAGAAAGGGTTTTTAACTTTTCTGATGATTTATTTATTTCATTCAGTTACTATTCTGTCTTGATTAATATGGTCACTAATGATTTTGACTTTCTGTTAGTTTTATAGGTGTAGCTTTATAAGACATTCATTATGTATTACTGTTAAACTGCTGAAAAATAACAGCTTTGATTTGGATTTTTGTCATAATACTGCAGGTATTTTAATTTAGGAATTTAAAATATACTATTTGCAAAACAAAATGTTTGACTTCTTTCAGAATTATTAGTGAAAATAATAATTATTTCAGCAATTGTACATCATACCACATCATTTTCCCCTACTATAAAATAGAAGTGTTTTATAAAATATTTATTAATTTAAAAATTATTTCTCAAATGAAACAATGTCCAGGATCTCGCCAATAAACTTTTATAAATGAAAATATTGGTGTAGCTTTGAAGTTTATAGTTCACCTAGTGAAATCTAAATGATGTCATTTTAAACATTCTTGCAGTTTCAGTAACTTGTGATTAAATTGACAGAAAACTTGTGCAAAAAGTACTTAGAATAAACAAGATGTATATTTTATGCTGTAGTTATATTGAATATGAATATTTTACGAAACCAAATACACATGAAAAAAATTTTAAGTGACCTTTGATATATTCATTAAGGTGCTTAATAGAACTTTTTGCATTTTGACTAAATTTTCAGATTTGATAATGCTAGGACACGTGTGGCGTATCACTCAACTTTTCCCTCAAAATGTAAGTTTCATTCAAAGTAATTTATGAATATAATTTATTTTAATAGTCTCCAGTTTCCGTTCTTAGGTATTTCAATTTTAAATCATCAAAAATTTTAGACAGCATTTTCTAAGCATAAAGCTATGCATAAAACACATGAACGAAGTTCTGTTTCGTATTTCTAATTGAAGCTACAATTATTTTACTGAGATGTTGCTGGATAATTTTGAAATATATCTTTAAAATCAGTTTCAGAACCTCAATGTATATTTATAAGCTAAGTCGACTGTTTACTTAATTTTGTGTACTTACGATGTAAATTTTATTGTCACTGAAGCACATACTCGGACACAATTAGTATGAACCAGTGTACAAAGTGTGTGCTGAATGAGATTTTAAATGAGTGAAAACTTTCTTTTAACATTTGGCTAAATTCTATTTGCAGTCCTTTTATATCTGGTATTTATATATACCTCATGAGCTAAACATTTCTGATAGTTTTAAAGTTTTTACTTAAATTATCTGTATGGTTTTATAATATTTACAATTTCTGCTGTGGTAATTGAAAGAAAATTTTCTAGATATTGCTTCTACTGTTTTTTTTTAAATTTCTTATTTTCACTGGTAAACTTGATATTTAGTAGAATTTCTGGTTTATTGTATTGTGTATTAAATTGAATTTTGGAGAGGTTTGACACATGTTCTTAGACTTTTCTCATTTGTTTCTTTATAATTTTTTTTTTAAATTTTTCTCAAGGAAAAAGGGGGAAATGTAATTTTCTTCTTTAATGATACATTATGAGGTCTTATTTGTGTAAAAGGTTTTCTTGTAAATATCATTACTGAGATAATAAAATTGTTATGTATTAAAAAAGTTGTATTACTTTATTTCCTGAAAGTTAAAGAAATAAGCTGAACTATATTTCATAATAAATTATTTCAGATTACATTTCTATAAATGCAATCTAGACACAAAGTTCTACTGGGTGCATAATTGTTAAAAAGAAAATGCTAAGAAAACAATATAATTTATATTTGTATGCATTTGGATGTGAAAACGCCCTGCTATGTTTATTACAAAGAGTTTTAGTATATGGAAGTGCAGTCTCAAAAAATAGTGCAGTGGTATTTGACATTCATTAGGAATATTAGTACAAATTATGTTTTGTTTAATTTAATTATGTTTGCTTATTTCCTTGTTACAACAAGTGTCTTAGAAAAATCGTAGGCTTATAACTTCCAGCTTGAAAAATATTTCTTATTTGTGAAGTAGGTCCAGTAGTAAAAAATAACCGTAGAGTGACAAACCGAATCCCATTTTTGAAAGTGGAGATACTGTCAGATTTTTCTGTTCCAGTTAACTACAAAAATCTGCTCTATTTCTGAAAAAGTTGAGTTAATTTTAGTCAAGCGAGAAATTTTTTGTAGCGGAAAATATTTTTGATTAATAAAATTTTAAATTAGTTCACACACATTGCAATGTAGGGTCACCAACTTTCAGCCATGAATTTAAAGAAGACATAGGTCACAACATAAGATAAAAATTTACAAATTTGCTCGTTTCCAGTCCTAACCTGTATGAATTTGTCTACTTGTGCTTCTGAACTAAGCATTTTTTTTTATCTTGTGCAAATTTCAAAAACTACAACTTTAGTCTTGCTGTTGCTACTATTAGCTCCGACTTAATTATCTCCCAAGTTATGATTTCTCTGATCAGTACATTGTATTGCTCATCAATAGGGATGGGAAAGAAGGAACACTTGTTCTTCAAAAAGAACGGGAACAACCTGTTCCCACTTTTCACAAAACCCTGTTCTCCGTTTTTGTAAAAGGAAACATTCGAATTTTTTTAATTCGATGTCTAAGTTCGCTAAAAAAATTTCGTATTTTCTAAATTATTCTAAATCCGAAACAGCTGTTCATCCTACAGTTCTTGACTCGCCGTTTCCTGTTGATTCATTCACCCGTTCTCTGTCCATAAACTATTCCCTGCTCTGAGACTACTTCCTGTTCGGGAATAGATTCGTGCTCTCAAACTGTTCCGACCCTATTCTCGGAGCTGTTCGCCGTTCTCGGAGCTGATCTCGCTGCCTGCACCCGTAACTGTTCTCGACTGAACCAAGTCCCGACATTTGATGAATTTGGTCGGAGATTAGCGTAATAATTGTGAAATTTTATAATTGTTAGGCAATGACATGGTGATGAAATTTTAGTGTAGTTTAAACAAATTAAAATTTTTTCTAAATATTACTGATCAAGATTTTGTTGTCCAGCTTTCTCTCTGGTGGTGTCACCTCTACTCGTTCTCAGGATTTGCAATGCTTTTAACTTTATTTTAAAACTAAATTTTACAAAATGGAAAGCAAAATTTTAAATGTGTGGACATATTTCACTGAAAGGGAGATTCGGATCGGGGGTGTCACGCTCTCTAAGTTGAAAAGGGATCTCATTAAGTCAGCTATTACGATTTTAAAAACATCTCGGAAACAAGCATCCCCCATAAAACTAATGTGTTGGAAAGCGAAAGTGATTTTTTTGTTTTGTATTTTTCAGGTTTTAAACGTGTATAGATAGATTATATAATAATTAACCTGTTTTTTTCTGACGAACTAATTTTACTTTTCAAGTGGTAATCCCGGTATGCGTTTTTCAAGTGTTTATAATCTTTTAAAGGATAACTATTGCATAACGTGATTCAAAATTACGTGGTGTTGTCTTCGTATCTTTCTCTTCGAGATGGATCACGCCCCTTCGTTTTGTTGACTAAAATGACCATTTTGGTGACTTAAAAATGACATTAAAATCTAAAATTATTACTTTCGTTTGCGAATTTGTTTTGTCCTAGGCGCCTCATCTGTTTGGGAAACCATATTTGAGGCGGTTCAGATGTGGAACTTTATTAGTTGCCACTGGGGAGAGAATTTAAACATTTCGATTTGCAGGAACTTTTTCAAATTTAAGGATATATTCTGATTTTCTTTTATTAATTGCTGATAGTTTGGCGCAGCTTGGATAGACTTGTCCCTTGAGCCACAAAAAAATCAATCGATTTATAATAACAATACGAAGACTCCAAATTATTTTATCTTTCTTTTTCTTCCTGTCAAAACTAGAGAAAACTCACCAATGAAAAAACTAGCAGAAGAGTCATTTGTATTTTGTTTATACGTATATGTATGCCTACATAGTTCTAACCAAGATGATATGTCAACAAAATTCGGTTCCTGTCTGTCTATCGCGAAAACTGCTGGCGCCACATAGTCTTGGAGGAAGAACAGGGCTTGCACATTTCGAGTAGAGAAACATTTGAGAACAGTGGGTGAACAGAAGAGAGGTTAAAGAACAGTTCTTTTAAAAAGAACTGAACAGCAAAGAACGAAACGAAAAGAACAGTATTTCCCATCCCTACTCATCAATGAAAAAACTTTCAGTATAGGCACTTTTGAGCTTGAGATGCTTAAAAGCCTAAGAATCCTATTAAGGTTTGGCGCATCAATTTGTTTCTAAAATTGCTGAAATTATTGAACCAACTTTGTTCTATGAGAGGGATTTTCAGTGAAAACAAGCCAGACGGCCTGCGAAGGGAACGATTAGAACCACATTTCATGGAGCAGCCATTTGCAACAAACACATGTGTAGTTGACATGCTTTCTGTAAAAAATTGTTATATTTGGTAATTCTACAAAAGACGTGATGAAATGCATTCGATAAGATACCAAGTTACGTCACTTCCAAAATGAAACAGGAAATTCGTCGTAAGTATTTTGTCTCCTATTTGATTAAAACCAGTTAAATACTATGTAGCAAAAAGTTTTATTTACAAAATCTCATAAGCCATTGGAACGAACTTTGGATTCATGTTTAACTCTGGAAAAAGCGGCGAATGATTCTTCTGCAAAGATTCGCTTCCAAATCTGAATCATTATTTCGTATTAAAATGATACGCAAAAACGGAAAATTTTTAGACTACTTTTTCCAGACAAATCTTGTCTTTGGATGCGCGAGGAATCACAAGTTTGCAAAACCAAACTAATCGCGATCTGTTGCTGTGAAAAAAGAAACCACCTCTCTTTATACACCGTTAACCCTCTGAACGTCACGAGATTTCCGATTAGTGAAGTACCTTTTGCTTTTACCCTCAACACACTTAATGACTAAATAACAACGCTTCTATTTGAAAGAATCTGGATTCTCCCATCCTTTAGAAAGTACTATTGTTCCTTTCCTTAGGATAGAATCAGAATAAGATTCTGTTGGTTATTTCCTTAGAATAAAATCCTTTGCAATTATTGTATTCCTTTCCTTGGAAGTGAATCCTTTGGAAAGATTTCGTTGATCCTTTCATTAGAATAGAATCCTTTGGCAAGATTCTGTTGTTTCTTTCCCTTTGCATATAATCCTTTGGAAAGATTCTATTGGTCAAGAAGATCAAAATTGGTGAGTCATGCGGGGAAGACTGCAGAGGCTGCAAGATGGAATGGCAAGCACGTGAACCACTAGAATTAATAATTTGAATTAATAATGGTTAATTGTAGAGCGAATTAAAAGATACCATTCTCGATGGGTAATGGCGGCCCCTTATCCATAAAATTTGCACAAGGGTACTTTTAGTACAACTTTACAAAATTCAATCTTTTCTCCCGATAGTTTTATCGATATAAGTTTAATAATGACTATTTTTAGCCATTTTTTCAAAGAAAGAACGAGGTGAAAAATTTGTAATTACATGGGATTGGTTGTTTTGGGGTTTTTAGGCGCAATGTCCATATTTGGGCAAGCTGCGCCAAACACAATGACGTAGGAAGAGAAAGCAAAAAAGTAGAAGGGTAGATCCGAATAAAGGAAAGGGAGGAAAAATCACTCGTACCTCGGGGTTGTCATGCCGTACACACCTAAAGATGTGCCTTGATATGTAGTCACATGGAAAGATCAACCGATTTCTATCAAATTAGATCAAGTTTGGTTAGCCCGTTGTGTTGCTCCATTGTGACGTTAATTGAAAATACCAATACCAAGATTGGGGCTAATTTTTCGAGTATTAATTTCGAAATTAATATCGTACATTAAAATTATTTTTAAACGGAAATATTAGGTACATTTTGTTTTCGGTCTCTTATAATAACAAAAGTAGCTTGAAGATAAGATTATTTCGGAAGATATTGATAAATCTAAGAAACTAATTTAACATTCATTCCCAAATTTTCCATTCTCATACTTCAGAAACAACTGGACCAATTTACTTGAAACCTGGCATCCGAGGTAAAATTTCATACTGAAATTGCATTTGTATAACATGCTGATCCCGGACCGTCGCCAATAACCCGTTGTATTGCTCGAATGCGACGTTAATTAACTATCCCCCTAATTGAATAACATGCAACAACCCAACCTTCCGGTTGCTAATCCGCAGCTCTTCCAACTGACTACTGCCAGCGGACCTCTCAAATTACTGGGACCGCCGTCGATCAATCAGTCTAGTGGTCAGAGTGCTGGCTTCCCGATCGATAGGTTCCTGGGTCGAATCCTGGGTAAGGCATGGATGTTTGTCCGTCTGAAAATGTGTGGCCTCTCTATTGCTATGTATTAAATCTTGATAATAGATGGCGCCATGTGTAATGACATCTAAATGTACGGCCCGCAGCTAAGCCTTCGCTAGAGAATTGAAGAACAAGTAGAGCCAGCGTGTGTCTAACTGTGTGGTATTTGTGCTGTATTTAAAAATGTTTTGTGTGATGGAGTTTATGAATTTACTGCATGGAACATTATTCTAATGTTACCCAATCAGGTAGAATATACATTTATAAACTCGTACCTAGAATGTGTGATTTTTATGTGAGGTATAACGTGAACCCATCCCCGTGGTGCATCAGGTTGGTTGGTTGGATTTATGGTTTTGACACAAGGGCCATATTTGGCCATGGTGCATCAAAATAACGCTAAGTGGTTCACAGATACGCTCTTTGTAGGGAACAACGCTCTAAAACAAAATGTATTCCCTTTCAATAAAAGTTGTAGGGCCGTTCACGTCAACTTGACACATAATGATTCTATCAAACGAAAGAACAAGGAGTCTAAAAAATCCACAACCATCCTCCGAGATTGCTCTTTCAAATCTTTCTTTATTACACAGCACATGCATGAACATCAACAAATGCAACATAGAAACAGAAAGCACATAAAAAACAAACAAGTAAAAAAGCAACGTTCGCACTCACGAAAGTACGAACTGAAACCAGCAGAGGAGGGGAGGAGCCAAGAAGTGAGAACTGAAACTACACTTGCCCCACTTCATTTGAAAGGCCTCTCAACAACTGGCGTTGGAGATGGAAACCGCATGACGACCCTGACGAACGAATCACAAAAGCATACACTTAAAAGAATGAGTCATCCCGCGGCCCATTTCCAACATACTCCCCTCTTTTGAGTCGCTGAAAGGTGACTCAAAATATAACATTCAGGTTTAACCTCTCAGGTGCTTTTGAGATTCGACCAAATCTGGTGACCTTAGGCACCACAGGTACTTCTACAGGAGGCTCGACCTGTACAACATCCCTAACAGGGACTTCTGTCTGTGAGCTATTGCATCATTCTCAGAATCACACTTCTTACCCTGTAAAACAGAATCTAAAACATTAGATTGCAACTCTAAGGGAAAAACTCTCTGAACTGGTCTAGTCCAGACCCCAGTCTGAGTTCTCAATTCAACAGTTCGCACCTTTCCATCTTTACCAGGTATCAGTTGGATAACCTTAGCAAGTGGCCAGTTCAAACGTTTTTTAAAATCGTCACTACAATTTCACCCACACTCACGCTAGAACACTGTTGTTTTTGGTTCTGCACTTGAATCAATTGGCCTAAATATTCTTGTCGAAAGCGTTTTCTCAACTCCTCTAGTATATTTTGCGGGTATTTCACTCTCTTACGACAGTGCTTAGCATCGACAAGATCTACATCTGTAACCCTAGACTCAGGTTCTTCAAGGAGAAACATGGCGGGAGTGAGGGGCTTAAAATCAGTTGCATCCTCAGACAAGTAGGTGAGGGGACGGGCATTCATTACAGATTCACAGTCACATAACACAGTTTGAAGCTCCTCATATGTCAATACGGCTTTCCCTAAGGTTCGTTTAAGAAGCTCTTTCAGAGTCCTGATAAGGCGCTCCCACCAACCTCCCCACCAGGCAGCTGTGGGAGGATTGAACCTCCAAGCGATTCGATGTAATTCGGCTTCATTTAATACTTTGTCCCAGACAATTTCAGCAAGGGAATTGAATGCACCTTTAAAATTAGTGCCGTTATCCGAGTAGATAATTCGCGGGCGTCCTCTCCTGGCCACAAAGCGGCGAAAGGCAAGTAGAAATGAATCTGTACTTAGAGAGGTAACCAATTCGACGTGTACTGCGCGGTAAATGGCGCAAGTAAATAAAACTACCCATGACTTATCTCCATATTTGAGGTATAAGGGACCCGCTAAATCGATTCCAACCACTTCAAAGCTAGTGGAATCTTTCACACGATTTGCAGGAAGAGACACTGGGTCTGTTTCAACTGCTTTAGCACTATAAGTCTGCATCTCAAGTAATTTCTAACGAAACGTCGGACAGTTCTCCTTCCTCTTACGATCCAGAACTTTTCACGCAGAACGCATAACAGAATCTGAGTCCCTGCATGACAATTTATGTTGTGAAAATGTTCAATTAAACGTTCTGTAAAAGGACATTTGTCGGGAAGAAGTACTGGGGAAGAAAGGAAGGTTTATCAACCCTTTGGGTGATGCATGTTTTCACTCTAAGTATACCTTCATCATCTGTAAATGTGTTTCAAACGGGTAAGTTATTGGTTTTAAGAAAACATGTCGACTGAGCTCTCTTCTCTTATTAAAAACTTCTCAGCTCTCTCTAACTCTCTTAATGACAACCTTCCGATTTCTTGCTCACCGTTTTCACACCGTGTATTGTTCACAAAACTCAGAACCCAGGCTACCAGTCGAATAACGGATTCAAATTTAGAAAACCTCTCATACCAAAGAGGACTATTTATTTCCAAGTTCAAATTACTTAGTCTAACTTTTCGCCTCTCCGAGTTTACCTCAGTCTCACAAAAAATGTCACTTAAAGGCCAGTTTTCAGCAGCCTCGTACAACCAGAGTGGTCCTTTCCACCACTGAGATTTAATCAATTGCTGAGGACTGCAGCCCCGGGAAACAAGATCTGCTGGATTCCTGTCCCCTGGCACATGCCGCCACTGATCAGGAATGTGAGTTTATTAATCTCTTTTACACGATTTGATACAAACACTGACCACTCTCCGTGTTCTCTTATTCACCAAAGAGACGTCATGGAATCACTCCAGAGTGTAATCTTCATATCTGGCAGATCAAATGCCAGTCTAATGGAGAGGGCCAATCTAGCTCCTATACAGCAGGCCATGAGCTCCAATTTTGGAATAGACATGTCCTTTAAAGGAGCAACTCTACATTTAGCTCTGACAAGCTGCACATTAACTTTTTGAGATACTTCCGATCGTAAAAAGACACAAGTTCCGTACGCCTTTTTTCTTGCGTCCACAAAAACATGTAATTCGGAAGTTTCGTTACTTTTCAAATATCTGGCAACTTGAAACTCATTAAGGATACACATTTCACTTAAAAAATTGGAAACCTCATTCAGTAACTTGGAGGGCAACAGGCTATCCCAAGCTGCCTTCATTTTCCAAGCCTCCTGCAGTAGTAGTTTGGTTGGCAAAGTAGCAGGAGACAACAAACCAAGAGGATCAAAAACTGTTGCACCAATGATAAGACATTTCGTTTGGTTTGCTCTAGCTCAATGTCGGTTTTCTTAGGAATATTGCACTTTAAGGAATCCTGATCTAAATTCCAAATCATTCCCAAAAGAGAAGTTTCTCCAGAAGAATTGGAAAGGTAAGGACTAGCAACATTCCCTTCCCACATTCGTAAATTGAAACATGCACTTTTCATTAATTTTTGGGTAAGAGGTACAAACTGTTCCAATTCTTTTACATTATTGACACCCGTGACACAATTATCCACATAAAAAGAATGATACAGTTTAAGAACTATCTCTGAATACTCTTCAGAGGCATTTTCAAGTAAATGATGCAATGATGCCATTAATAAGTACGGGCTAGTTTTAACATCAAAAACCAAACGACAGTGTCTATAAATTATTGCATCTTCAGTCTCAGAGGGAAAGAAAAAACGCAAAAAATCGCGGTTCTCAGGAGCTATACTTAACTGGAGAAAAGCTTTCTCAATATCAGCAGATAAGCCAATCGGATATAGCCTAAACCAATTAATTATATCCGGAATTAGCTCACTTAAATTTGATCCTTTGATCAAACAATCATTTAGCGAGGGTTTCTTACCCTCATTTACACTAGCATCGAAGACCGGCATAATTTTGGTGAATTGGCTAGAATCTTTAATTACCGGCCTGTGAGGCAAATAGTGTCCAAAGTTATCTATCTCATTGGTAGGAACCTTTTCGATTATTTGCATTTCTTCCCAATCTTTAAAAACATTAATATAATTTTTTAAATAATTTTCTCTTGATGCATGTTTGCACATATTTTTATACCTCAATAAGGCCAAATTCTTATTACTTGGTAAATCACTTTCACATGTGAATGGTAAAGACAACTCGTACCTTCCATTGGGAAGAATAGTTAAATTGTCCTGAAATTGCTTAAGAGTATCAGAAAAACAAGTTTCTTTCTAGCATTCTCCCAAGGATCGGTAATTCCAATGACATCCAGATCCCAATACGAATTACATCACAGTTCATAGCATGCATAGTTATTACATCAGAAACATTTAAACAATAAACACTTTTTAAAGTACCTGAACCCGATACAACATCACACTTATCAGGCACATTTTCTTCTTTTCCGATTAAAGTATTACCCAGTTTTGTACATAACAGAATTAATCCCGACTTTAAATTTTTGTTATTACCAGTAATTATCTGACCAGCAAGATCAGCTCCGAGAAGCAAATCAATATCATATTCTTCAGAGCTCAAATCAGGAACAAACAAATTATTTTCCTGTAATTCCTTTAAAGTCATAACAGTTTTACCTTTAGGCACATTACCACAAATCTTATCTTGAGACAAAACATCTAATTTGATAGAAAAACTATTCTTTAAATCACAAATATTCACCTCATAGATATGATGTACTTTGGGTTCTGATTTGCTCCCCAAATAGACCATGCACAATATTCAACTTTCCTTTAGATTGTAATTTCAGATCATTGATAACACTTTTACTTAAATATGACAATTGTGAGCCCGTATCAATAATAGCTCTTACACACATCTCATTTCTTACACTCTTAATCTTAACAATTAACAGTACAGTATCGACAGTGCAACTATTTGATAAATAACTAGTCGATTCAAGATTACTTTTACTTTCATCTACACTTTTGTTTTCACTAGTGTTAGCTTCACGGTCTGGACACATCAAAATAAAATGGTTTCGATTACACTATATACATTTGTTTTTCAACCTACAATTTCTAACAGAATGTCCAACTTTTTGACAAGAAAAGCAAGCATGACTCTTGGATACTATTTTCCTTCTGTCATCAAAAGTCAGCTTTCTAGCAACGAAACAATTTTCACCTGGATGTCTTTTCTGACAGAATATACAAACATTTCTCTTACCTGAACTGTCCTGATTTGTGCTTACCAAAGCTGCAACAGAAGGAATGTCCTGTGCACTTCCTCTGACTTGCGGTTTCAGTTTCTTAACAGAGTTCGTCTCAAAACCATTGCGTGCAAGTCCTACCATTTCTTCTCCTATGACTTCTTTCTTCAAGAAACTCATCAAGTTCGGCAATGTCCGCTCATCTGCGTTATTTTCCCCCTTGTTGCGGCTTCTTTCCCAAGCAATCAAAGTGTCCTCTGGAAGGCAACTCTCAATAAGCGGTGTCAAAAAGTCTCCATACTTCTGGGACGTCCGTCCTAGGGATTCCAGGGCTTCAAGCTCGTCATATAATGACGGCAAATCTGTTTTGACACGTCCGGTTGCGGCGTTGCGCATAACCATGGTTAGTAACTCGGGGACGTAAATCTGCACCAACAGGTCTTCTTTTCCGAACCTTTCTTTTAACTGCTCCACAGCTTTCGAGTAATTAGCAGCAGTTGCTGGGAAGCTTTCAACCAATCGAGCCGCACGAGAATTGGGTACGACTGATTGCAGAAGGTACTGGAATTTATCCTCGTCCGGAAGACTCGCATCCAAATGAATCTTTTCAAACATTGACCAAAAGGACAAAAAATCCTTGGCATCACCATTAAAACGTTTCAGTTCGATTTTGGGCAACTTAAACTTTCGTTTTCCCATAACATCATTTTGCGCTGAGGAATCGCAACACTTAGCATCTAGCTCAGTCAATAAAGTACAGTATTTATCTCGATAAACATCAGCACCTTCGAGATCATCCGCGAAGATCTTTTAATCTTCTAGAATTCGATCCGACAAGGGATTCTTGACAAACTTCTAAGCGGGTAAACTTATCATCCAATTGATTCTTTAAAATCAAAAGTTGTTTCAAATCACGCGTTTCCTTTAAAAGTTCTTGTTCAACTTTATTTGCACAAGAAGTGAACGAAACGCGCAATCCTTTCCTTTTAGTTTTCAACTGCTCCATGCCGATTTTGGTTTCATCAAAACAACGCAGCTATCACAAAGGAAGAACCATTACCTGGGCCCCACGTTGGGCGCCAGTAATAATATGTAGGGAACAACTCTCTAAAACAAAATGTATTCTCTTTCAATAAAAGTTGTAGGGCCGTTCACGTCAACTTGACGCATAATGATTCTATCAAACGAAAGAACAAGGAGTCTAAAAAATTCACAACAATCCTCCGAGTTGCTCTTTCAAATCTGACTTTTTATTACACAGCACATACATGAACATCAACACATACAACATAGAAACAGAAAGCACATAAATAACAAACAAGTAAAAAAGCAACGCTCGGACTCGCGAAAGTACGAACTGAAACCAGAAGAGGGGAGGAGCCAAGAAGTGAGAACTGAAACTACACTTGCCCCACTTCATTTGAAAGGCCTCTCGACAACTGGTGTTGGAGATGGAAACCGCAAGATGACCCTGACGAATGAATCACAAAAGCATACACTTAAAAGAATGAGTCATCCCGCTGCCCATTTCCAACACTCATGTAGTGCCATAATGACTGACGCCCAATTAGCCGGGCATTAGAAAAATGAATATGAGTATGTACTAGCAGCTTGTAACTTATAAGGTTGCGTAATTTCGATTTTTGTAACTACTCTGGGAGTAATCTTCTCTACTGTATCAATTAATCTTTCCTTATGTGTTAATCCGTTGACTGAAAAAACATTGCTTGGCCAGATCTGGCCCTTGCGCCATAAAAATCCAACCTATCAACCTTATATAATATAAGAGAAGTACATTAAAATCATACCAGAAAGCTACACGCTTCTGTTTTCATGTCTAATTCAAATACTTGACTTCAGTTTCTAATAAATAAAATATTTTTGTTTTAAGATAGGCTTTTTCTATGAGTATCTGAAAAGGGGTATTTCCGTGTCTTCTAGTTTCTGAATTTTAACTCGTTGATCATATCGCCGTATGAAAGTCCTAGTTTGATCGACACTTTGGCGTGGAAGTTTAGAGTGGGGTGCCAAGTCAGGTGTGACCTCGTCAACTGACCGAGGTTCAAAACGTCGTAGTGTTGTCCTCGGTCCGTGGTTTGATCCCAGACCGTCACTAATAGCACGTGTGTTGCTCTAGTGCGACGTTAATTAAAATACATACCTACATGAGAAGCTCGATTCAACCCAAAACCATGTGTGCGAAGGGGCTGGTGCGTATTAAATCTGTTGTAGCCTCAAATGTTCTCCCATTGGCTTGGTGTGATATGCCAAAGTCATTGATTGAGTCTAACAACTTCTGATTTTGAATAATTTACTGACTGTATTTTAAATAACGTCGCACTGGAGCAACACAAAGGGCTATTGGCGACGATCCTTGATCAAACCCGAAGGGAAAAATTCGAGGACAACACCACGGTCAGATGATGAGGTCACACCTGAGTTGACCCCCACTCTCCAAGCTTCCGCACCATGTTAACGTGAAAACATTTGAGCCCAAGATAGATTAAACGTACTCGAGGCTCCGTATACACTACGGTCTTTGGCTGGAACGCGGTTCGAATACGCAACCCTCCTGTTGCTAATCCGTTACTCTTTCTAATAGCCCGGTGTATTGCTCTAGTGTGACGTAAATTAAAATACCTACCTACCGTTACTCTTCCAACCGGGCTATAGCCCGTTATGTTGCTCTAGTGCTACGTTAATTAACTACCATTACCATCCAACCGGGCTACCTCAGCCCTTACTGACTGCATGATCCCCGTATGAGAGGGATTTTCTGTGTAAGCAAACAAACCAGACGGAATGCGAAGATTTTATTTCCGCAACTCAAATGCCCTTGCATGACATAGATCGGTGTTACCTTACAATGTAGTTTATCGCCGTTTTAGCGACGTTGAACATTTAATGTAATTGACGTGGACCAAATTACTGTCATACTTTTTTACGTCTCGTGAGATTTGTTTTCATGTAAACAAGGTAGGTAGGTATTTTAATTACGTCACACTGGGGCAATACAGCGGGCTATTGGTGACGGTCCGGGATCAATCCCATAGGGAAAGATCCATGGACAACACCACAGAATTTTGAACCACGGTCAGATGACCTTCATACAAACAAGAAATTATCGGAGAAGAAAAAATATTTCTGGTAAAGCATTTATTCAATTTTTCGCCGGTTGGCGTTCATATTTTTTGAAGCGCCATGCTAAAAAGGAATTCGAGTTGCGTTTTATGTTGTTAAAGTTTCCCAAAACACTTACACTCTTGGAAAACTCCTAAGAAATTTATCGCTGTTACCCACTTGAAAAATAATCTCAAAGAATCGATTCTATTTTAAAAGAGTCGCTAGGACAATTCGTTTCACTTTTCTGAATCGATTCAATTGAACGAATCATTCACAACCGATCACTTATTTTCATTCGTGCATCGGCAGCGGTCGGTAACGGTGACTGTTCGGTGTTCTGCTTTCGTGAATGGCTACTTAGTTTGTATGTGTTTTTTTCGGACAGTTTTAAGTTGGATGTTTTGTCATTGCAGCGCACCGAAATACAAGCAGAAAAGTTCGGCTATCCGTATATATCAAATTTTACAAAAGTAAAATGATGCTCCTGTTTCAGATCAGTATGGAATTTTCGAATCTGGTTTTACAAATTGTGTAAACAGTTGAACAATATTTTCGGTCTTTGATTTCCGAAACCGAAAATAAAAGACTAAGAAGCGAATGCTCTTTTGCTGATATCATTTTATGAAAATTGCGTGATTTTCTTTTCGATCTCATTTGAACTGTAGAAAAGAACAGAACTTAGATGGACACTCTGCACAATCAAGTTTTTATATTGTTTTGAACGATAAGTTCACTAGATGAGAAAAAGACTTTTTTTATGCAGAATGAGGAGACCAGCTTTTGCATTTTATATTGGTGTACTGCTCGTTACAGTACCTTTTTTTACTGTATTCGTTCTTCTCAATGGACCCGGTAAGTTATTTCCCGTTTTAGTTATCAGCAAATCGAAACTAAAATTGGTTCATCCTGAATCAATTTGTTTTGTTTTCTTGAAAGTAGTTTTAATATAGATGATCGTGTTCTACACATTTCTAGATTCACTTCACAATATTTGTAATTAAGTATTGCGTATGTGCTGAAAAATGTGTGAACATCCAGTTCTATTTCAAAAGTAGATCTAGAAGGTTTACTTAGAAGGGGTAGCTCCTAAGTAAAGCTTTTTGAAAATGTATGCACCACAATATATTTTCCCTTTCATTTCTACACTTTTTGAAGCACAAATGAATGATAATATTTTTCTATATTGTTGAAACTCAGGCAAAATGTAAGAAATTGTTCTGAAATTGCTATTATACCTCCGATAACTCATGTGAGTTCTCAAGTTTCTGATGAACTGCAATAGAAAAAAACTGCAGCTCAAATCAGATGGTGATTCAATACTATGTATGATATTGATTGTACTTGCATTTTTCAAATACTTGTCTTGCTTCAAGTGTGTTGCTTGTTAAATTGGAATTTGTTTTGTTTAGTAGTCGATGATTGGTCTGGTCGACTTGCTATTAATGATACCTCTTGGCTTGCTATTAATTATACCACGGGCAACTTTTTAGTGATAGCCTAAGCTCAATCCTGGCACTTAGAAATTTTAAACAGAAGATCATGTGATATAAATCAAATTAGATTAAATATTTATGTGTACGCCAACAACTATTGTAACGAGCTAGCATACAGAAAAGCCCATGGAGAAATGAGTGTTCCCCTACTCTTCTCCAATATCACACTCAGTTAAAATACAATTAGTTTCTAAACTGCAAATGAATTTGGCCACATCTGGCCGCAATCATTTCTCAACACCAAACTTCTATAACAAAGAAACCACTTATTTATTTTCTGACTGGACACGGTCAATTTTAATCGCATTTTGAGATTCAAAATTAAGAGAACTTCCTGTCTATGTGCGGTAGAAGGCAACCCCGATCTCTACATGTTCGCCTGTATTTTCTCTAATAATTTTTTCTTGGTTAAACCATCCACTGATAAATCACTGGATGATTAATGTTAATAAACAATCCTGATAGCGAATATGTGAGTACTGGGACCTGTTATGCAGGAGGGTTGACTGATTTTATCCTAATTACATCAGTTTTCTGTATTTAAGTTGCATTACTGTTTCTGTTGCTGCAAGATGCATACATTTTGTATCAAAGAGGGGTTATATTTTCTGGTTTTTAAAATAAATACATCACATCCACCCCTTGCAAAAATGTCACTTTTGAAACTGATTATTTGATACAGGTATCGATGGAATTTTTTTGTGTTCTGTGACAGGAAAATAGTGCCAGATTTTGTTACATTCTCAGTAATCTACAGAATTTTGTCCTTTTAAAGGATTGAGTTTTTCTAAGTTTCTAAATATTTTATAAACCAAAAAATTTAGTTTTGAACGTTTCATTTTACATTTGCATTTAAGTGAAGTTTAAGCATTTATTTAATGAGTATTCTTGTTTTGCGGATTAAGGGTATTCACAGTGAAATAAATATTTTATTTTCTTTATTTGAGTACTCATAATATGACTTGTGTGCTTGATCTGAAGAGCCTACTTGTTTCATTGAACCAAATCAGCACAATCTTCATATTTTGAGAATGTCAATCTTAATTTATTCAAGAGTTATTTTCATTCTGGTAGTTTTGCAAATACCATTTATCACTTGTTTTAAAGCATTTTGATTTCATGAGCTAGCGCGATTTTACCAAGTTTCAATAAATTTCATTCTGATATTGAACTAATGCCAATGATGAACTTACTACTTGCAAAATTTTTCTTCAGAGCCAATTCATTCCTCTGATCATTCATTGCCAGGGATTGCCTATTGCACTAGCAGCCTAAGCTGTAGTCAGCACAGGTTCAATTCCTGTAACTTACCCTGGGTGTATTTCTGTCATTAAAACTTTCCTTGTGTGTATGTTCATTACTTGATGGTGATTTATAAGTAGATCTTTAAGATCAAGCACACAAGTTGGAATGTTTGTATTCACACTATCAACTGTATCTTAGACATGTAAGTTGTAATTCAGTTTTAAAGTTATCACTGAGTGTTTGGGAATGAACAAAATGAAGACCCCATTTAAACATTACATATTTTTATAGATTAGTTACCATTTCTTGTTTATGCATTTAGAGGTGAATTTGAAAAACAAAACTCCTGTCAAGTTATAATTACTACTGCTTACTTTTATTTAAAATGTATTTAACTTAGTGGCTGATTTTTAAAATTAATGATTCCAAATTTAGACGTGATGATATCAAGTACTGCTTCCATTGATACCATGAGTAAAATCAAATGATTAACCATGGTAATAGACAAAATGATGAAAAATGTTTAATTTTCAAAGAAATTTTCATTCTCTATGAAAAATCTATTGGCAAAGTACAGCGTACAGAGCTAAATTTACAACACTCATGTAGAAGTACTTTAATTACGACGTTAAAATTACACTTTCCTGCTTTAAAAATGGTCCCATTGTAATTTTTGTTTGAGTTAATTTTTGCTATTCACATATGGAGTAAAATAATTTTCTGTCACCACATAGTGTTGTGCAAAGGTTGTTAGTCATCAATTGCGATCAGTAGTGGATCGACAATCTCCACAATTTCAGAAATAGATTGGTCTAAATAACCCTTGACAGAGTGACAAATAAAGCCAATCAGAAGTAGATTTCTCAACTTATGCTTGTAAAACATCAGCAATTAGAATAGTTCTGATAGCTACATAGAATTTTCTGCTCAGTTTTAGAATGTAGCAGTTTTGATCTTTTTTCCATTCCCATCAAAAATTTCTGTACAAACTTTAAGAGAAGGTATGGAACACAAAACTAAACCATATTAATAATATATGTATACATACGGTTGTGTTAGAGGATACACTAAGGTGCTTAAATGAAAGACTTCAAATATGTGAACATTTTTTATTATCAGTTTTACTGTACATTTTATTATTTTACAGTTTGACTGTAGTTATACATTTACAGTTTCACAGTAGATGCTTAAAGTTGCGACCACCATCAGTAATGCATGCCTGACAGTTGTCTTACAAACTGGCTAACATGCTCCTGAACAGCATTCTAGCAAATTCAGGTGACTCTTGCAAATATCCCTTTGTGAATACGGTTTCATATTGTGTAATCTCCTACTCTTAAAGTTTGTACAGGAAGTTCTGAAACACTTTTATGAAAGTGATTGGTACTGACCAGAAAATAAATGACATTTTTGCCATTCTGTCTAAGTAGAAGTCGAGTTTCCCTAGAACATGTCCACTGCTCCAATTGGTCCCAGAGCTTCTCAATGGGGTTAAGGTCAACTTTGAGCATGCTAGTCTATTAAATGATTTTCTGTGTACAGTCCAGCTTGGAACTGCTGGACACGTGACAAGTGGCACTGTCATCTTGGAAGAAACATACATTGTGTCTATAGAACTGTTGTAATGTAAGCAGCACAATTTTCGAGAATATTTATCAGTTCGTATTACTGTTAACACTTGAATCTTGCTTTACCAACTGATACTACCTCACAACATATAACAACCTTGATGCTTTGCTGTAAGCTCTACACTGACATCAGATGGTTTCCGGGTAATTGCTAAACCTATGCATGTCCAACTGATCAGAAAAGCAGCATTCATCACTCCATAACATTTGCTGCATTGTACCATAGCCCAATTTTTTATGCCATTGTAAGTGCTAAGTTGAATTCTTTTGTGATTAGAAGTTTATGAGCAGTTGCGTGCCCATGTTATCTAAGTGCATGGGCCTCCTTATGAAGTGTTTCACATCTGAAACTTGTGTACAATGGTATGGTAATGGGCAAGTCTTGTTTTTTTGCAACTCTATAATCATCACTCTATGGTCCCCGAATTCAATTATGGGAGTCTTCTATTATGATGTACATTTATGCAATGATCTTTCATCCACACAGAATCCACAATCGATGAGGAACTTTTATAACATCTAATGCTCCTCACACTCGTACCTCCAATCAAGAAGCCTCACCCTTTTCAAACTTGGTTAGGGGTTGGCGTGGCTCTGAATCTGCCCACTCTGTGCTAGCAACCTGCGAGCTGTAGGCATTGCAGGTTTGTTTCCTCCCTGAGTGTACTTCTCTTCTGTGTCAGTAAAATTTTCCTTCTGTTTGCATGTTTATTACTTGATGTTGTCTGTCTTGTGTGTTTTTCTCAACTTGGGCAAATATGCCCCTTGTGCCTTAAAACACGAGACCAACCTACATCAAACTTGGTTAGCTCTTTCTAGTTAGGCATTTCGTTAACAAGTGATGATCATTGCTCCTGTACCTTTTTTGTATTTTTATGAAATTGTGTCTACTCTAGGGGCACACCATTGCATCTGTCAGTGTCATCACTTTTGTATACATGTTCCCTTCCTGAATTAGTTTTGATAAAAGACAATCAAAAATGCACTGTGTTTAATCAATTTCATTTACTCCAAATTAAAATGCACATAGTCAAATCTTTGAACACAATATTCACCCAAGATTAAGCAATTTGATTTTCAAGTGGAACTGGAAAGAAGACTAGGCCACCCTAACATCATTTTATGAATGTGTATTCGTGGTTTTACACTCAACTCAGTTTTTTACAGGACATCTGATTGTCCTAAAGCGCAATTTAGTGCATATTATATATCTAATGTACCATTATGTCAACATTTTGTAAGGAAAATTTTAAGCTCATTCTCCCTCGAGTTCTAACTTTCCTGATTTGTAATGTTAGATAATTCAATTTGCTTGTCCAGACATCTTTACCTTAGGACATAGGATTTGTTAAAGAAAGTTGCACCCTTATAGAAATTTCATGTGTATTGTTGAATTGTGTAACATTTTATATATAAACATAAGGATAAAAAAAGGGTTAAAAAATATATGGTAGTGGCAAAAAGTTGTAGTTGATGTTTGAACTCTATTGGAAATGGTGTGCTTACACGAACACGACCTCATCATTTATATCTAGTATAAAATTGATGTGAATGTAAAGCATTATCTTCTGTAGACATAAATATGTAAATGAAATCATTTGATTTGTTTTCCCATTATATGAACAAGAACCCCGCTTAAATTTTCAGTTTTTATTTTTAAAAATAAGAAAATCTTTATTGGCTGTACCTAAATTTTTTCTCTAACTATTGACAATATTATGTAAGTAGAGCATTGTTAGTCTATTGTTCTGAAATGTATCTGAAAAATAGTTTGTAAAAATATATTTCAATCTCTAATATAAGAGAGACTATATTTCTTGCCAATATTTTGTCAATCCGAGTAATTTGTAATACCGTTATAAATGAAATTTTGAGATTGAAAAAGTACAATGTTAATAATAGTATTGTGAATTATTATATTTCTCAGTTATGTAAATTATATCCTCTTAAAATTATTTTTATAACAGGGCACTTAAAATATAAAAAGCTAAGTACTATGGATTGGTTTTCATGTAGTTTAAAATGTTGTTTAAATCTAAATTGTATTAAAATTTTTTATACTTTTTGAGTTTCAAGTATCACATAATCAACCTTAAGATAGACTGCTTCACTTTTTAAGGACTTTTATAAGGTACCAGAGTGACACCACCGTACTGAATAGGGGTAGCCCGGTTGGAGGAGTAGCGGATAAGCAACCAGAGGGTTTCGTGTTCGAAACTAGATCCAACCAAAGACCGTGTTCGTGGGGCTGGTGCACGTTAAATCTGTCGTGGCCTCAAATGTCCTCACGTTGGCGTGGTTTGGAAGTTTGGATCGCGGGGGGGGGGTGCCATCTCAGGTGAGACCTCGTCATCATCTGACCGTGGTTTAAAATGACGAGGTGTTGTGTCTTCGTATCTTTCTCTTCATGATTGATCTCGGACCGTCGCCAATACGTTGCATTTCTCTAGTGCGACGTTTATTCAACTATTTACCCACCTTCACTGGCTGAATTTTCTCAGGCATCAAATTCTTATTGAGATATTTGACAAAATAGGGAGTTGTACTGAAGTACGTAATTTTAGTCGGTTGATAGTTTCTGTGTGTGGAATCGCAGAAAAATCTATTTTATCACCAGAATTGACCTAACTATAGGCCTGCGTCATAAACTTCACACAACCCTTTTTCTTTAACATCAACCTGATATTACCTGTACATTCATTTTCCATTAATTCCATGTTTGTTTTTCTTTCACAGCTTTCGAAAGCTACCCTTTATTTTTCTTTCGCTAGTTTCGCAACGGGGAGAACCGAAAATCGACCATTTTGGCCTATCACCATATTAGGCTTTGAATCTGACGAATTAGTCTCCAAATCCAGCTATTACTTCATTGTTTTTAAAGGTACGCGTGTTCAGAAAACACTCGGGCACAGATGATGGCCCAGTATTTTTCGTGGAATCCTATCCCAATTGTATTGCACAATGAATGCTAAACCAACATTCAGGCGAAATATTTCATTTCGATTTTTCTGAAATGTTGGATATTGCACCATCATACTCAACCGACAAGAATTAATTGCTTTTTCCCCCGTATTTATACAACTACTAAATACGCGGATTAAACTAAATTCGAATTTATTTTTAAAACCACAAGTGTTGCGGAATTGACTTGGTTCTCTTGAATATTTATCGTCCTCATGGGCACATTCCTGTAGGTGTATACGAGGTCACGGACCCGAGGTACTCCAGTGATCTTTTCTTTTCCCATGGAGTTTACTTGTCTTTAGTAAACACGGGGGTCGCGCTCCCGGGATACACAAGCTTTCTTTTTCTGTTTTCTTCCTACTATATTCCCCAATCTCTTGTTTCCCTTTCACGACATTTTTTACTTGACGTTGTCTTGTGTTTGGCGCAACTTGGCCAAATATGGTCCTTACGCCATAAAACGCCCAAACAACCAACCAATTTGAATATTTATCTAATAATCAGGAGGGAAAACAATAAGGGACTTTTATTTAACAATAAGGGGCGACTTATCCAGGTTGACCATCCCTTGAATAGGTCCCTGGTTTCCTGCCTTTTTAAGGGGCCGTTGTGGCTCAGTGGGTATGCCCACTACTCTAGCAACCTTCGAGTTGGCGTTTCGATTTCTCCTTGGGTGTATTTCTCCTGTGTGAGTAAAAACTTTCTTCGTGTGTGTATGCCCATTATTTGATATTGTGTCTTTTGTATGGTGTAGCATGACCCATAAAACCCAACAAACTAACCAACCAACCAGCCTTTTTACGCTGAGAAACAATCGTCTTAGAATTATAGGCTTGGCCAGAAGCAATGAACTGGATCTCTAATGCATTCGCAAGGTTAAAAATGTGAACAGTCAATAAACTCAAGTATCTAAAGCGTTGTAAATTGACCAAGATGTCTGTTTGGAGTGGAAGTACTTAAAGCATTGGCGGCGTCATGGAGAAATTATTGGGAGTCCAGACGTCAGTTTTATATTTGTAAATGTATGTGCTCTCGGTTGGTTGGTTGGCTTTGGGGTTTTTATGGTGCAAGAGCCATATTTGGCCATGCTGCGCCAGACACAAGACTACAATATCAAGTAATAGACACACAAAGAAAGTGTTTACTGACGCAGAAGATAGAAATATACCCAGGGAGGAATCGAATATGCGCCGCCGACAACTCGCAGGATTCTAGCGCAGTGGTCAGACCCACTGAGCTACGGCAGCTACAGTTAGACTTAGGGCCTAAGAGTTGAACCCGTAGACTTCTGATATATAATGGCCATACGATCTGTCGAGACCTCGAATTGCCTTTAATGTATAAGTACACACATTATTTGTACACTTGTAATATTTACACTTCATATTTGTCGGGGTTGTTGGGTTTTCCCACCGCGCTAGCAACTTGTGAGTTGTATGCTGCGCAGGTTTGATTCTTCCCTGGGTGTATTTCTCTCTTCTGTGTCAGTTAAACTCTCCTTGTATGTATATGGTCCATAAGGTGACGTTATCTGTCTTGTGTTTGGCGTAGCTTGACCAGATATGGTCTTTGCTTGGTACACCCTTGCAATATGGTACACCCCCAGATATGGTACACCCTTGCTCCAATTAAACAACCAACCCAAAAAGTTAAGCTCTGCCTCCTCTAAATTAGAGGCCATGTGACTTATTATTCAAGTTGAGTTGCTCTGCTCGTTTGGCTACCCATATTCCAGTGTGGGCCGCGGTAGCCCAGTTGGAAGAGCAACGGATTAGCAACCGGAGGGTTGCGAGTTCGAAACTAGGTCCAGCCAAAGACCGTCGTGTACACGGGTCTGGTGCACGTTAAATCTGTCGTTGCCTCAAAATATCCTCACGTTGGCGTGGTGTGGAAGTTTGGAGAGGGGTGCCAGCTCAGGTGTTGCCTCGTCATCTGAACGTGGTTCAAAATTACGTTGTGTTATCTTCGATTTTTCCCGTCGGGATTGATCCCGGACCGTCGCCAATAGTCCGTTGTGTTGCTTCAGTGGGACGCTAACTAACTACCTACCCACCCATATTCTTGTGACATTTCTCCTTCATGTTGAAGGAAGAGCATAAAAATATTAGGGGGTTAGGGTTTTGGGCCCCTGACCGGAAAGGAAAGTCACTCCAAGAGTTTGACTTACGGAATTGCGCAAAGAACTTGCAGTTGATCTATTTAATGAGGTGACCAATGTTTACCGGGGGATACGATCTGTTGATTCAGCTTCTAAGCAAATTCACAAGTCAAAATGTTCGGAAGGTAAGCCTATTGGGAAATTCACGACATTTGAAACTATTTAAAGAGGATCAAATTTCTCAACTATAAAAAGTACTTTAAGTTTCCATATTTTGTTTACTCCGCCTTCCTGCTCTTCGAGGCAATTTCAGTCATAACAGGGGATGGGAATTCTTACTTAACTATCAGAATGAAACGAAAGCGCTTAATTTCATTTGGAAGCGTTGAGTACTAAAAATATTTTTTTAAACAGTAAAGTTTAAAAAGTGTTAAAAACTGTAAAACTAATTTATTAGTTGCTTAGAAGTTGTGTGGAATAAATACTTAACGAGTCAAATCAAGCTGATAAACGTTGATCAGTTGGTGACAAAATTACTATGGGCTCCTATAACCGTGGTTACCCCTAGGCAACTTGCCTAGTATGTTCATCAGGCCTCCCACATTTCAGTCCGAGTCTTTGTTCTAGGTTGATCGACGAGCCCCAGTACAAGTTAGATGACGCCTTTCCCCAGTTCTAGGTTAGATGACGAGCCCCAGTACCAGTTAGTTGACGCCCCGGTACCAGTTAGATGGCGCCCCTTTCCTCAGTTCTAGGTTAGATGACCCCAGTACCAGTTAGATGACGAGCTCCAGTACCAGTGAGATGACTCTCCCAGTTCCAATTAGATGACGCCTTTCCCCAGTTCTAGTTTATACGACGGCCTCAGTACCAGTTAGATTATTCCTTCCAGTACCATTTGGATGATGTCCCCAGTACCAGTTAGATAGTGGCCTTCTAGTACCAGTTTAGATGACGAGTTCCTCGTTGAATTAAAAATATGTAATACAAATATTGCACAAATTCAGTTTTCGTCTTTTGAACACTTGTACTACAAATATACAATATAATACCTTATTATAAATATAATACCCCCATGTGGGGGTCTTGATGTCAATGCATTAAGAGAGTATTTTTTAACTCTAAGAACCCATTTCACTTTTTCCACGTATGTAAAATTCTTGTGCGTTATTTTATAAGTCCAATTATTTTATATCAATATTATGTATTGATATAACGCCTCCCAGTTAAATGCCAGTATTTTTAGAGGAACAACTTTCATATAAATCCGCGTAATATTAACAAATTCTTAAAGGCAAACAACAGTAGCTTCTGGGGGTAAAATCACACTGGAATATGCAATATTATATTGTAAAAAGTACATTTGAAATTGCGCTTTATGAAACAATCATCAGTAAGGGAATTAGAAAATGCGTTGATTTAGGGAGTACAATGAGTGTTGGATCTCTTCACCAAATGTACTTCATATGAAACTCGTTTGAAAGTAAAATAAATGTCGCAGTAAAATGTCCAAATCCGCTTAAATAAATATCTTGAGTACTCAAGTTATTACTGTGCATAAAGTTCCACTTTTATGACAAGATTTATTGTAAGAATGTCTCGTATGAACTACATTTTAGGAAAATGTTTTAGAAACGGCGAGATGGTCATCTATATCTCGTTGGCTTTGTAAGAAAAGGATGCCAAGTCTAAAACGAGTAGAGCATATCGTCGGCTTAGAGCAGAAACTCATAATCTGACTTTTTTCGGACACTAATGCTTATTTTCATGAACATAAGAAATACATCGTCTTATTGTAATCTGTTTAAAAGATATATAACATGATCAAAATACTTACAATTATTATTTTTTACCTAACAACTAATAGTCTTTAAACAGCTGTAAAATGAAAAACATTTTAATGAGTATTTTTACATTTAAATATGTAAATGAATTTCTGCTCTAAGCCGAAGCCTGCGTGCCACTTTTACGGATTTTCCCGAAGTCTTCCGGAAAAGCGCTTGGTTTTCCGGTCTTCCAGACGGAAAAAATATTTTCCGGATTTTTCTTCTGGGAAGAAAATTTTTAAGTGATGACAATTTATAAGTTTTGGCGCCAAGTCGTGGAAACCATGATAAGAAAACATCGGAATCTGGTTGCTAGATTGTCATAGAAACCTGACCTAATTATTTATTTAAAAACATAATCTACTAAAACATTTTTCAAAACTGTTGCATTATATTTTAATTTTCAGCTTTTGATAAGTCAATTTTATTAAGTCTCTTCAAAATGAATGGTCGCCATTAGCAAAATGTGTTTCTTGAAAAAATTTCGGAAATTCTTGAAAAATATTTGAATTTTTTTTCATGTTTAAGTAAAAACTGATGAAATATTAGAATTTCATTTTTATGGAATGGTTGAACTCTTTTCATTGAAATCAATTCGGTCATAGGATTTATTTGAAACGGAAGTCAGACTCAGGTTGCTATCGTGTCTTAGATTTATTAAACCCTAACATGGCTGAAAACAGAAAGCTCTTGTTTTAGCCTTATATAAGGGAATAGTTTTACGGCATGTAGAAATATTAAATCGATTTGATTTGTTCTATCTCAAAATCATCTCTACTTGAGACTGTCAGCTTGAACCAAATTGCTAGGGATCCGAAACACCTGTTTCATTGTATAATTAAGGTATTTCAAGAAAAGTGACAGAGAGAGAGAACAGCTGAAGAGATAAGAACCAAGCTGTTTCTTCGAAAATAACCCATTGGTGATTTAACAATATATCACAGGATAAAAATCGGTATTGTCGAAGTTTTTGCACTTAGTCTAATCTTTGTAGAATCTAAGCAAAGCAAAAAGATTTAAACCTACGCTTGAATTGCATTGTGCAATATTTAGAAGGTGCAAATCAAGTATTTAGTAGAGAAACTTGAGCAATATGGTTTAAACCTGGAAGAAAATCTTTTCATGCAAAGATTTTCGTAAGTGTTATCAGACATTGGTTTTATATAAGCTGTATTTAGAATTTGTACCGTGACTTAATTTTATAAAAGAAACAACTTACTGAATTCTACTTCAGTTTAATCTGAAGAACTGTTCATCTGGAATGTTTCGCATAGCTTAGCCATTCCCCACATAAAAACAAGCAATATATTTTGTACATGAATTAAACTTTTGCTTAAGTTAAAAGTAACGAATTAAAACCATTTTGTATTTAAACATACAAAATAACAGAACTTGAAGTAGCAATAAAACTTATTACTTTTTGAGAATCAGACTAATGTCTCATGTTTATTCACAGCTTGTATTAGTTTAAGATAAATGGGTATATACAAGAAACAAAATCTTTGCACCTAAGTCAGAATTTAGTTAGTAGATCATTCCTTTTGTTTCATTTGGAAAACTCAATATTCCATTGCCCTGCTATGTAGAAGACTCCCACAGGTGACTAAAAGGCGACTTTATACTATTTTTCAACCTTGACGACTATTTTCAAAATTTTGGCGACTTTTCGAAAATAGTGGACTTTTTAAAAAATTCTCCAAAGGTCAACGAAATTTTTCAACTAATAGCAGACGGCAAAAAATATTGTTTCGGATTTTTCTACGAGAAATTTTTTCAAGGGGCGCCAATTTCCAAGTTTTGGCGTCAAGCCGTGACAACAATGAAAGAAAAACATCGGAATCCGGTTGCTAGATTGTCATTTAAATCTTATCGAGAAAATTTTTTTGATTTAAAATTTCTTCGCGAGAGCTTCAACGTCTGTTTCATACTTAATTTGCACATTTTGTGTTTAGTCGATTCATTTTGTATCTGAGCAACTAAAATAGGGTTTAAGAGGAGACTGCTATTTTTAAGAATTTATTCTACTGTCACAAGTGCTGTGACTGCGGTAGCCCTGTATTTATAAGTTAAAATGAGTTTGTGGAAATAAAATTTCACGTGAAATTTTATTTCCAAACTCATTAACGTGATTTCACGTGACTGAAAGACGAACAAAATATTGAATAAAGCATAGCTATTAGGAATTCATCAACGAATGAGAAGATCAAATCAGTCGGAAGAGACTGGTTTTTCGTGTTTTATGACGATAACTAATTCCCTCGACGTTAAGAAGCGGGGAAATCTTCAGCATTAACTCTTTGAGGCACACGATTTTAAAGGAAAAAACTCAAGTTGCAGAGAATTGTTTATTCATTTCTTCAGCTTCAAAATTAGTATAAAACATCAAATAAAATTTTTTTATTATAAAATGATTTATTCACTCAATAAATTTTTAAGAAAAACATTTACCGTTATGAAAGACAAAAATTCACTGCACCGCACAATTCGCCAACCTTAATCACAAGTGTCAACAACTTACTAATGCTTTTTGATATGTGTCAATTTTGTTTTCAGTTATTTACACATTTAGAGTTAGTACATAGCATTGCCAACTCAATGAAAAACTTTAAATAACATTAAACTGTATGACTGAATCATTTCAACTTTTTGAGGTGGGTTAAAAATACCCTGCCATGCATTAAAAGCTAAGCAAAAGATGGGACAGTTTTCAACCCAACTAACCCCAAAGAGTTAAATTATTTTCTTTATTCCCAAGTGTTGAAATTTTAAACTTATGCCTTTATAATGGAATTTTATTATAATTCCAAATGACAGGAGTCTCATGAGGGAAAAATATTGGAGTGGTTTACCGATAGGCTGATACCGAATACATATTAGTAGCTATTAAGGTATTCACTAACAAATCAATTCCGAAGAGACTGGTTTTTCGTGTTTTATAGCGAGAACTAATGCACTCAACATTAAGTAGCGGCGAAATCTTTCTAGAATTAAGTTATTTTTCTTTATTCTTAGTGTTGAAATTTGTTTGATACAAAAGTTTTTACAATGGAATTTTATTATAATTCCAAATGACAGGGTTTCTTTCACGAGGCGAAAAACATCACAGTGATTTACCGGTAGGCCGCGATCGACTTTTTGTTCTCCCCTGTGGCAGAGTAAGGCACTCTTCATCAGTTTCTTCTTCCTCTGCCAGGAAGAGAATAAATCTAGGTTGCTCACCCACTCAGATGCTCCAAGAACCAGTTCTGCGTGCGATCTGTTTCATTTGAAAGCTTCAGGCATTGTTTGAAAGTACATACATTGTTTTGTTTTATATTCCGATTACCCAGTTGCTTTCTTCGAAGTGTCAGGAGTTGGCAGCGCTTTGTGTTTCGCTTACGTTTGCTGGACATCTTAGTTGATGGACACCGTAAGAGTATGTTATTCCGATTGCCCAGTTGTTTCCTTCCTAGTGTCGATCCGGTCTTTGTGTGTCGGGGCCGCGGAAGCCCGGTTGGAAGAGTAACGGATTAGCAACCGGAGGGTTGCGAGTTCGAATTCAACCAAAGACCGTCGTATGCAAAGGGGGCTGGTGCCCGTTAAATCTGTCGTGGCCTTAAATGTCCTCACGTTGGCGCGGGGCCGTCGGGGTTCAGTGGGTATGCCCACTGTGCTAGCAACCTTCGAGTTGTAGGCTGCGCAGGTCCGATTCCTGTTAGGTGCATACCTCCCTGGGTGTATTTCTCTCTTCTGTGTCTGCAAAACTTTCATTGTGTGTGTCTGTCTATTACTTGATATCGTATGTCTTGTGTATGGCGCAGCATGGCCAAATGTGGCCCCTGCGTCATAAAACCCCCAAAACCAACTATCCTCACTTTGGCGTGGTGTGAAAGTTTGGAGAGTGGGATGCCAGCTCAGGTGTGACGTCGTCATCTGACCGTGATTCAAAATGACGTGTTGTCCTCGGGCCTTTCCCTTCGGGTTTGATCGCCAATAGCCCGTTGTGTTGCTCCAGTGCGACGTCAATTAAAGGTACCAAATACCGGACTTTGCCATCTTACACCCGAATCAAATCTTCGCAGTATCAAAAGTTGTCAAAACTTTGTATTTTACCGTGTGCTAGACTGAAAATATATTTGCCCACCCTAAAGCTGAATTCAAATAGGGGGCGCAAGGTGCAAAGCGACACGCGCAGACCAATAAAATTGAAATGATTTCAACTTGAACAGAAACGGCACTCGCGCCGGCCACCTGATTGGCTTGCGCTTGTCGCTTCCTATTTGAATTTAGCTTGAGGGTTGTTATTCCTATTATATCCATTTGCCTTCTTGGAAGTGTTGGGGCCGTGGCTCAGTGGGTTTGCTCATTGCACTAGCAGCCTGCGAGTTGTAGGCGGCGCAGGTTCGATTCCTTCCCGGGTGGATTTCTCTCTTCTGTGTCAGTAAAGCTTTTATTTTATGTGTATATCCCCTTTAGTGTCTTCAAAATATCTGAAATGACTTGAAGTCTACAAAACCTTTTAACTCCAAAATATTATTGTAAATTCAAACTGAATACATTGTGGAAGGTAAAGTTTATATATATTAGATTTATAAATGTTAAAATGTATGATCAATAATTAATTGCATTCAATTATTAGTTTTGTGAATAATTGAACCACGATTAACGAAGTAGTAATTAGGATAACTTAACCTTTTTTCATAAATAATTATAATTTTTTCAATTAATCACCCTAAAAGAAAGATATTACGATATCTAGGCAGCCTCTCCCCCTACCCGAATGAAATCCTGATCGGTTAAACCCTCCAAGTGGTTTCGACGAGATATCTCGTCCATCAAGTTCTGAACAATTTTGATCATGAGATATCTCGTCATCCAGATATTGTCGATTTTTTTGATGATGACGAAATCAAGATCTGTCAGTTTTTTCTAGTGACGAGATATCTCGTCTAACAAGATTTGGTCAGTTTTGCTAATGACGAGACAACCTCGTCGACGCAACAATCAGGAGGGTTAAGAGTCAACAAGCAAGCGCAATGCCAGATCGTAGATCACGTGACTGGTAACGACAGTAAAAGTAGCCCGGTCGTGAACTGTTAGTGGCGCTATCCGGATAAGTAAGTGGATAGTGCGACTGTTTCCACGCATAGAGGAAATATAAAAGTAGAGTGAGCAATGGTAACCTTTTTATGTGCTCAGGATCATGCGACCAAAACTACACTGCTGGCCACCCAAATTGCAACACCAAGAAAGACAAGAGATATCACAACAAAATTTATTTTGTAGATAACATGTTGACCAAGTATCAAATGATTAAATTTATAGACTTCTGTGAAGTGTGGTTCCTGCCAAAATCAGTAGCCAGAGTAGCCACCATTGTTGGAGATCACCGCTGCCACACGCCTCGGCATTGATTCAAAGAGACTTTGGATGTGTTCTTGGGGTACAGCAGACCAAGCAGCTTCCACACGTTGCCAAAGTTGATCTGGTGTGGCAGCTGGGGATGTATTCTGGGTCAATCGTTGAGCAACCATGGACCACATGTTTTCTATCGGCGAAAGATCCGGAGAGCGAGCTGGCCAGGGAAGCAATTCAATCTGGCGATTGACGAAGAACCCTTGGACAATGCGTGCCACGTGTGGTCGCGCATTATCCTGTTGAAATATGGCTGTATGCAAGCCCTGAAGGTAAGGAAGGACAACTGGCTCCAACACCTCGGAGATGTAGCGCTGGCTGTTTAAAGTACCGGCAATGCGTACTAGAGGAGTGCGAGAGTGATATCCAATACCGCCCCATACCATAATACCCGGTGCAGGACCAGTGTGGCGGTGCATAACGCAGCTGTTCAGCATCCTCTCTCCACGGTGTCTCCAGACTCGAATCCGACCATCGTGGTGTTGCAGACAGAAGCGTGACTCGTCAGTAAAGACAATTTCATTCCATTCTGCCGTCCACATCCTTCTTTCATCGCACCATTGGCGGCGGAAACGTCTGTGGTTCTGCGTCAAGGGTAGACGAAGCAATGGACGTCTTGCGGACAGACCACTCTGCTGTAAACGGCGTCGAATGGTACGCGCAGACACTGGATGATGCGGTACAGACTGAATGTGCTGTGCTATGGTTCGTGATGTGGCTGAGCGATCCGTCACTGCCATACGCACAATATGCCTGTCATCACGTGAAGTGGTGCACTGAGGTGGATGCGATCGAACACGTCGGTCCGTCGTACCCTCCTGCATCCAACGATCACATATCCGCATTACAGTTGTTTGGTTTCGTCCAACACGACTACCGATTTCCCTGAAAGATAATCCACAATCTCGGTAGGCCACTATCCTTCCTCTGTCGAACTCGGATACTTGATGAAAAGATGATCGCTGTTTTCTACGAGGCATAATTGATCGTTTTTTTGAAAAAACCACAAGAAAAACACAATTGCCGTACTTGAAATCGTCGAAATCTCCAAGCCTTAAATAGCGCTTTGAAGTGGCGCCACAGGCGCGCGTGATGTGCGTCTGCGCTGAAATTCTAATCATTTGCATATCTCACCTCCGCTAATGCATGTTGTAAATTTCATATTATTTGCATGCTTCCTTCAGGGTGTTGCATTTACGGTGGCCAGCAGTGTAGTAGTAACGTGACCCTTAGACTATTTTCGTCGAGTGGAACCGAACATTCATTTCATTGGTCCACGGGACGGGAGAAGACGCCTATTGATTGATTCATCATCTCATTGGTCCACGCGACATAGTAGAGTTTGGCGATTTTACCATTTTTGTCGCCACTCTATAGAAATGCGCATTCACATATCTACCCCGCCCTCATAGGCACATCTTTAGGTATGTACAGGCATCACAACTTCGAGGCGGGAAAGACCCGAGTGATCTTTTCTCCGCTTCATTTTTATCCTCTCTTGCCCTTCTGCTTTTTCTTCCTCCCTCATTGTGTTGTCTATCTTGTGTTTGGCGCAACTTGGCCAAATATGACCTCTGCGCCGTAAAACCCCAAAACAACCAACCACACGTCTGTCCTGTCATAAAATATTATACCGCAAACGAGGCGATAAGATGCCAAATCGACCAACCAAGTGAATTTTTCAGAATAGTCACGTGATTACTAGTCCCTATTGGTCACACTTTTTGAAGCTCCTCTCAATAGCACAATGCTCAGTCTACTTATATTTCATATTTGTTTCTACGGGGCTACTCCACTTACCGCTAGTACTAGCGACTAGTAAACCTATCCCCGTAGAAACGCACCTGAAGTAGCACAACGGCTAGTCAGCCGATAGCATTACAAGTACACTAGAGATGACTTTCTATTGTGATTCACTAGACCTCATTTGTGAATGATAGCCTTTAATTCTTCAAAGTCCTTTGCTTTATATTTTATTTATTCTGGGTGCAAATCCGAGGTACGCCAACAGTATTCAGACCAACACTCGAGAATAAAACAATCCGAGACCTTACATTAAATCAGTCCAGAGATATTTTCACTTTTGAATACAATGGATATTGCTATTACTACACAGATGAGCACGTTAGTGGATGTCTTTCAGCCTCAAACGCTTATACAAATAGATAAGCTCTATCCCACAGGATTGCTAAAAAATCGTCTATGCTAAATAGCTGGTTTTATTGGCTGATTGTTTCGCACTCGATCCGAAAATTTCAACATTACTCACCAGTCATAAATATCCACTCTTGCTGTGGTTGGGAGGGCAATTTACATGTTGCAGAGTGAGAAGGTTGAGGTAATAATTACCGAGTTGCATATTGAGTGTACGATTCGCTTTGTTCGTTCGTTACTCTTTCGTGGAACAGAATAGATTAACAAATCAAATGTGGTACAAGAAATTGACATGGACTTTGGAAGCATCTCTTGTTTGGTTTGTCGCTTTACAATCATTTTGTGCTACACGAGGGCTAATTAGACAAGTATACATGGGTTTGAGTTTATCGCTCTACCATCATTTTCTGCTTCAATAGAGCTTATTACACCTCTTATCTATCCGTGAACGAATGGGGTTTGGTTTATCGCTCTACGATCCTTTTCTGCTGCACGAAGTTAATTAAACCGCTTATTTATCTGAGAACGAATGGGGTTTGGTTTATCACTGGTCATTTTCTGCTACACGAGGGTTAATTGGACCGCTTATTTATCTTAGAACGAATGATGGTTTGTAGTTCTTAGGTTATTTTGTACTACAGGAGTGCTAAAATTTAGACCGCAAACATGGGGTTTGTTTTGTGTCGCTCCATGGTCATTTTTCTGCTACACGAAAGCTGATTATACCGCTTATTTATCTAAGAACGTATGGGGTTTGACTTATCGCTCTACTGTCATTTTCTGATTCACGAGAGCTAGTTAGACCGCTTTTTTATCTGAGAACGAATGGAGTTTGTCACTCTACTGTCATTTTCTGCTGCACGAGGTCTGATTAGACCGCTTATTAATCTGAGAACTAATGAGGTCTGTCGCATATTTCATAAACCAACGGTAGAAATGGCGCAGATATTGCTTTAAAATATAAAAAATAATAATTTTAACTGGATTATAAAAAATTCGGATGTTTAATTGTTTACAAAAATACTGTTGGTTAATTTCAGCTTCACAATAGGTTGAAATTTATGAAAAACTTGCGACTTACATTCGGAAATTGAAGTAACACAAAAAATCAGTTCAAAAGTAACTACTTCAAAGACGTCAATATTAAGACGAGTAATTTTGAGTTATTGCATGTTTATATTCATATTCTGAAAGATAACAGGAACCTTATACGAAAAGGAATGTCATTTCAAACTTCTATGATTATATTCACATAAGTTTCATATTTATTCAACAATACAAGTATACTTACCAGTTCAAAACCCATTTCATGCCCACAAGAAAATCAGTCGTGGCGAAATATAGATAAACAGAAATTAATCTGCTTTCATTAAAATCCCGACGTCTACTGCAATACAAATAGGGTAAACAGAATTCAAGACTTACAAATGATTGCTGAGTTTCTGCGGAAGATACAAGGCGAGTGTCAAGAAAGCTAGGATCAATATCTATCAACAGACTTCAAGAAGCATCTTCAAGTCCAAGAATTAGTTGAAGTTCTTATTTACAGAAGGAAACCTGGGGATTGGAGCAACAGGATTATTGGTTTCGTAGCAATCCCCATGGCAACCTATAGATGTAGGCTGGCATGAGGCCATGTTGACTTGGACAACTTTTCAGGAGACTTGGAAAGTCAGCGTACTCTCAAATCGCAATCGTTAGAATCAAAATAGAAAAATAAGATAGCTTAAAAGTATCAAGGAGACTGCCAATCATTCCAACTCGATAATTGCAAAGATTTGGGATGGGCTTCAAGTTTCTAGATACTTTCGAAAACATTTGCATGTGACATGTTGATTTTCTTCCTGTTTACTTCCCACAGAATTCAATTAAATCTGGATTTCTCATTTCGAGTGTATTTTTGTTTCCAACCCTTGCTGGTGAACCGAAAGTTAAGATTATAAATTCTACTTTCAATATTTTATTCCGGAATTTAATCCTGTAGACACCTTCGAAATGTGAACGATGGGTGTGAGATGCTGAGTCGCTTTTCTTCTCGAAATCACTGTTTTAATAGAACATTTAACTTTTATTATTCTATCATAATTTAATTAAAATTTTGGATATCATTTATTCAATTTAAACTTTGGATATAATTTGCTTAATTAAAATTTTGGATACCATTCACTAAATTAAAATTTTGTCTATCATTTACTCAATTAAAATTTTGGATATCATTTACTCAATTAGCCCTCAGGGACACTTCTTTAGGTGTGTACGGGCATCACAATCCAAAGCACCCGAGTGATTTGTCTTCTCTTCTGTTTTACTGTCGCCTACCCTTCTGCTTTTTGCCTTTTCCCTCCCTCATTGTCTTGTGTTTGGCGTAGCTTGGCCAAATATGGCTCTTGCGCCATAAAACCCAAAACCGAACAACCATTTACTCAATTAAAAGTTTAAATATCATTTACTCAAATAAAATTTTGTATCACTTAACCAATTAAAATTTTGTGTATTCAATTAAAATTTTGGGTATCATTTACTCGATTAAAATTTGGGTAACATTTCTCCATTAAAATTTTGGATATCATTTGCTCAATTAAAATTCTGGGTATCATTTAGTTAAAAGTTTGGATGTCTTTTACTCAATTTAAATTTTGGATATCATTTACTCAAAATTTGGTATCGAGATTTCGGTAATTGATATACCAAATTAAAATTTTGCTTGTGAAACTGGTCACGATTGTTTAACTGAATATCTCTACCACCTAAAAATTCTGCAGAGCCCCTGCTGCCCCCTTTGTACCAATTCTCAAGAAATGGACACATTCGCCCACCTGCATATTTGTACTGCACTTTCTAGTTCGAACTTCTGCTGCCGAAACTTGGAGGCTGGAAGACGGATGTGCAGCTAACTACACTCATGTCCAAAATTATCTTTACATGCATAAAATCACGGATTTTGTGAACTATAATTTACGAATTTGTGAAATGATACATAACATCATAACACATAAATACAAAGGAAAAAATTTAAAAGCACTGCATATGATATAAAACTGTAGCATAAAACAATAAAAATGGCAATGATATGTGACAAGGAGAGTTCAGAAAAAAACAATAACTCTGAAAAAAAGTAAGGCTTATGAATTTAATATGGAATGTGATCTCCCCTGACGTGTACACACATATCGCAACGTGTTTTAATGCTGGCAATAATGTTGTTAACCACAGTTTGGGAATTAAGTTCCACTCCTCCAGCAATGCGGTCTTCAGGGCATTTATATCTAGGAGGAGGATGTCTCCATGGCAACTGCTTTCCAAGGTGGTCCCATAAGTTCTCTATCGGGTTCAGATCAGGAGATTTTGCTGGCCACGGTATTCGCTTAATGGCTTCACTTTCGAGGAATTTGTCAACGAGGTTTGCTCGATGTGGACGAGCATTATCGTCCATAAATAAAAAGTCAGATCCATATGCACCTCTGAAAAGTCTTACATATGGTTCTAAGACTTCATCCCGATATCTCTGGCCGGTCGCAGATTCGCTGTTGAAAACGTGTAGGGGCGTACGTCCATCGATCATTATTCCTCCCCATACCATCACACCTGCACTACCGAAACGGTCACGTTCCATAATGTTCGAAGGAAGATTTCGCGTTCCTGACTCCCTCCAGATGTAAACACGTTTAGAATCAGATGTTAAACTAAACCTCGACTCATCAGTAAAGAGAACATGGGTCCATTGGTGTTCACTCAAGTTCTGTTGTTCTTTGCACCAATTAAAGCTATCCCTCTTTTGTTGTGAAGACAGTGAAACAAATGCCCTTGGCTTTCTGGCATAAAGGCCTTGTTCATTAAGCCTTCTGTATACAGTTTGCCGTGATACAGCAGTTCCAGTGGCGGCTGCAACCTCTGAACTTAACTGCCGAGCAGTAGACTTCCTGTTACGACGGGCAGTTATTGCCAGATGTCGATCTTGAGAAGCAGTTGTGATTCATTTACGACCTTGTCCTGGCCTCATTACAACCAGTTGCAGAGTTCTGAAATTGTTTCCATAGCGTAGAGACTGTCTTGAAATATTCACACATCTCGCTGCTTCCATGATTGTCTGCTCTGCTTCTAAACAGCCGATATTTCGCCACTTCACAGATTCTACCAAATGATGCTTCGGAGCCATAACAAACCGTTTTGAGTCACTGAAATCAAACGCTGTATTGCAGAAATTCACTCAGATATTCACTTTGCGCAAAGCGCTTGATTCACCGTCGGATGACGTAACGCCTTGATTTGCATATCAAAAACTGTTTGATCACTTTTGATTAGATAATGCTAATTAGGCTTGTCTTTCACACATTCCCTGCAAAAATGGATTCCATCGATTGGATATTTCATGGAATATATTTATTTTTGGGTATGTAGAGAAATTTGGACATGAGTGTATTTCTCTTGTCTTACCTTTCCTTATCAATTTTGTGTCGTTCTTTTATTACCTTCCTTTGTATTGTGTATTTTGTTATTCTGTCTACTAATAATGCTGGAAATAATAAGAAACTTACGAGACAGGGCTTAGATTGATCTGGCAGGTAAAAAGAAAATGGAACGGAAAGAAAAATTGATTCGAATTCAAAGCAACTTAGAAATCCTCGTATTACACAATCCTTGTTCGGAACATTCGAATATTCGCCTCAGAATCTTTCCACTCTAAAATATTTATTCCTAAAAATGCTTAAAAGCAAAAATGGCGAATTCCAGAACCTCTCACGGCCCGGTATAATAGAAGCCGCGGCCCGGCGGTTGAGAAGCACTGGTATAGCAATTCTTGCTCAAGCACAGTGCAGGTAATCACAGGCCACGTATACTAAAGGATTAAAAATTTACAACTTGAACAGCATTCAATTAAAGCAGAATTTCTCATCTCAAGTATATTTTTATTCCCCACCTTTACGAGTGAACCCGAAGACCGAAAATCATAAACTCTTAATATTTTATTTACCTGAGAGTTCTGAATTTGATTTGTATTTTATAGCGTATGAGCGATTGTAGCGAGGCACCTGCAAAGTTTATAAGCCTGAAATGTCGACCATCCCATCTAGTTGACTCATTTTGACAAAACAAACAACGGACAGTTGGGAAACGACGTTGAGGAATTATTTTTCATAAAATTTATAAAGCAGACAATCATGACACGTACAAATGAATTTTAAATGAACTGTTGGGAAACAGAACGTCGAGGAATTAGTTTCATAAAATTTATAAAGCAGAAAATCTTGTGACTTACAAATGAATTTTAAGAAGCTGAAAGCGAATTTCTGTAAATTCGAGGAAAAATCGCAGTACCGATTCACTTAAAATTTCTTACTTAGACCTAACATCAAGGTGATGCAGTACCGATTCCCCTTGATTGATTATTTTCGGTTTTACATTTACAAAAAATGTTTTCGTTAACTTTATTCCAATACACGTGAAATATACATAGCAAAAAAATATGATTTTTACAGAAACTATAATTAATCATAACAAACGCTATGAAAAACAGTAAAAAACGGTAATAATGGGTTAGATCAATTTTTTTAAAAATAAACTGCTCTTTTAAATCCTTATTTCATGCACGAAGTTTCAATTACATCATAAAAAAACAACCACGAAAATTTTATATCTCTATTTTAATTATAAAAATGCCCTAGCATTTTCCAACCCTGAAGTAAAGTTCTTTCCAATCAATTTTTAAGAAAGAATCATTAATAAGGTTTAAACCTTTTATTTTAGTCAAAATTTAATATTTACACTTTATATATACACGGTTTAATGAGATATAGATAATTAAGTCCAAAGAGCAACGCAGCGAACAACACGCCGCTGCCATTTCACCCTTTTTCTACCCACGCTATCCTTTTCCCGCCTTCTCCGGGTTCTAGGGGAGAAAAGTGTCCCGCACCAAAATGACAGCTCCGCACTGACGGCGCGACGTCATCTTATCCGAGCCTTACACGTTCCCCCTTGGAAAGCTCATCGTCACCTTAGAGACGATGCAGCTGAAAAGAGAATAAAACACAACAACAAATACAATGTACGCGAGAGAAAAGAAAAAAAAAATGAGAGTGTTGACCAAAGTGGCTCTGAATATAATCACACAAATATTATGAGTAAATACAAAATACAAATTGAAACACAAAAATATGTATAAAGTTACTGTTTACCAAAGGGCAGTCGAGAAAGGGAGTCAGCGTTCCCATGTTTGCTACCCTTCCGATACGTTACCCTGACGTTGTATCGTTGTAAAGCCAATGCCCAACGAGTCAGTTTGGCCCCTTGAGGAACGGACTGGGTCAAGTAAGTCAATGGATTGTGGTCTGATATCACCTCAACCCTAGCCCCAAAAATCCAGTTGTCGAATTTTTTTAATGCTTCGATTACCCCGTATGCCTCTCTTTCTATGGTCGACCATTTCTTTTGGGTGTCCGTCAATTTTTTACTGAAGAATGCTATCGGATTCTCCCTCCCGGTGTCATCGGACTGAGCCAAACATGCTCCGATGGCCATGCCTGAAGCATCGGTATACAATTGAAAGGGCCTTGTCAAATCTGGGGTATAAAGTGACGGCATTTTCACAATCTCTCTTTTTAAGTTCAAGAAGGATTCCTCAGCTTTCTCATCCCAAGGAATGACGTTGGGAATGTTCTTTCTGGTTAAATTCGTCAGAGGCAAAACTATAAATGAGAAATTTTGGATATAGTCACGGTAATAACTAGCTAGACCCAAAATGCTCCGAAGTTCCCTCTTGGTGCTGGGTCTAGTCATGTTACTTATTGCTTCAACCTTTTCTGGATCAGGTGAGTGCTGTCCAGATCCAACAACATGACCCAAAAATTTTACTCGTCTCTTCCCAAACTCACATTTATCTAAGTTGACGGCAAGTCCGGCTTCTCGTAAGGTCTGAAGGACTCGTTCTAGATGATCAATGTGTTCTTGCCAGGATTCGGAAAATATTGCCACATCATCAATGTATGATCGACAATACCTTTTGTGAGGCGTCAACACCTTGTCCATGGATCGCTGGAATGTACTTCCCGCATTCTTCATTCCGAACGGCATGACGCGAAATTGGAAGTGTCCACCATGTGTAACAAATGCTGTGAATGGTTTTGCTTCTTCCTTCATGGGAATTTGCCAGTATCCCTTAGTGAGGTCAAGGACACTGATAAATTTCGCATTCCCAACCTCGAATAGCAAGTCTTTAGCGTTCTGCATGGGATATGCGTCAGGTATTGTGAAACTGTTGAGATGTCTATAGTCCACACAAAGCCTTACACTTCCATTCTTTTTCGACACACAGACGATGGGATGGGCCCACTCACTACTGCTTGGTTCGATCAACCCAAGCCGTAACAAGTCATCAATCTGACGGTCAACCTCTCCTTGCAATGCAACTGGTATCCGATATGGTCGTAGCCTTTTGGGGGAACAGTCAGCTGTTACCCGCACAGAATGCCCTTCAACTTTAGCGAGCCCAGGTATATTGCTGAACATATCGGAAAATACCTTTAGTGTGTCCAACAGTTCACGTCTCTGAAATTCATCTAAGTCGCATTCCATGTCACCAACATGCCTTCGAATGTCCGTGGCGGATTTATCAGTTATGTCTGTTGGCGTTGGTGCGTAGTACAAATCCCCGAATTCAGCATCGTCATCGAAAACTAATCCAACTTGATGAATTCTGGCAACATATGGCCTTAGTTTGTTGAAGTGAAATTCTCGTATGCTGCCATCTTCCATCTGGACTTGGGCTGAATGCTGCCTGGAGATGTTCGTTATCGTCACGGGTCCAATCCAAGTCTTAAGAAGCTTATGCGATGATGAAGGCAAGAGGACTAATACCTTGTCTCCTACATCAAAACGTTTCTCTCTGGCTCGTAGATTATACCTGGAGACATAGTCCGCTTGGTGTTTTGAAGCATTCTCACAAGCTATCTCATAAGCGGTCTCCAGTTTCCTTTTCAAATCTTCGAGATATTTCTCTACGGGTCTTGATACATTCGTTGGAATATCTCTCGTTCCAGTCCAAATTTCTTTCATCAATTTTAATGGACCATTAGGTAATCTACCATAGACCATTTGATATGGGGAAACTCCAGTTGTGCTGTGAGGCACTTCTCGATAAGCAAACAGAAGAAACGGGAGATGGGCATCCCATTCTCGTCCATTTTCTTGAATATTTTTGTTCAGCATATCTTTTAAAGTTCTGTTCCAACGTTCTACCGCGCCCATGCTCTCAGGGTGACCTGGGGTGGCAAACCTTGGTGACACTCCTAAAAGTTCCCGGAATCTGTTCGTCAGCTCGGCTGTGAAATTTGTTCCTTGGTCTGTGCATATGGTTTTTGGAAACCCAGTCTGAGTAAAAATTTTCATCAAGACCTCACATGTCGTCTTCGCTTTTAAGTCTTTTACAGGAACAGCCTCCGCCCACCTTGTACACAAATCAACAGCACAGATAATATAGTAATGCCCTCTTCGGGATGGAGGTTCCAAAGGTCCAATGCAATCGACGCTCCATACCTCGAATGGGTTTTCCGGACGTATAATAGGTTGTATAGGCACTCGATCTCTATAAGTAACGGTGCGTCTGACCTGGCATTCTTTACAAGATTCGCAGAACCTTTTGACGTCTCGTTTTAGAGAAGGCCAAAAAAATGAATACTTGATTCGTTGACATGTTTTCTTTTCTCCTAAATGGCCAGCCAACGGAACTTCGTGAGCCATACGTAGAACTTCGCTTCGCTTACACGACGGTAATACCACCTGGACGATATTTTCTCCTTCCACTGTATCTAAATGGGTTAAAACACCATCTGTCACTTGATAAGAGTTACGATTTCCTCTCGCATACTTCCATTCTTCCTTTAATTCCTCATCTTCCTGTTGTAACAGTATGAAAGAGTTCTTGTAACATTCTTCAACCTGATTGTTGGCCAAAAGTGATTCACTTGTGGGAGGTGATTTCAAACTAGAATCGCCAGCGATTTCTTCAAAGTGAGCCGTCTGACTGACTGTATTGTCACTGCAACAAATGAGAGAATTGTCGTATTCAGAAAGCTTATGGACATTGCTATGAAGCTCCACATTCTCCTGGAGAGTTTCGAAGGCTGTGGGACAAATTAACATGTCGTTAACCAGTTTCTTCGATACGGCACACGTAATGGGTACCGTAGCATGTGAGTTGTCGTCAATCTTCAGGTCGATTATCTTCAAAGCGGCAACTTCGCTCTCTCCAAAGGCTGAAACAATTTTTATTGTTCCCTCTCCCTCTCCACAGTTTTCAGGAATCAGATCCTCGCGCAGAACAGATATTTGTGCCCCAGAATCTACAATTGCTCGCAGGGTACATTTTCCACATCGTATCGGAATGATCTGCAGTTTATCAACATTCGTCTGGACTGGAGTGGTCACAGGTGCAGAAACTCTAGCGGTCAGAACTGGAGATGAGTGAACATCACTACTTGTCTCCGCCTGCAGCGTATTAGTTTGGGCATTGGCAACGGGTTCTTTCCTGATTCGATTATTTTTCAAACAATATCTAGAGGTGTGTCCAGGCTGTTTGCAGGTGAAGCAGGTCAGCTTAAAGGGTGGATCATTTTTGGGTTTATAAAAATGTCTCTTGTCAGTCGGATATTTTTGGGACGGCTCTCTCTTAGTGAACGTTGGTCGGAAATGTTCTGACTTCTTGTGTTTTTCATCAGGCTCTGTTTTAGCAATTGACCTTACACTTTCATACTCGTCAAGTTTGTCAGCCAGCGTCGACGGGACTACAAATTTTCCCCAATCGTCAACGAAATGATCACGCACATGTAAAGGAACTCTCCTTTTCAGTTGATCTGTGATAATTAAATTTTTCAGCCTCTCAAAATCTCTTACCGCTAGTCCATTGATCCATTCTTCAAAATATCTTGTTATGTCAAACACAAAGTCTCTCCAAGATCGCGATGGGCATCTTTGAGTTTTGACGAATTTCTGTCGAAAACTTTCTGGACTCATCTTAAAACGCTTAAGTAAAATTCCCTTGATGTGATCGTAATCATCAAATTCGTCTTCTGATTCTCTCGCGATAACCTGTGTAATTTCAGAAGGTAACAAGGCCAACAGGGCCGAAACCCAATGTGTTTTTTCGACACCAACTCTATCAGCCTGCCTTTCAAAGAGTGAAAGAAACAGAAAAATATCCCCATCCTTAGTTTCAAATTTGGGCAAAAGCTTAGTTAGCTCAGATGTACGAACTCTAACGTCATCTTGTCGAGGGGAATCTACATTCGCTCTTGCAGTTTCCAGCCGCAATTTTTCTAACGTAAATGCACGTTCTTCCTTCATTTTCCTTTCCTCCTCCTCAACCTTGCGTTCTTCCATAATAATTGATAATTGTCCTTTAGCAAAATCCTCGTCATAATCATCACTAGCCTTAATTAATCTAATCAAATCTATTGATTTCATCCCATCCGTGACCATTTGACCCAGTTCCTCGGCCAAAACCCTCAAATCTTCCTTTTTAGCCCGATTCAAAAAAGCCATGATTCTCAAATATAACTGAACCAGCTTAAAAAAAAATCCTATACCTCTTTCCTATTTTCAAAGGTAGTTAAAAGAATCACTACATCTATGGGACGAATGCAACAATAATAATGAAATGTCTAACTAGCAATTCTTACACTCAGATATAAGGAAAAGAAATAGTTTCACAAAACAATTCTAACTAACCAACTTAATATTACATATATCAACCAATTACCCTTTTTAGTTTGGTACTCTAAACACAAGCAATGATGCTTCACAATGAACGAATCAGAACACTTGAAAAATAATACTTAAAATCAAGCAATAATAATTTTCAATATTCAGAATTAATGACACAGCAATCACATGCAATGATACTTCATAACAAACGAATTAAACTCTTTCAAGGAGACTTTAAAATCAAGC
>OW119934.1:70292795-70528662 GCA_933210815.1 Meta bourneti
AAAAGTTTCCAATGTTTATATTTGGTTTGAGAAAGAACGATTTATTGATGCTTTATTTTTCGAACAGATGACGTAATCTATTCACGTCGCTACAACAAAACGCGATTACATGAAATCGAATTTAAATTCTATGAAAGAATTGCAAAAGGGAATCTGCTCTTTTAGCCTCAAACGTGGAGCGATCACAAAGAAAAAATCTACGTTTCGACCATGAATTCAAAACCAGGACCAGTAGACTTTTCGGCGCTAGCCTTATTCCGGTGTTTCCAGAAAAATTGAAACCATAACGTTCGCTCAAACAGATTAATTCTTTTGAATGTTGAGAAATTTTTATCGAAACAATAAAACCATTTGGAGGTCACGTCCTAACAATGCTTCAAGACAAAAAATATTTAAAATTGCCTGAAGTTTCGAAATGGACGATAAGTTTCGAAAGTGCCTCAACAATAACAATCCCTTTAGCAAAGAATTTCCAAAGAGTATGTTCCTAATATGAAATGCGTTGTGTAATATTGGTTCCATTCTCCTATAAATATCTTAGGTTTCTTTCTGGAATGGTATGTATACTAGCTTCCCTTCTACGGAACCAACGAATACTTATTTTATTTACTAATTTCCGTGCAAAAACATTCCAAATAATGATAAACATACCTTTATTAAGTGGCTGAGAATTTGCCTAATAATATCTGAAGCTGATCGAAATGTTTTCATAAAAAAAAAACATTGATTCACTGCAGTACAGTATGTCAACAAAGCAGATTGAGCTCCAATTTTCAGCTTATTCTATGAGGAGGTAGGCTTAGTGCTACTTCTCAGCTGATACTCGATCGGTATACAAACATTAGGACCGTTAACACTTAGTAACACAGAATGATTCACAATTTCAGGTACGTAGTAGATGCCACAGTGGTCAGAATTGGTTAAAACTTTCATTTTCATTTATGTATGAAACAATTAAAAATTGTAAAAATTTATTACATCCTGGAATATACTGAGTTGACCGAGAAGGTTACTGAAACACAGCAGTCACTAGCGTCACTGAAGAAAATAACCCAGTTAATTGTAGAACTCTCACGAAGTAACAAAGAATATATCACACTTCACTCTAAAATTTGTTTTCCGCTATAATTTTTTTTCACTAAGAATGCACTGAATTTAAACTATCCTATGACCATAGATACTACAATATCTCCTAGGAATGACTTCATCAGCACAACAAATCATTCTCCGCCATTCAACGATAACATGAGCATAGCCTCGAACAACTCACATTTCGTAACTACCATATCCCATTTTCAAAATAGAACTTGGATTCCGTAAGTATGCTTTGAAAATTAAGTTTTCGTGTTTTCGAAATTTTAACCAACTAGTTTCGTTTTCTGAAAAGTCTTGGCACAACTCGAATGCTTATGAAACAGCTAAACAGGAAAATATAAAATTACAATTTTCGTTTAAAATTTTTTAAATACTAGTCTTGGATGATATAATTGTATATTTTTAATGTTTCTATTTTTAAAATTAAGTCGGGAAAAATTGCGTATGACAGCAATCTATAATTCATACCCAAACATTTTAGACGTACGAAGGAATCAAGTATGTGAAATCGATTTTCGACTATAGTATATTTTTAAAAATACTATTTAAAGTTCTGCGAAGTCCAGTAAAAGGCGAATAACATTGAAAATGTATGAAAAAGAAAAAAATGATATGAATAAGACATTTCAATTTTCTGTTTGCATGGGAAGCAGAATGTTATATCTATCGAATTAAAGCGCTGAACTTGTCCAAATGGATATTTGGGGTTTCCAAAATCTTTCTCGGGTTATCTCATGAGAAAGATATAAAGCCTTACCAGAGAAAAGTACAAGTACTTCTGGTTGGTTGGGTTTCATGAAGCAAAGGCTGCGCTTGGCCATGCTGAACCAAACACAAGACAGAAAAGACTCGAGCACTTCTGGAGATTCCCAAACCCAAAATAATAGAAAAATTCTAAATTTTTATAGGCGTTTTTGCTATATGCAGCACAAACTTAAGCACCCTAGATATTCCAAGTAGCACATAACGGTGTTGGAAATGGGCCGCGGGATGACTCATTCCTTTAAGTGTAGTTTCAGTTCTCACTTCTTGACTCCTCCCCCTCTGCTGGTTTCAGTTCGTACTTTCGCGAGTGCGAGCGTTGCTTTTTTACTTGTTTGTTATTTTTATGTGCTTTCTGTTTCTATGTTGCATTTGTTGATGTTCATGTATGTGCTGTGTAATAAAGTTAGATTTGAAATAGCAATCTCGGAGGATGGTTGTGGATCTTTTAGACTCCTTGTTCTTTCGTTTGATAGAATCATTATGCGTCAAGTTGACGTGAACGGCCCTACAACTTTTATTGAAAGGGAATACATTTTGTTTTAGAGAGTTGTTCCCTACATATTACTGGCGCCCAACGTGGGGCGAATAGTGGTTCTCTCTTTGATGAAATCGAAAGCATGGAGCAATTGAAAATTAAAAGGAAAGGATTACGCGTTTCGTTCACTTCTTGTGCAAATAAAGTTGAACAGGAACTTTTAAAGGAAACGCGTGATGTGAAACAACTTTTGATTTTAAAGAATCAATTGGATGATAAGTTTGCCCGCTTAGAAGCTTGTCAAGAATCCTTGTCGGATCGAATTTTAGAAGAGGATTCTGAAAAGATCTTCGTGGATGATCTCGAAGGTGCTGATGTTTATCGAGATAAATACTGTGCTTTATTGACTGAGCTAGATGCTAAGTGTCTCGATTCCTCAGCGCAAAAGGATATGGGAAAACGAAAGTTTAAGTTGCCCAAAATCGAACTGAAACGTTTTAATGGTGATGCCAAGGATTTTTTGTCCTTTTGGTCAATGTTTGAAAAGATTAATTTGGATGAGAGTCTTCCGGACGAGGATAAATTCCAGTATCTTCTGCAATCAGTCGTACCCAATTCTCGTGCTGCTCGATTGGTTGAAAGCTTCCCAGCAACTGCTGCTAATTACTCGAAAGCTGTGGAACAGTTAAAAGAAAGGTTCGGAAGAGAAGACCTGTTGGTGCAGATTTACGTCCGCGAGTTACTAACCATGGTTATGCGTAACGCCGCAACCGGACGTGTCAAAACAGATTTACCGTCACTATATGACGAGCTTGAAGGAAAGCTGAGAGCCCTGGAATCCCTAGGACGGACGTCTCAGAAGTATGGAGACTTTTTGACACCGCTTGTGGAGAGTTGCCTTCCAGAGGACACTTTGATTGCTTGGGAAAGAAGCCGCAACAAGGTGGAAAATAATGCAGATGAGCGGACATTGCCGAACTTGATGAGTTTCTTGAAGCAAGAAGTCATAGGAGAAGAAATGGTAGGACTTGCTCGCAGTGGTTTTGAGACGAACTTTGTTAGGAAACTGAAACCGCAAGTCAGAGAAAGTGCACAGGACATTCCTTCTGCTGCAGCTTTGGTAAGCACATATCAGGACAGTTCAGGTAAGAGAAATGTTTGTATATTCTGTCAGAAAAGACATCCAAGTGAAAATTGTTTCGTTGCTAGAAAGCTGACTTTTGATGACAGAAGGAAAATAGTAACCAAGAGTCATGCTTGCTTTTCTTGTCTAAAACTTGGACATTCTGTTAGAAATTGTAGGTTTAAAAACAAATGTATACAGTGTAATCGAAACCATTTTATTTTGATGTGTCCAGACCGTGAAGCTAACACTAGTGAAAACAAAAGTGTAGATGAAAGTAAAAGTAATCTTGAATCGACTAGTTATTTATCAAATAGTTGCACTGTCGATACTGTACTATTAATGTCATTAATTGTTAAGATTAAGAGTGTAAGAAAGGAGATGTGTGTAAGAGCTATTATTGATACGGGCTCACAATTGTCATATTTAAGTAAAAGAGTTATCAATAATCTGAAATTACAATCTAAAGGAAAGTTGAATATTGTGCATGGTCTATTTGGGGGGAGCAAATCAGAACCCAAAGTACATCATATCTATGAGGTGAATATTTGTGATTTAAAGAATAGTTTTTCTATCAAATTAGATGTTTTGTCTCAAGATAAGATTTGTGGTACTGTGCCTAAAGCTAAAACTGTTATGACTTTAAAGGAATTACAGGACAATAATTTGTTTGTTCCTGACTTGAGCTCTGAAGAATATGATATTGATTTGCTTCTCGGAGCTGATGTTGCTGGTCAGATAATGACTGGTAATAACAAAAATTTAAAGTCGGGATTAATTCTGCTATGTACAAAACTGGGTAATACTTTAATCGGAAAAGAAGAAAATGTGCCTGATAGGTGTGATGTTGTATCGGGTTCGGGTACTTTAAAAAGTGTTTCTTGTTTCAATGTTTCTGATGTAATAACTATGCATGCTATGAACTGTGATGTAAATCGTATGTGGGATCTAGATGTCACTGGAATTACCGATCCATGGGAGAATGCTAGAAAGAAACTTGTTTTTTCTGATACTCTTAAGCAATTTCAGGACAATTTAACTATTCTTCCCAATGGAAGGTACGAGTTGTCTTTACCATTCACATGTGAAAGTGATTTACCAAGTAATAAGAATTTGGCCTTATTGAGATATAAAAATATGTGTAAACGTGCATCAAGAGAAAATTATTTAAAAGATTATATTAATGTTTTTAAAGAGTGGGAAGAAATGCAAATAATCGAAAAGGTTCCTGCCAATGAGATAGATAACTTTGGACACTATTTGCCTCACAGGCCGATAATTAAAGAGTCTAGCCAATTCACCAAAATTAGGCCGGTCTTTGATGCTAGTGCAAATGAGGGTAAGAAACCCTCGCTAAATGATTGTTTGATCAAAGGATCAAATTTAATTGAGCTAATTCCGGATATAATTGATTGGTTTAGGCTGTATCCGATTGGCTTATCTGCTGATATTGAGAAAGCTTTTCTCCAGTTAAGTATAGCTCCTGTGAACCGCGATTTTTTGCGTTTTTTCTTTCCCTCTGAGACTGAAGATGCAATAATTTATAGACACTGTCGTTTGGTTTTTGGTGTTAAAACTAGCCCGTACTTATTAATGGCATCATTACATCATTTACTTGAAAATGCCTCTGAAGAGTATTCAGAGATAGTTCATAAACTGTGTCATTCTTTTTATGTGGATAATTGTGTCACGGGTGTCAATAATGTAAAAGAATTGGAACAGTTTGTGCCTCTTACCCAAAAATTAATGAAAAGTGCATGTTTCAATTTACGAATGTGGGAAGGGAATGTTGCTAATCCTTACCTTTCCAATTCTTCTGGAGAAACTTCTCTTTTGGGAATGATTTGGAATTTAGATCAGGATTCCTTGAAGTGCAATATTCCTAAGAAAACCGACATTGAGCTAGAGCAAACCAAACGAAGTGTCTTATCATTGGTGCAACAGTTTTTTGATCCTCTTGGTTTGTTGTCTCCTGCTACTTTGCCACCCAAACTACTACTGCAGGAGGCTTGGAAAATGAAGTTAGCTTGGGATAGCCCTTTGCCCTCCAAGTTACTGAATGAGTTTTACAGTTTTTTAAGTGAAATGTGTATCCTTAATGAGTTTCAAGTTCCCAGATATTTGAAAAGTAACCAAACTTCCGAATTTCATGTTTTTGTCGACGCAAGCAAAAAGGCATACGGAGCTTGTGTCTTTTTACGATCGGTAGTATCTCAAGAAGTTAATGTGCAGCTTGTCAGAGCTAAATGTAGAGTTGCTCCTTTGAAGGACATGTCTATTCCCAAATTGGAGCTCATGGCCTGCTGTATAGGAGCTAGACTGGCCCTCTCCATTAGACTGGCATTTGATCTGCCAGATATGAAGATTACATTCTGGAGTGATTCCATGACGGCTCTTTGGTGGATAAGAGAACACGGAGAGTGGTCAGTGTTTGTATCAAATCGTGTAAAAGAGATTAATAAACTCACATCCCCTGATCAGTGGCGGCATGTGCCAGGGGACAGAAATCCAGCTGATCTTGTTTCCCGGGGCTGCAGTCCTCATCAGTTGATTAAATCTCAGTGGTGGAGAGGACCACTCTGGTTGTACGAGGCTGCTGAAAACTGGCCGTTAAGTGACATTTTTTGTGAGAGTGAGGTAAACTCGGAGAGGCGAAAAGTTAGACTAAGTAATTTGAACTTGGAAATAAATAGTCCTCTTTGGTATGAGAAGTTTTCTAAGTTTGAATCCGTTATTCGACTGGTAGCCTGGGTTCTGCGTTTTGTGAACAATACACGGTGTGAAAACGGTGAGCGAGAAATCGGAAGGTTGTCATTAAGAGAATTAGAGAGAGCTGAGAAGTTTTTAATAAGAGAAGCTCAGTTAACATGTTTTCTTGAAACCAATAACTTACCCGTTTGTAACACTTTTACAGATGATGAAGGCATACTTAGAGTGAAAACACGCATCACGCAAAGGATTGATAAGCCTTCCTTTCTTTCTCCAGTACTTCTCCCCGACAAATGTCCTTTCACAGAGCGTTTAATTGAACATTTTCACAACATAAATTGTCATGCAGGGACTCAGATACTGTTATGCGCTCTGCGCGAGAAGTTCTGGATCGTGAGAGGAAGGAGAACTGTCCGACGTATCGTTAAAAATTGCTTGAGATGCAGACGTTACAGTGCTAAAGCAGTTGAAACAGACCCAGTGTCTCTTCCTGCAGATCGTGTGAAAGATTCCACGAGTTTTGAAGTGGTTGGAATCGATTTATCTGGTCCCTTATACCTCAAACATGGAGATAAGTCATGGGTAGTTTTATTTACTTGTGCCATTTACCGCGCAGTACACCTCGAATTGGTTACCTCTCTAAGTACGGATTCATTTCTACTTGCCTTTCGCCGCTTTGTGGCGAGAAGAGGACGCCCGCGAATTATCTACTCGGATAACGGCACTAATTTTAAAGGTGCATTCAATTGCCTTGCTGAAATTGACTGGGACAAAGTATTAAATAAAGCCGAATTACATCGAATCATTTGGAGGTTCAATCCTCCCACAGCTGCCTGGTGGGGAGGTTGGTGGGAACGCCTTGTCAGGACTCTGAAAGAGCTTCTTAAACGAACCTTGGGGAAAGCCGTATTGACATATGAGGAGCTTCAAACTGTGTTATGTGACTGTGAATCTGTAATGAATGCCCGTCCTCTCACCTACTTGTCTGAGGATGCAACTGATTTTAAGCCCCTCACTCCCGCCATGTTTCTCCTTGAAGAACCTGAGTCTAGGGTTACAGATGTAGATCTTGTCGATGCTAAGCACTGTCGTAAGAGAGTGAAATACCGGCAAAATATATTGAAGGAGTTGAGAAAACGTTTTCGACAGGAATATTTAGGCCAATTGATTCAAGTGCAGAACCAAAAACAACAGTGTTCTATCGTGAATGTGGGTGAAATTGTACTCATAGGTGACGATTTTAAAAAACGTTTGAACTGGCCACTTGCTAAGGTTATCCAACTGATACCTGGTAAAGATGGAAAGGTGCGAACTGTTAAATTAAGAACTCAGACTGGGGTCTGGACTAGACCAGTTCAGAGAGTTTTTCCCTTAGAGTTGCAATCTAATGTTTTAAATTCTGTTTTACAGGGTAAGAAGTGTGATTCTGAGAATGATGCAATAGCTCAGACAGAAGTCCCTGTTAAGGATGTTGTACAGGTCGAGCCACCTGTAGAAGTACCTGTGGTGCCTAAGGTCACCAGATATGGTCGAATCTCAAAAGCACCTGAGAGGTTAAATCTGAATGTTATATTTTGAGTCACCTTTCAGCGACTCAAAAGAGGGGAGTATGTTGGAAATGGGCCGCGGGATGACTCATTCCTTTAAGTGTAGTTTCAGTTCTCACTTCTTGACTCCTCCCCCTCTGCTGGTTTCAGTTCGTACTTTCGCGAGTGCGAGCGTTGCTTTTTTACTTGTTTGTTATTTTTATGTGCTTTCTGTTTCTATGTTGCATTTGTTGATGTTCATGTATGTGCTGTGTAATAAAGTTAGATTTGAAATAGCAATCTCGGAGGATGGTTGTGGATCTTTTAGACTCCTTGTTCTTTCGTTTGATAGAATCATTATGCGTCAAGTTGACGTGAACGGCCCTACAACTTTTATTGAAAGGGAATACATTTTGTTTTAGAGAGTTGTTCCCTACAACGGATTCGATCGTTGAAAAACAGTTCTAAAAGTATGGAATTTGATGCATTGAATGCTCAAAGCTATTTCAACGTTGAAAATACATTGAAAAATTGACGCGTTGAATAACAGTTAAAGGTTAAACAGCAGTGTTGAAAATATAAGCTATAAATTATGGTAAAGATATAAATCACGCTTAAAGACAGGCGCCATAGTTCCGTTTTCAAACGATTTGTTTGTTATGCGGTTGAAGCTAGGGCTATAACTTCTTTCCGCCTCAAACGATTTGCTTGCGTAATCATTATTAGAACTTCTCATAAGTTATAAGATCTCAGAACGCTATGTACAATGCGTAGAGCTTGGCTGCTCATTTTTGTAAGTCTCAAGACTTGTACATACCTTGTATACACTACCTGACATTGAAAATGCAACATCAAGGAGTTGGCAGAAAGTGATGAAATTTGGCAAAAAGAGAGAGACAGCAACGAGCAATAAGTGATCTTTATTGCAACATTATACACCTTGCCACTAAGTAGCAAGAACGTCTGATCAGTAGGTTGTAGGACCACCGCGAGCGGAGATACAGGCAGCAACACGTCTAGGTACAGACGCAATGAGCGTGCGGATGATGTCCTGAGGGATGGCTGCTCATTCCCTGTCAACCATTTGCCAGAGTTCGTCTTCTGAACGTGCCGGTGGCAACGCATGCAAGCGACGTCCCATAAATGTTCGATAGGTCAGAGATCAGGGGAGACAGCTGGCCAGGGAAGCACCTGGGTACCTTGCAGGGCATGTTGGCTGATGCGTGCCGTGTGCGGCAGGGCGTTATCCTGCTGGAAAATGGCATTGGGCACCCCCTGAAGGAAAGGTAGTTTCACCGGCTGCAGCACGTACCGTCATCCACGTATCGTTGGGCCGTCATAGTGCCCTGAATACGGACCAGAGGTGACCTGCTATCGTAGGCGATGGCGCCCCAAACCATTATTACGCGTTGTCTCGCGGTATGGCGTTCCACAGATGCGGCCGGATTGGCCCTGTCACCACGTCGGCGCCAGACTCGTACACGGCGACTGTCATTGCTAAAACAGAAGCGTGACTCGTCTGAGAACACCACCCTGTGCCATTCCGTCGTCCACGTGGCTCTATCCCGACATCATTGCAAACGGAGACGTCTGTGCTGTTGGGTCAATGGTAGTCGTCTCAATGGGCGCTATGAGTGCAGGCCGCCAGCGATCAATCGGCGGCTAATGGTCCTGGACGATATGGAGGCATCAAGGGTGTCTTGTACATGCTGCAAAAGGGCGACAGACGTGGCTTGCGGGGCCGCCGATGCTTGCCGGCAGATGCGTCGGTCCACGCGTGCTGACGTCACTCTGGCTGCACCGGAACCCCTCAAACGTGCCACATTCCCTTGGTCCAACCATCTGTGCCACAACCGGTGCACCGTGGACGCGTGTAGGTGGGTATATGCTGAGATTTGACGTATGGACCAACCTGCCCTTGAGGCCAATCACCATACCCCTCGTGAAGTCGTCTGTTTGCTGGAACTGTCTTGATTGGCGGCGTCCTGGCATTCTCAGCTACTAGACGTTTCCTCTGAGACACAAAAACAAATTGCAACTTGATTTACCTGGCAAACAGAGCGGCGCGAAACTGACCACTTTTGCAGGTTCCTTCCCTGGTTTTTCACTCGCCGTGCGCGGGACAGCTGCGCAGTTTGCATCATTTACATATCTCGGTGAGATGCGTCTACCCTATAAATTTCATCCAGTTCTGCGCACTCCTTCTGGGTGTTGCATTTTCAATGTCAGGTAGTGTATATTTATGTTAATGTTAATAAATTAGAATGCCTTTAAAACCTTGATACTTGGATGTATTTCTTCACTCTGTGTCCGGCCTGCTCACAACATTTTGTGAAGATATTAGAACACTTCCATCAAAACGGAAACATTTGGCGCCCCCGGGTAGGCGGCCTGTCCGGGGTAAGAATTCCATTTGCAAGTTACAAGGTAAGAATGGATATTCTTAAACGGAACAAAACTTCTCTTCGCGCGTCTTTTACTAAGGCATATAATGAGCTTGAAAGTATGCTCAGTAAAATAAATATTGAAGTTATAAAACTTGAGATGCAATTTCAGAAGTTCATTATGAAATCCGAAAGGTTAGAAATTGCAAATAAATTATATTTAAACTCAATAATTGATACAGAATTTGAAAACGAATTCGAAATTGTAGAATACAGAGAAAAGACAGTAGAAATTAATATAAATGTTAAAAAAAGTAATTGAAGAATACAAACTAAAGAATCGAAATCAGGCAGCCAAGCTAGATTCTAATGCGAAGAACACTAGAATAGTGTCAAAGTCTAGATTCGCCGAAATTGAACTTCCAAAGTTCGGGGGAGAACTTAAGGATTGGCTAAGTTTTATAGGCCAATTTCAAAAAATTGACGACAATGATGACTTAAAAGGATCTGACAAATTTCATTACTTGACTCAGTCAACGATTGTCGGATCGAAGGCACAAGAGATTGTTGAATCTTATTCAGCTACGGATGAGAATTAGTAACGGAGAGCTTAAAGGAACGATTCGGTAGGGAATATGCATTGATTCAATTTTATGTCCGTGAATTGTTAGGACTAGGTTTGAATAACGTATTGAAAGTAAACAAACAAGATTCATTGAGCACCTTGTACAACAAATTAACATCTCAGTTAAGAGCTTTAAGTTCATTGGGTGTAACAACTGACAAGTGTGCTATAGTACTCTTCCCTTTACTTGAGTCGTCAATCCCTGTCGAAACTTTGAGGGCATGGGAAAGATCTAAATTGAATAGAATAGAAGGTAAAGAAACATGTCCATCAGATTTAGAATGCATACTTTCTTTTCTTCGTAAAGAAGTTGAATCCGAAGAAAGGATAAAATTAGCTAGATGTGGTTTTACTTTGACTAAGGTAAACGAAAAGAAAAATCTAGGTTCGAGCAAAAATTTTGGCGAAATGGCGCCTTTTTAATCTTCCGAATCCGTTCGTTCCGGATTTTTAATCCGTTTGTTCAGAAATCGAATAGAATTTCTTGTATATTTTGTAAAATGAATACAAGAAATAAAATAATCATGTTAGTAAATATTGTAAAAAAGCTTTACGCATGCCAATGGATGAAAAAAAAAATTAATAGTTAAGGAAAATGGTGTTTGTTTTGTTTGCTTAATCAAAAGTCACATAGCTAAAGATTGCAAATCTAAAGTTAAATGCCGAAATTGCTCCAAACGCCACTTGAAATTCATGTGTCCCATGGTTCCCCAGAACACACACAACACAAGTGTTAGAAGAATGCAGAGATGAATCACCCACATCACTTGATAGTTTGCATTCTCAATCAACTGAAGTGTTTCTCCAAACAGTAGTAAACATAGAAGGTAATAAAGGGGAGCGGAAAGGTCGAATTATTATCGATAAGGGGTCTCAGTGATCTTATATTTTGAAGTCGACTGCCAATGAATTAGGTTTCACCCCTTTGTATGAAGAGACAATCATCCATTCGTTGTTTCGAGGAACCAAAACAGAAGAGTGTACATATAAGTGTTACAAAATCATAATGGTCTCGATACAAAATCATAATAGTCTCGATAGGAAATATCGATGTAGTTTAGATGTCATAGATCAAGCATTGATATGTAATGATATTTCTAGTGTTTAATGACCATGGAGGCATGAATTAAAAGTAAATGAAAATCAAATTAAGTGATATACAAAAAGATCCTTGACCAATAGAAGTTTTAGTAGGAGCAGATGTTGCTGGTAAACTATTTACTGGGAATAAACTAACCTTGCAATCGGGTTTAGTTGCTATGAAAACCAAACTAGGTTGGACCTTATTAGGGAAAGTTCCAAAATTTCATAGTGAAAAAAGAGTACACATGAATGCTACCTCCATGTTATCTAATGATACTTCAGTATCCAAGTTATGGGATTTAGAACTAATAGGCATTCGTGATCCAGTAGAGCAACGAAATAAAAAGGGAAAACAAGCTGTTTTAATCCACTTCAAAGAAACAGTGAGCAATCTGTCGGATGATAGATACGAAGTGCATTTACCATGGAAAATTGATCATGCTAATTTGCCTGATAACTATGAAATTTGTCGGAAAAGACTTTTCTCCACTTGTGAAAAGTTAGAAAACGACGGGCTTCTAAAGGAGTATAACGCAGTATTCAATGATTGGCTCAAAGAAGGTATAATAGAACAAGTTGCTGATACCGATGTGTCTGTGCAGGGACCTTATCTTCCTCATCGTCATGTTGTCAAGGAAAGTAGTACCACAAAATTAAGACCGGTATTTGACGCCTCAGCCAAAAGTGTCAACCATCCTTCATTAAATGATTGCTTAGAAACGGGAATAAATTTGATAGAAAACATACCGTCTATTCTGATAAGATTTAGGTTAAATAAAATTGGAGTTATTATCAAATATTAAAAAGGCATTTTTAGATTTCTGCACATGAAAAAGATCGAAATTCCTTACGTTTCCTGTGGTATGACTCATCCAAAAATGTAATAGTATATCGTCGCACAAGAGTAGTATTGGGAGTAACAAGCAGTCCTTTCTTATTAGGAGCTGTAATTAATCACCATCTACATAATGAGTCATTACTTGCAAATAAACCTAAAGAAAATGCTACTAAGTATACTTTAGAGAAACTAAAAGGTAGTTTCTAAGTTTACAATTGTGTCACTAGTGTAGACGATTTAAAAAGTCTCGAAATATTCATAAAAGAAGCAAAAGAAATCATGAAGAAAGGAAAGTTTGATTTGAGAGGTTGAGAAAGTAATGTTCAAGACTTTCCCTCTCTTTCACTTTCACAGAATTCTAAAGCAATTGTTTTAGGTTTAGTGTGGGATAAAGAAGTAGATTCATTGCACATTAATGCAGAAGGTCTGAAATTTGATGAAAAGGATAGTCACTAAACGAAAAATCCTTTCAATCATAAGTAGAATATTTGATCCCATTGGATTCACATCTCCTGCTCTATTACAGCCTAAAATATTACTTCAATTAACTTGGAAAAAAAAGAGCCGTGGGATACCGAAATTAAAGACACAAATGTGAGAAAAAAGTTTCTCAAATGGGTAAAAGCGTTGCTCCACCTCTCGGAGATCCAAGTTCCTAGATGGATTGGTGCGACAACAGGAACTAAAATTAGCCTCCTTACTTTTTGTGATGCTAGCAAATTATCATATGCAGCTGTTGTATTTGTTAGGTGTGAAACTAGTACAGGAGTGTCAGTGCTATTACTCCAACCTAAAAGCAGAGTGTCTCTCTTGAAGGATGTCACAATTCCAAGGTTGGAACTGTTAGCGGCCACTATTGGATCCAGGTTACATGACTCCTTGAAACGTACGTTGAAGCTAGAAACAGTAGAATCCTATTTCTGGACCGATTCGTCAACTGTTCTAGCTTGGATTCAAAGGGAAGAACAATGGTCAGTTTTGTTAACAATAGAATAACTGAGATTAGGAAGTTGACTTCATCTGAGGATTGGTTTCACATTTCAACCAATCGGAACCCTGGGGATATTCCTTCTAGAGGCTGTTCTCCGAAAGTCCTACCAGAATCGAGATGGTGGGAAGGACCTTCGTGGTTGAAAAACTCTTCAGATCATTGGCCGAAATCAATCATCAATCTCGATGAAAACGAGGTAGACAAAGAAAACTACGAACCGTAGTGTCAGCTGGCAATACTCTGACGAAGTCTCTTACAACAAAACTTGCTGAAAGAGTTTCGAAATTTTCGAAGATAATAAGAATAGTGTGTGGATGCTACGATTTTATCCGAAGGCAAGAGATTTGAGGATAAATCCTAACTTGAATCATGAACTTGTTAGAGCTGAGAGAATGATTTTTCGATGTATTCAAGTTGAATCCTTTTCTGATGAAGCAGTACAAAAATCACTGAAGACTCTGCAAACATGAAGATCAGGAGGGAGCTTTAAGATTGAGATCAAGGTTGAGAGATGAAAACGAGAGAGAGACCGAAGAGTTTGTCGCTCCAATAATACTTCCTTCAAAACACCTTGTAGTTGAGAGGATGATAGAGCAACATTACATCCTAAATAAACATGCTGGGGCACTTGCTCTAGTAATCATCTTGCGCAATAAAGTTTGGATTTTGAAGGGAAGAAAAGCTGTGAAAGCAGTGATTCGCAGATGCCCCACATGGCCAAGAAACTTGAAGTACCTTTTCCTCCATTACCTAAAGACCGTACGAGATTATCTGCCACCTTTGAGGTAATTGGAATAGACTTGCAGGACCGCTTTATACAAAATCTAAAGAGAAGACTTGGATCGTGATATTTACTTGAGCAGTTTATAGAAACGATCACTTAGAGCTCGATCAGTCGTTAACTACAAGTTCATTCAATCCACTTGCATCCCCATGGTGGGGAGACATCGTCTTAAAAAGGGTGGACAAAAATCGTCTGGAATGGCACCTTGCAAGTGTAATCAGTGTGTTTCCTGGCAAGGACAACATAGTTCGTTTGGCAAAGTTAAAAACAACTAAAGGAGTCCAGCTGACCAATCCAGAGATTCTATCCCCTGGAAATTCAAGACGCAGAAACATCAGTCAACTTGAAGTGGGGTCTAGAACAAGCAAGATATACCTCTGAAGATCCTGTTGCTGCTACTACTGATGCCGGTCCGAGAATTCCAGTGGAAGGTCCCTTATCTGATGATCCTGATGCTGCCACTACTGATACCGGTCCGAGAATTCCAGTGAAAGGCCCCTAATCATCCCGCCCTGGTCGATTTGTGAAAAGAGTCAAGCAATTCATAGAAGAACTAACATTTCAGTGTTGAAATATTATTTGCTAGTTGGTTGTATTGACGTTTTATGGCGCAAGGACCACATTCGGTCAAGTTGTGCCAAACATAAGACTACGTCAAGAAAAAATGTGAAGGTAAGCGTACACTATTCCGCATCGGATGGATTAATTTTATGTACCGTGCACACTGCATTCGAGCATCGGCATTTCACTGAGAAACTGAAGGGAAAATGCGGCCACGTAGCCGCATTCCCTTGGAGGAACTTCCGGTTTTGTTTAGTACAAACGGAATATCTGCAAAAAGATTAGTTAAGACTTGAAAAAGTAAAGATTTTTTAAAGAAAATCATGTTTTTGGTATCGATCTGACGTAAAATTTTACGCAGATTTGAAATCCGTTGAAATTTTCACTCTATCTTGGACCATCGCAAAGATAGAAAACTGGATTAGGGGAATAAAAAACACAATTTAAAGCGTAACGTCAACATCCGGTGCCCACACTACTCGGAAATTTCGGATGAGTCATCCGCATTGTACATACGGAGCGGATTTTATTCTCTCTCCGGAATCATCATCGGAATTACCGACGCCGATGTGGTAGGTAGGTATTTTAATTAACTTCGTACTGGAGCAACACAACTGGCTATTGGCGACGGTCCGGGATCAAACCCGAAGGGAAATGTACGATGCGGATAGGTGTGCGCAGTTTCATTCAAAACAATGTAAGTAATTCTAAAATCCCATCCGTACGATGTGTGCCGTCCGTGCGATGCGGATTGGTATGCGCTTACCTTTCGAGTGCGGTTTGCACCACATTTGGCGCACACTTACGACTGGCATCCCGTTAATCGAAAAGTACCACTCAAATGCCTAACTTTCATTCAAAAACAAGGAATAAGACAGGTATCAAATGTTATTTTTTCATCCATCAGTACATCATTTTTTATGAGCGATGATCCATATCCTTTTCAACAAACTTATCCCACTTTTAAAAATCTTATCTAAAATGTAGATTATAAATGGGGTTGTGATTGAAGAGAGTATTTAATTAAAAAGTAATTACAAAATAATGGATCTTTTTTGATAAATATGCTTACCAAGTTTCTGTATATGTAGTTTTATTCACCGTTAATGCCTTTTCTCATATAGGTTTACAGCCTCTTGTTGCACAGGATCTGTAAAACTCAAAGTGTTTTGATAATTATTTTCACCGTTTAGCCCTCCAAGTGGTTTCGACGAGATATCTCGTCCATCAAGATCTGCTATGATTTTGCTAATGACGAGATACGTCGTCAAGACAACCATCAGAAGGGTTAATTGAGTACATTAAATTTAGATAATCACTCTTGAAGTTATACACGCTGTATTCAAGAAGTGATAATATCTAACTACAGGACAATCTTGTTTCGGCAAAGTTACATGCTGTTTGACTACACCAACTGGAGGTTCCTAAAGCTGCCTAGTAAACAAGTATAACATGCTTTGTCTCGGTAAAAGTACCAATATCACTTAGGTGAAGCCAGAAGTTGTTTTTGGTGGGAAATAAATTTTACTTCACTATTAAATCCTTCAATGACATTATCCTTAAAGAATTTGTTAATTGAATTGTTGAAAAAATACAGTATCATTTGTTGGCGAGTTAATGTATTGTACTAAATAGACCTCAAGTGTCTTCTCGTTTCGTGTACGAGAAACAGAAGTTTAATGATTAAAAGGTAAATTACTTGTATATTTCGAGACTTAACATCCATCTCCAACATCCAAAACCATCATCCATTAGCATTCTCTCTCCCTTCTGTTGTTTTATGTGACTCCAGACAAATTGTTTACAAATCTGATCATTTGGATGTGAACATTGCATGTGTTCACATTTTCGGCATGCACACAGCAATTAAAGGCTGTAGTGGACTTATGCAAAAGTACATTGCTGGCCACCGTAAATGCAACACCCTGAAGGAAGCATGCAAATAATATGAAATTTACAACATGCATTAGCGGAGGTGAGATATGCAAATGATTAGAATTTCAGCGCAGACGCACATCACGCGCGCCTGTGGCGCCACTTCAAAGCGCTATTTAAGGCTTGGAGATTTCGACGATTTCAAGTACGGCAATTGTGTTTTTCTTGTGGTTTTTTCAAAAAAAAAACGATCAATTATGCCTCGTAGAAAACAGCGATCATCTTTTGATCAAGTATCCGAGTTCGACAGAGGAAGGATAGTGGCCTACCGAGATTGTGGATTATCTTTCAGGGAAATCGGTAGTCGTGTTGGACGAAACCAAACAACTGTAATGCGGATATGTGATCGTTGGATGCAGGAGGGTACGACGGACCGACGTGTTCGATCGCATCCACCTCAGTGCACCACTTCACGTGATGACAGGCATATTGTGCGTATGGCAGTGATGGATCGCTCAGCCACATCACGAACCATAGCACAGCACATTCAGTCTGTACCGCATCATCCAGTGCCTGCGCGTACCATTCGACGCCGTTTACAGCAGAGTGGTCTGTCCGCAAGACGTCCATTGCTTCGTCTATCCTTGACGCAGAACCACAGAAGTTTCCGCCGCCAATGGTGCGATGAAAGAAGGATGTGGATGGCAGAATGGAATGAAATTGTCTTTACTGACGAGTCACGCTTCTGTCTGCAACACCACGATGGTCGGATTCGAGTCTGGAGACACCGTGGAGAGAGGATGCTGAACAGCTGCGTTATGCACCGCCACACTGGTCCTGCACCGGGTATTATGGTATGGGGCGGTATTGGATATCACTCTCGCACTCCTCTAGTACGCATTTCCGGTACTTTAAACAGCCAGCGCTACATCTCCGAGGTGTTGGAGCCAGTTGTCCTTCCTTACCTTCAGGGCTTGCCCACAGCCATATTTCAACAGGATAATGCGCGACCACACGTGGCACGCATTGTCCAAGGGTTCTTCGTCAATCGCCAGATTGAATTGCTTCCCTGGCCAGCTCGCTCTCCGGATCTTTCGCCGATAGAAAACATGTGGTCCATGGTTGCTCAACGATTGACCCAGAATACATCCCCAGCTGCCACACCAGATCAACTTTGGCAACGTGTGGAAGCTGCTTGGTCTGCTGTACCCCAAGAACACATCCAAAGTCTCTTTGAATCAATGCCGAGGCGTGTGGCAGCGGTGATCTCCAACAATGGCGGCTACTCTGGCTATTGATTTTGGCAGGAACCACACTTCACAGAAGTCTATAAATTTAATCATTTGATACTTGGTCAACATGTTATCTACAAAATAAATTTTGTTGTGATATCTCTTGTCTTTCTTGGTGTTGCAATTTGGGTGGCCAGCAGTGTATTAGAGCCCATAAGTTAATGCCATCATAAACAAAGGCTGATCATTTGCCAACACTGATTTTTATTGCATGCAGAAATAAAAAGTGGTAAAAAGTGGAATTTTCTCATATGCAAAGAATGCATCAGACTGTAGTATATATGTTACCGTGAAAGACCGAAATTGGAGAATGTCGACTTTCACCGGTGAATGTCAACACATACCAAATACGTCGGTGAAAGATCGAATATTTCATTACATTCTTGTACATTTGGACCCTCACCGGTGTATGTCGACAATCACAGATATGCTCTGGTGGAGGTCGAAAAGAGAGGAGCCGAGGTTTTTTTTCCGATACCCTAATTTATACTGAATGGATACTGCAATGAATCGTGATCTTTTTCTTGAAAAGTTAAATGCATTAATTGCGGGTAAACGAGAAGACAATTGTTTTTATTTTTCTCAAGAAAAGTACTCTAAAATACTTTCTGAAATGTTACGAACCTCACAAAAACAATTTCCTCCTGCTCAAATTGGTGATACTGTACGAATACAAGTCCCTGATGTCGACCGTGGTCGTACAGATAGCCGAAATGTGTTAGCGGTTGTTGTTGGAATAGAAGACTCCGACTTCTATAAACTGGCAAATAAAAATGGTACCCTCAAGCAGCTTTACACACGTAATCAGTTCGTAATTTGTAAAGAAAAGTTACTTTCCATAGATGAGATTTCTTTTCAAGAAATGTCGCTGAGAGAAGCAGCAGCAGCTAATTCGAGAAGCGGGGGGCAAGGCTATACACGCTGTCATTGCAAAAGGAAGTGTTCCACAAATAAATGCAGTTGTAAAAGCAAGGGACTCTTGTGCAATTCAAAGTGTCATAATAGTTTAAGTTGTTGCAATAAATAAGATTTGAATCACATAATTAAGTAAGTTTTTAATTTCTATTATTTTCTTTTCTCATTTAGAATGTACTGTTTGTTTTAAGTTCTTGGTCACTCCTCTCAGAAAGAGAGGCGAAAAAGTTACGTCACCCTTGTGACGTTTTATCGCGACTGAAATACGGAGAAGAAAATATAAATCTCCGACATGTTCAACATTCACCATTAGTGCATGGTGAATGTCGACATTTGCCGGTGTAAGTCAGAAATAAGGGTATTTAGCAAATATTTCGGACATACACCAAGCGACTATGTGAATGTTGACATTCACCGGTGAAAGTCGACATTCTCCAGATTTCGGTAAACTGTAACATATACACTGTAACATATACACTGTAACATATACATTCAGAACTTGTTAATAAAGAGTATAAATGCACACCAATGATAAACGGACAGAACTTTGATTTTGAAAACAAACGGAAATTCTGTCTCAGAATCGTTAAAATCAGTGGTGCACCAAATGAATTCGATTGTTTTAAAAAGTTTATCAACAGTAAATACATGTTTTCGTTTCTAATCCCTAAAGAACATCGTTGGACCCGAGATAAATATACACATACAAAGATAGAATACAAACACGCAATATATAGATTATAATAGAAGACATGTACTCACCAGTAGGAAATTGGGTTTCTTGCTTGGGATTATTAACGATTGTCGAAAACACATCGACATTTTCTCTAAGTCAAATCAAAACAGTAGACGTTGGATTTTGATTCGTCTAAGTAGGTTATGTGAGGCTTGCGGTTGCGTCAAGAGTAGAATATTTTTTAACTTTGTTTTTTACGTTAAGCAAAGGCATGGTTAATCCTGCCCACGTCAATCACGTTGTTCTCGTCGCTCATTGGCTCGACGCAACGCATAGCGCAGAACTTTGAACGGGCCCAAAAGCTTGTCGTGGAATCAGATTTTCTTGGCATAAGGAAAAAGTTATTTCAAAATTTCACCAATAGATTTCATTAGTCACGTATTAACTGTTCCCTGCCCCGAGGAAAACTGGGCTTCATCTGTCCAAAGCCACTGTAGATCATACTCGATCTTTTCGAAACCACGGGGCGAATTCTTCTCGCTTCGCAACATAATTTGGTTTCAGCTGAAGAGATTGCAGTTTGTACGGGTACAAATTTAAAACGCCATGTACGACGCGAAACGTACTAATTTTGGGCATACACGTGTTTCTGTTAACTTCCCCTGCACTGCATATACCGTTCGTTGATTCTGCTGCGAGAGCCTCCATTTGCGACGTTATACCATAACGATCCTCTGATAACTTCAGTCTGCCTCTGCGAGAACGATCTTCCAAACCACCCCCAGTTTCCTCGAAATGCTGTACTAGGTTTCAGAGTCCGATAACAGTCAATGGACCTTTATATTTTTCGAATTCGAAATTTCTGTAAGGATTCTGTAGCCGATTCACTTCTCAGATAAAACAATTTCACCAGAAGTGACTTATCCACCTACAATATTTAATTTAACAAACGCAATAACTTAATTCGCACGAACAATTGACAATTAAACTGTCGATAATGGGCTACCATCTTGGATCTTATATATATATCTATGTTTCAGCTTCTTAGGAAAATGTTTTACATATTCATTGAGTACTATGCCGTTGGTAACGGGAATAAATCTATCATAAATGGTAGTTAAATAATAAGATAAAAGAAAATTAAATAAAAGAAAGAAAAATATATTTTTTGCAAAGTCTAGGACAGCTGCTCAATATAAATGGTCTTCTGACCAATATCAGACTATTTGCCTTATTTATCTCTTCTATCTCATCATCATTTATCTCATCTATCTCTATTTGCCCCATTCAAGACTTCATGTTGAAGTGTTTGATTGAAGTTTCCTATGTTTCGCTTTATTAAAGAAGTTCGTATTGAGTTTTGTAATATGGGTTTGAAAGGTGTCTATGTTAAGGTCTTTGTGTATTTCTTATGTAACATGGAACATTTAACAATTTCTCGTAGAATTTTATTTTGGCAGATTTGAATTTTTTTGTATGTCGTTTGGTATAATTGTTGCCCAAGCTGGACTTGCATAAGCATTTAAAGGCCTGATGATGATTTCTTTGTTTTTAATATCTAGATTTGACTGCCTAAAAGTCTTAATTTATTTGTAATCCTATACATTTTCCCTATAATGTGTCTTGTGTGTTTCGTCCAGGACAATATTTCGTCGAGGATTACTCCTAAGTAATTTGCAGTTTTAGTATGCCATTATTAACCCTCCAAGTGACGAAATATGTTTTCCGAGTTTGACGAAATATCGTGTCCATCAAAGATCTGATCAATTTGGTAGGTTTTTAACACGATATTGCTAATTTTGTCCGGGCAAGGGGCTTTGCGATTTTTTAGTGTTCTGATGATGTTTTCCATTTCTATGGTGGATGTGGTGGGGGGGGGGGGGCTATACTGTATGTTGGTGATTTTTGATTTTTCCAGTTTTGAAGATCTTCGATAGTTTGCTCCTCAAATCGTTATCGCTTGGTTCCATGTCTTTTGTAAATTGTATCTGCATTGTCGGTTTCCGTATATATTCCGTCCAGAAGCACCGTGTGATGGTTTGTTGTTTGTGATAGTTTTCTGTAAGACTTGCGACATGGTCCATAGTGAGTTGTCTGTTGTACATAGGGAGATATTTTTTCATTTCATTGAGATTATTTGTGATCCTTGCTTAATTTTTGTATAGATCTATTGATCAGATTTAACTCTTTTTTGATGGTTGGGTCTCTGGTTTTCTGCCATTTTTTTCTGATCCAATTTTTCTGTTGAATTCGTTTTTTAATGCTGGATGGTAATAGCAGATGGTTTTGATTGTCTGCTAGTGACAGTCATTGATGCCTCTGTTTTGGCAATTATCAGTTCCTTAGTGAAGGTTTCAATTGCTATATTGATTTCCTATTCATTCGTCAGTGTGAATGGGGTAAGGGGTCTTTTAATTAATATATTAGAAAAAAGCCCGGGATTAATTTTTTTTATTATTGTCAGTTGGTTTTTCAACTCCTAAACACTGGGAGATGGTCGGAGGATAGTTCGTTTAAAGACAGGCCTGCCAACCCAAATGGTTTCACGGGCCACTTTGACGACGAGTAACGTTACAGCGGGCCGCACTTTAGGTAAACATGCTTTTAAAAAATATAATACAAATACAAAATGAATAAAATTTTATTGTTATACTATGATTCAAATATAATGAACCCTCGAGTCTTAATTAATGAGATATTTGTTTATCCTTTCCTTCACTTAATTTTTGTAAATCTATATTTATGTTCGACGTTGCACATCGTAGCTGGTTTTCTAAATAGGCATCAGTTAATGAAGCACGTGATGAACTCTTTGTAAATTTCATCTTCGAAAAATATGTTTCACAAACATATGTGGATCCAAATGCACTTACAACTCATTGTGCCAAATATCTTAAGTTGGAGTATCTCTCGGATGTAATATTAGTATTGTAAAAATTAATTTTTGACGTGGACGCAAAAATTTGTTTCGTTTCATTGTTGCACTGTAACTCAATTAACTCCATGTGCAGATTTTCAGAAACACTATTCGCGTCAACATGAAATGGTCATGAAAATATTTCAAACATTTTATCATATTTTGCTAATTCTGAAAAACGACTATCAAATGCAGTTATTTCAGATTTCTCTAAACCACTAATCTTAACAGAAATTCATAAAATAATCTAAATTTTAGGTCAAGTAGTATGAAATATAAAAATAAAATAATTTCGAAAAGTAATTATGGTACGTTGTTTTAATGGTGTACAAGAAATTTTGTGTAATACGAAATTTTGTCTCGTTTTAAAATATGATTTTTTAAATTCTGCATTAACTTTAAAAGTCAAGTGAGTCAGTATTCTATAAAAGTAAAGCTCTTATACAATTTTAAAATGTTTGAAATATTTTGCTTTAATGATTATAAAATGGATATAGTGTATGAAAGTTATATCATTTAATAATTTTCCTTCATTTCTATCAGGAAACAAGAATATGAGCTACAGAAATGATTGCGTTACATCCGATTTCATTTCATAGATAAATTTTAACATCAATTTTTCGATTAAAGAATTTTTAGCACCGATTGATACATTTTTGTAATATCCTGAATAAAATATGTAAAAATTTTACATCTAAAAATAACCAATTCAGGGCTTAGGACCTAAAACAACCTTAAGCAAACCTAAAGAAATAGCTTTTTCCAGATATTTTAGGCATTTTAAACAGTTGTATACAAAATGAAGAGCCATTTCGGATAACCCAAGTGATACTTTCTACTACTACTTAACAAAAAAGCAAATGCAACAAAAACAAAATCTACAGACAGCCGATCGTTTAAATGTTTATTTTGGCAAAGTATTTAAACGTGAATTTTTTTTACCTCATATTTCGAATACAACTGTCATTTCAAAGGTTTCAAAAGTTCAGAATTCTAGTAGTGCATGCTAAGAAATTAAATTCAAGATAAGAATTTTACTACGGACGGCAGTCATTTTTTGCCAAGCTATATGAAAAGTAGAAAACATACTTTTTATATTTTTAAATGTGTAATTCTTGAGCTTGAACTATTGAAAAGATAATGAAAAGCTTGGATCCGAGTTAGATCGTTTGATCTCTAGCCGGAGGATCAACTTGCAGTTTGATGTACACGGGACCTATTGAAGCCTCCCGTTTACCTGAAGCAGAGGCCGAAACAGATGTTGGGGCAATACGTCACCCCTAAACTGCCGGCATCACTTTTTCTTGGGACTTGTGTCTTAAAACAGGGCAAACACGTGGGTCATACAATTCCCAAGAGGAGCCGATAAAGGACGTGTGTTCAGTCTAGATGTAAAAACTATTCGACTTTTGTTTTTCTTTTCGGTTGTCAGAGGTGGCAACGGCGCCACATGTGTTTTGTATCTGTTATGCTATCGTCAGTCTGTATGCGCTAATGACGGCGTGCAGTCGAAGTGGAATATTAAAGAATGCTGTGTTTTTAGCAGATGCTTTCTTTTTCTTTATGTGTGGTATATTCCTCGAGTTATATTAATTTTTCTCGACGAGTGTGAAGCCGGGTAGGTTTTGCATTCGATTTGGTACATTTTGGCGTCCGCGACAGGACTCGAAGGAATATAATTTTCGGAAGCGAAAATAGTTTGTGAAGAACATGGAACAGTTAAAAACAAAGAGGATTCCACTTAGAAGAACATTTACGAGAACAATTAATTCATTGAAAGAAGCATCGGTATGTTCTCAACCGGACATAAATGTGGTGGAAACTTTATTGGAGCAATTAGAAGATAAAGGAAAAAGGCTGCGCGAAATAGTGAGATATTGAACTTTATGTTAGAAAAGGGTACTCAGCTAAAGGACTATGAAAAAGAATTCGAGTCTTGCGAAGAATATAGTGAGAAGCTCTTATTGCGTATAAACTAAAGGTTAAAAAGATTCTTTCTACGTCTTCGTGGGAAGGCATTTCAAGTGTTAGTGTTCCCGAAATCGAAAGTACAACTACAGGACTGGTACGGCTCCTGCGACTACTAGAAATAACATTAAAACAGTTTGACGGCGATCCTCGATCATGGTTGAGCTTTTGGAATACGTTTTAGAAGATCCACGAGGATAAAGTTCTAGATGATAATTTAAAATCCGTGTATTTAATGCAAGCAATGACTCCCAAATCAAAATCATATGACATCGTCAATAGTTATCCGACAACGACAGAGAACTATCCTAAAGTCATCCGACAATTAAGGGACAGATTTGGCTGAGAAGATACATTAATAGAAGTATACGTGAGAGATCTACAATTGGTGTTATGCAACAACAGCGGATCCCGAAAGGACGCTAACTTATCTTCATTTTATGACAGTTTAGAAACGAAACTTCGTTCTTTGGAGTCCCTAGGTGTTACAGAGGACAAATGTACAAGTATTTTATTTCCTTTGGTAGAATCTTGTTTACCTCACGATATTTTGAGAATTTGGGAAAGAGAGCGTGAGAAGAAACACTTCCCATTCTTTCAATGCGCATGTCGTCTTTCTAGCGGTTTCTTGCTGTAATTCATGTTTGAAATAGTAGATTTTCCCTGATAATATAAAATTCCAGAAATTTAGGATCTATTCCAGAAGATTCAGCCGCAAAAATAATGGGAGATGACGGATTATTACCACCTCCAGTATTTTAGGCTCAAAGGAAGAATTTACTTCATGTGAAAGTACAGCTCGAAGATTGCCGGAATCCTACAATAAAAGTTGAAAAAGACAGAATCTATTTCAAGGGGAAAGGTGGAACAGAAAATAGGGTACATGAAGTTACCCTTGAATTCTTCCATGGAATCAAACCTGAAGAATCCAAGTATTCTGCTAGAGACAGGGCTACTGAATTTTTGTTAATTAAATCTGAAGAAGCATTCTGGAAGCGACTTCTTAAAGAAGATAAAAAGTTCCATTGGTTGAAAGTTGACTTTAATAAATGTAAAGATGAAGATGATTCAGAAGATGAAGTTGAAGGAACAGATTTTGAAGATGATGCGCAGGATGGGCGCTGTAGAGGGTGGTGATCCGAATTATGATGATGAAGTCATAGACAGTGATGATGGACTTGGAATAATGTCAAATGAATGCAGAGTTTCGGTTTACAGACTAAAATCATTTAATGACAATTCTCGAGAACACTACTGGATCCTGAAAACCAGGAAAACAATTCGTGCAGCAGTTCAGAAATGCGTTCGATGTAAAAGATTCAGTGCACAGAAGATAAAATCAGAGCCTATTGCGTTACCGACTGATAGAGTTCAAGATGCTGCAGTGTTCCAAATAGTTGGGGTTGATCTGGCGGGTCCCCTTTATTTAAAGGGCCGCAGAAAATCGTGGATTGTACTCTACACCTGTGCAGTCTATCGAGCAATACACTTAGAATTAGTGTCGTCATTGTCAACAGAAGCCTTCCTCCAATCTTTCAGGCGCTTCATAGCGAGACGAGGAAGACCCACAACAGTGTATTCAGACAACGGAAAAAAATTTGTCGGGGCTGACAAAGCCTTTTCTAACATCAATTGGGAACGTATCACTGCAGCAGCAGATGTACAAAAATTCGCTGGAAATTTAACCCGCCTACCGCTGCCTGGTGGGGTGACTGGTGGGAGCGGCTGATCCAACTTGTGAATCGCATGTTGAGAAAGGTCCTAGGGAGGGCTTTAGTAAACTATGAAGAACTGATCACTGTCCTCTGTGATTGTGAACAAATTCTCAACTCTAGGCCACTAACTTATGTGACTGAGGACTTGAACGACCTAGCACCGTTAACACCATCCATGTTTCTACAAGAAATAAGATCTTCAGAAGTAACAGATATAGATGTGATTGACACGCAAGAGTTGAACAAAAGAGTGAAGTGCAGGCAGCAAATGCGAGAACATCTTCGAAAACGGTTTCGCATTGAATACTTAGGGCAATTGCGACAACAGAACGTGCTTCAAAAGACTATGAAGCCACTCACCATTGGTGATGTGGTTCTTTTAGAGTCTGACATGAAACGTGCATATAGTGCTTTAGCTCGTATACAAGAGTTGATTTCGGGAAAAGATGGCCGTCAAAGAGTTGTTCGATTAAAGACTGAGGGCGGTGAACTCCTAAGACCAATTCAAAAACTTTGTCATCTTGAAATTCCTAAAAGTTATCAAAGTGACTGAGGAAAATGTGTTACTCAACTTTCTATAGTGTGTCTTCTGTATTAGAATTATTTCAGTATTATTTTGCATTTCGTAATATGTATATATCTTTGAATTTTCAGGTGATTTAGAAATTGTATGAGATTACTCGTAAGTAATGACTTAGTTTGTAACGCTAAGTGTACATTTGTGTTCTAGTAATGTAAGTATTTGTTGAATTTTTTCTTCCATATTTTTTGATTTTGTATTTTATTGTACTTTACTGTTGAGTTTACTTGTTGATGTAAACTCAAGGTGGGAGAATGTTCAGTCTAGATGTAAAAACTATTCGACTCTTGTTTTTCTTTTGGGTTGTCAGTGGTGGCAACGGCGCCACATGTGTTTTGTATCTATTATGCTATCGTCAGTCTGTATGCGCTAATGACGGCGTGCAGTTTAAGTGGAATATTAAAGAATGCTGTTATTTTAGCAGATGCTTTCCTTTTTTTATGTGTGGTATATTCTTCGAGTTATATTAATTTTTCTCGACGAGTGTGAAGCCGGGTAGATTTTGCATTCGATTTGGTACGTTTTGGCGTCCGCGGCAGGACTCGAAGGAATATAATTTTCGGAAGCGAAAATAGTTTGTGAAGAACATGGAACAGTTATTTAGGATCTATTCCAGAAGATTCAGCCGCAAAAATAATGGGAGATGACGGATTATTACCACCTCCAGTGTTTTAGGCTCAAAAGAAGAATTTACTTCATGCGAAAATACAGCTCGAAGATTGCCGGAATCCTACAATAAAAGTTGAAAAAGACAGAATCTATTTCAAGGGGAAAGGTGGAACAGAAAATAGGGTACATGAAGTTACCCTTGAATTCTTCCATGGAATCAAACCTGAAGAATCCAAGTATTCTGCTAGAGACAGGGCTACTGAATTTTTAAGTTCCATTGGTTGAAAGTTGACTTTAATAAATGGAAAGATGAAGATGATTCAGAAGATGAAGTTGAAGGAACAGATTTTGAAGATGATGCGCAGGATGGGCGTTGTAGAGGGTGGTGATCCGAATTATGATGATGAAGTCATAGACAGTGATGATGGACTTGGAATAATGTCAAATGAATGAAGAGTTTCGGTTTACAGACTAAAATCATTTAATGACAATTCTCGAGAACACTACTGGATCCTGAAAACCAGGAAAACAATTCGTACAGCAGTTCAGAAATGCGTTCGATGTAAAAGATTCAGTGCACAGAAGATAAAATCAGAGCCCATTGCGTTAACGACTGATAGAGTTCAAGATGCTGCAGTGTTCCAAATAGTTGGGGTTGATCTGGCGGGTCCCCTTTATTTAAAGGGCCGCAGAAAATCGTGGATTGTACTCTACACCTGTGCAGTCTATCGAGCAATACACTTAGAATTAGTGTCGTCATTGTCAACAGAAGCCTTCCTCCAATCTTTCAGGCGCTTCATAGCGAGACGAGGAAGACCCACAATAATGTATTCAGACAACGGAAAAAATTTTGTCGGGGCTGACAAAGCCTTTTCTAACATCAATTGGGAACGTATCACTGCAGTAGCAGATGTACAAAAAAATTCGCTGGAAATTTAACCCGCCTACCGCTTGCCTGGTGGGGTGGCTGGTGGGAGCGGCTGATCCAACTTGTGAATCGCATTTTGAGAAAGGTCCTAGGGAGGGCTTTAGTAAACTATGAAGAACTGATCACTGTCCTCTGTGATTGTGAACAAATTCTCAACTCTAGGCCACTAACTTATGTGACTGAGGACTTGAACGACCTAGCACCGTTAACACCATCCATGTTTCTACAAGAAATAAGATCTTCAGAAGTAACAGATATAGATGTGATTGACTCAATTCCCCTATTTTTAAAAGAACTAATTGTTAAAAGCGTTTCAACAACTAATTTTTCTGTGCTTGCAACATTCTTCAGTAAATGTAAAGAGGAAAGAGAATCACTACAAATAAGGTACTTTGAACAAAAATTTCCATTTTCTTTAAACCACTTAACTGCGAGATTAATACAAAGCAATTCTGCTTGAAAGATAGTGCATTCATTCCGGATACGATGTTTATAAAAGCCGCATTCGAAGTTGTCTTCAAATAAAACAAAAGCAAGGCCAACATTGTTATTCATCTTACTACCGTCCGTAAAACAGACTTTCTGAAAAAGCTTCTCCACATTTTTCTCGTTCTTAATTAGATGAATTGTTTCTAAAGCAGCCGGATGAGGGATGTCGCAGAGATACAATTTTCCAACAACACAGTCCATCGAAAAATCATTTAAAATCGAAGCATACAATTCATTTTTGCACTTAATTTCCAAGTCTAAAGGTGGAACTCCAGCTATAGCAAAGGTTGCTTCATAACTTAAAGTTCTATAACCTCTGACAAGACGCAGAAGGATTCTCCGTTGAATCTTCCTCAACCTGCGTCTATTGGTCTTAGTTTCCAAAGCCTGTCCCCAGATCCGAGATGCATAAGATGTGAGAAGCACAATACCTTGTTTATACACAACTTTTAAAACCTTATAACCTACTCCAAATGTATTTTTGGCAATACGATACATGCCAGTAAGGAGTTTTTCGCATTTATTGGAAACATATTCAATATGCTTTTCCATTTGAGTTTTCTGTCCTGGAAAACACCAAGGTACATAAATTGGTCAACAAATTCAAGAGTCGAACCCTCAAGGATCAAAGGCGAAATAACATCTTCATCCAATTTTCCACTTATAATCATAGCTTTACTCTTGGAAGGGTTAAATTCAAGTTTGTGAAAGTTTGACCACTGGGAAATAAAATTTAGCGCAGATTGTGTGCTCTCAAGATGATGTTTTGAAGAAACTTTCCTTGAAAAATCAGCACAATATCATCAGCAAATGCAATTTTGAAACAGTCAGAAAGACGAATTAAAAGATCGTTTATAATAATATTCCACAGACTAGGTCCAGAAATAGAGCCCTGAGGACCTCTTCTCTAAAGAACAAATTTTGCCTTCCGATCCGATAAAAAGTTCTGCAGTTCTTTCATTCAGAAAACTTGTAAGAAGGTTATATAAATTTTTTGGAATATCAGCATCTTTCAAGATTTTCAAAATAGAAGGCCACCACGCATTATCAAAGGCACCCTTTATATCAAGAAATATGAGCACACTTGTCAGCCTCTTCTTCCCATGCTGCAGGATGTTATACAATCGAAGCAGAGCGTCTTCAGTAGATTTTTAAGGAGTAAAACCAAATTGGGCATCACTAAAGAAATTATCTTTCTTCCTCTAAAACCAGTTAATTCTATTAATAAACAGTGCTTCAAGGCATTTTCCCAATGTAGACAATAAACTAATGCATCTAACATAATCAAGGTGAGGAATCCTTAAATCCAATGTCTTAGGGATCAAAACACGCGCCTTCTTCCATGGAGCAGAAAAGACACCCAAATTTAAACACAGATTGAAAAGCTTGAGTAAAAAGTCAGAAAAAATACCATGGAATTGCTAAATTATTTCATTAGGCAGCGAATCCGATCCACGAGTTTTATTTTTTTTTAAAGTTTTTTAATGATGGACACTATTTCAGAGGTAGTAAAAGGACAATCTTCAGCAGACGAATATGGTCTTTGCAATTCAGAACGCATAGTTCTGTGAACATTATCATCGTCACTTTCATTACAGCTGGAAAACACTTTGTCATCACAGCAGAAATAGTTTCAAAGACGAGGTAGCCACCCCATTTGGAAGTTTAATTTCAGAAATCTCTCAGTTTCTTCATGAAGTTGATTTTAACACCGTACTTATATATATTCTTCCAAACATTGTGGACATTTATAGTTGAAAGAAATTCTCTCCAAGAGTGAGTTTGGCATCTGACAATTTTACCTTATGTTTGTGTTGCAAATCCATATACTTGTGGCTACCTGGCAACCCTGCTATAAGCAAACCACTAATCGTTTGCAACGAAGTTTTAATTTGAGTGGCATCAGCGGAAGATCGTAAATCAGAATAAAAAGGAATAAACATGCCAGAACTACTCGTGCTCTTTCCCTCGAGGAGAAAACGTTCTTCTGTATTCCGTAGCGTCGATGTTTAATAAATGTTGGTTGTTATATAAAATTGCCTTCTGATTTTCTAAAGAACTTAACTAGCCAACATACTTAGCTTTACAGATTTCTTTCACAATAACATTTTGTTCCCTTTAATATCTACGTCTTGCAGCATTCACATGTTTTTTCATACATTGTCATAAATTTGAAAAGGATGATGACATAGAATTTCTGCTGACTTCTCTTTCATGCAAGACATCTCACACAAGTCTTGCAATGACACCATTCAAGGACCTAGTTCCTTTACATAAGAGTTGAAGAGCGATATTTTACAATCATGTAACAACGTGAGTTTCTAAAGTGCTCGCATAAACACGCACAGGGATAAAGCATTGGATTTATAAAAGAAGCAAATGTCGCTGAGCAGCACAGATATGTGAATCTCACACTAGAGAATATATTGGATATTTTTAGCAAAACCTCTAATCAACTGTCCTCGATGCAGTGTAATTCTAAAATTCCAAATCACGAGAATACCTTGAAAACGAAAATTTTCACCTTTCATTCACAAAAAATGAATGTATTTAATCAGTTCACATTTTGAGTTTGACTCATTTTAATCTTTACTTAAACATATATTTGTTTTAAATTTCCATGTGGAATATTCTTCAAACATTGCCGGTCGATAAGAGTGGAAGTTCACAACTTGTAGAAACGATGTATGTCATTAACGAAAGAAGAAAAACATGTATTTAAAAAAGACGTTTCATACAGATATATGTATTGTAAATTTTTGTGTCTCTCTTGACTGCCCAATCCCATAAAATTCCTTGTTCTACACTTAGAAGGTGCAAGTTCCTCAGTCATCAATTATGAGATAAATAAACATCCAATATTCCCAGTTTTCCATAGCCAATTGTTTTATTAAAAACATCTATAGTAATAATTTCCTAAATTCGAAGTTCACTTCGTAAGTTGAGCCAAAGGATTGAGCTACTCATTTCCGTACATTAATCTGAGATAAAAATATGTTTTGCGCCCATGTGAGTCAGTATTATACTTCATCAAATTTTTTTGAATGCGCTATGGTTCATCTAGCGAACCTGAATGGAACTGCTGGAATGCGATTCTCACAGTACCGAAGAACTTGCCCACTATCATATAGATTTGAAAAGTATGATGCGAGAAAATACTTTTCCCTGCTGACTTTATGCACAAAAAATGAAGATACCGAATCAGACAGATTTTGAGTTTAACTCATTTTAACATTTCCATAAAAGTCTTCTTATTTTTGAAATTTTACTTGTAGAATATTCTTCAAACATTGCCGGTCTATAAACGTGGAAGTTCAAAACCTGTAGAAAGGAACATTAACGAAAGAAGAGTGCCAGAGAAGACTTTTTCCTGTTCGCAGATACTTCAGTTTCACATTTTGAGTGACATGTTTTGATTGAAAAACTTAAATTTGAATAATATTTTGCTTTCTTCATAGTGTACCATTTCACAAGGACATTTGAAATCACAATGAATCGTATATTTTTTAGTGTGCATCATTAATATCAATATTGGGATCACATGTGTATACTTGTAACCATTTTCATTTCCTTTTCATCATTTCCTTAACTTTGAAAATATGGAATCCAAAGATTTATCATAGCTGACATTAATATGTCTATAAAATAGGTGATAGTTATGTAAAAGAATCCCAAATGTGACAGCATATTGAGGAAACATGGATTGTGTCCGCTAATACTTATAAAAATTTGTACAGAAAGTTTTATGCTACTCGACGATGCAATACGGGGTTTTCATCAGAAACATAGTTGATACGAGACAAAGATTAATAAATTGAGAACCACCAAAGGGTTTGTTTTCCAAACAAACACAAGACAGACCTCTGCAGCGTATGTAAACCAAAACTTCTATTTATTTCGAGCTTTACTTTTTCTTTACGAAATGTAAAAAATTTCTGAATATTTGGGACGGACGATAAAGAGAATAAAACTATAAAGAACGAAACCTTTTAAAATAGGACTGGTTGCTTTATGGCAACCTTGGTATTTTTTTAATCGCTTGTTTTTTAAATTTGTGTCCATTATATTCCAAGAATCTATTTTGTAGTGAAAAACAGATACATTCATTACTTTTTATTCGAAGCTTTTTTAAAATCTGTTTAAAGATGTGTTTCTGGATTTTCAATTTGATGTTTTTCGTTCAATAGCAGTAAGCAAGGTAAGTAATGATTTAATTGGTTTTAAAAACATTTTTAATCATTGTATAAGTTTGGGAAACGCTTTTGTATTTTAGTCTCACATGAATATGAAAAAGGTGTTGCAATAAAAAAAAATTCCAACTCACTTCTCTTTCAAGCAACACAAATCACACAAGTCGTGCAATTACACAATTCAAAAACCCATTTCCTTTACATTAGAGTTGAAGAGCGACATTTTACAATCATATAACAACGTGAGTTTCTCGAGTGCTCGCAAATACATGCACAGAGATAGAGCATTGGATTTATAAAAGAAGCCAGAGTCAATGAGCAGGACACATATGTGAATCTCACACTAGAGAATATATTGGATATCTTTAGGAAAAACTCTATAATCAATTGTCCCCGATGAAGTGTGCTTTTAAAATTCCAAATCACGAGAATACCTTGAAAATGAAAATCTTAGCAAAGTTTCATTCCCAAAAAATGAACGTGATGAATCAGTTGATATTTTAGTTCGACTTATTTTAATCTTTCCTTAAACAATTTTTGAAAATTTCCATGTGGAATATTCTTCAAACATTGCCGGTCGATATTCGTTCACATCTTTTAGAAATGGTGGATGTTATTAGCGAAAGAAAAAAAAGCATGTATTTAAAAATGCTTTTCTCAAAGATTTATGTGTTGCACGTACTTCTGCGCCTTTAAAATGTCTAATTTTACATAAATATGAGAAGTATGAAGCGATAAAGAATTTTCATTGCTGGCTTGGATTCAAGCACGATATTTCAAACAAGTCTTGCAATGACACCATTCAAAGACCCAGTTCCTTTACTTATAAGATTGAAGAGCGACATTTTACTCTTGTAACAACGTGAGTATCTAGAGAGCTCGCAATACAAGCACTGGGATAGAGCATTCGATTTATGAAAGAAGCTAGTGTCAATGAGTAGGACAGATGTGTCAATCTTACATTAGTGAATATATTGGATATCTTTATGAAAAACTCTATAATCAATTGTCCCCGATGCAGTGTGCTCCTAAAATTCCAAATCACGAGAATACCTTGAAAACGAAAATCTTAACAACGTTTCATTCACAAAAAATGAATGGATTGAATCAGTTCACATTTTGAGTTTGACTCATTTTGACCTTAACTTAAACAATTTTTGAAAATTTCAATGTTGAATATTCCTCAAACATTGCCGGTCGATAAGAGTGGAAGTTCACAACTTGTAGAAACGATGTATGTCATTAACGAAAGAAGAAAAACATGTATTTAAAAAAGACCTTTCATACAGATATATGTATTGTAAATTTTTGTGTCTCTCTTGAGTGCCCAATCCCATAAAATTCCTTGTTCTACACTTAGAAGGTGCAAGTTCCTCAGTCATCAATTATGAGCTAAATAAACATCCAATATTCCCAGTTTTCCATAGCCAATTGTTTTATTAAAAACATCTATAGTAATAATTTCCTAAATTCGAAGTTTACTTCGTAAGTTGAGCCAAAGGATTGAACTACTCATTTCCGCACATTAATCTGAGATAAAAATATGTTTTGCGCCCATGTGAGTCACTATTACACTTCATCAAATTTTTTTGGATGCGCTATGGTTCATCTAGCGAACCTGAATGGAACTGCTGGAATGCGATTCTCACAGTACCGAAGAACTTGCCCACTATCATATAGATTTGAAAAGTATGATGCGAGAAAATACTTTTCCCTGCTGACTTTATGCACAAAAAATGAAGATACGGAATCAGTCAGATTTTGAGTTTAACTCATTTTAACATTTCCATAAAAGTCTTCTTATTTTTGAAATTTTACTTGTAGAATATTCTTCAAACATTGCCGGTCTATAAACGTGGAAGTTCAAAACCTGTAGAAAGGAACATTAACGAAAGAAGAGTGCCAGACAAGACTTTTTCCTGTTCGCAGATACTTCAGTTTCACATTTTGAGTGACATGTTTTGATTGAAAAACTTAAATTTGAATAATATTTTGCTTTCTTCATAGTGTACCATTTCACAAGGACATTTGAAATCACAATGAATCGTATATTTTTTAGTGTGCATCATTAATATCAATATTGGGATCACATGTGTATACTTGTAACCATTTTCATTTCCTTTTCATCATTTCCATAACTTTGAAAATATGGAATCCAAAGATTTATCAAAGCTGACATTAATATGTCTATAAAATAGGTGATAGTTATGTAAAAGAGTCCCAAATGTGACAGCATATTGAGGAAACATGGATTGTGTCCGCTAATACTTATAAAAATTTGTACAGAAAGTTTTATGCTACTCGATGATGCAATACGGGGTTTTCATCAGAAACATAGTTCATACGAGACAAAGATTAATAAATTGAGAACCACCAAAGGGTTTGTTTTCCAAACAAACACAAGACAGACCTCTGCAGCGTATGTAAACCAAAACTCCTATTTATTTCGAGCTTTACTTTTTCTTTACGAAATGTAAAAAATTTCTGAATATTTGGGACGGACGATAAAGAGAATAAAACTATAAAGAACGAAACCTTTTAAAATAGGACTGGTTGCTTTATGGCAACCTTGGTATTTTTTTAATCGCTTGTTTTTTAAATTTGTGTCCATTATATTCCAAGAATCTATTTTGTAGTGAAAAACAGATACATTCATTACTTTTTATTCGAAGCTTTTTTAAAATCTGTTTAAAGATGTATTTCTGGATTTTCAATTTGATGTTTTTCGTTCAATAGCTGTAAGCAAGGTAAGTAATGATTTAATTGGTTTTAAAAACATTTTTAATCATTGTATAAGTTTGGGAAACGCTTTTGTATTTTAGTCTCACATGAATATGAAAAAGGTGTTGCAATAAAAACAAATTCCAACTCACTTCTCTTTCAAGCAACACAAATCACACAAGTCGTGCAATTACACAATTCAAAAACCCATTTCCTTTACATTAGAGTTGAAGAGCGACATTTTACAATCATATAACAACGTGAGTTTCTCGAGTGCTCGCAAATACATGCACAGAGATAGAGCATTGGATTTATAAAAGAAGCCAGAGTCAATGAGCAGGACACATATGTGAATCTCACACTAGAGAATATATTGGATATCTTTAGGAAAAACTCTATAATCAATTGTCCCCGATGAAGTGTGCTTTTAAAATTCCAAATCACGAGAATACCTTGAAAATGAAAATCTTAGCAAAGTTTCATTCCCAAAAAATGAACGTGATGAATCAGTTGATATTTTAGTTCGACTTATTTTAATCTTTCCTTAAACAATTTTTGAAAATTTCCATGTGGAATATTCTTCAAACATTGCCGGTCGATATTCGTTCACATCTTTTAGAAATGGTGGATGTTATTAGCGAAAGAAAAAAAAGCATGTATTTAAAAATGCTTTTCTCAAAGATTTATGTGTTGCACGTACTTCTGCGCCTTTAAAATGTCTAATTTTACATAAATATGAGAAGTATGAAGCGATAAAGAATTTTCATTGCTGGCTTGGATTCAAGCACGATATTTCAAACAAGTCTTGCAATGACACCATTCAAAGACCCAGTTCCTTTACTTATAAGATTGAAGAGCGACATTTTACTCTTGTAACAACGTGAGTATCTAGAGAGCTCGCAATACAAGCACTGGGATAGAGCATTCGATTTATGAAAGAAGCTAGTGTCAATGAGTAGGACAGATGTGTCAATCTTACATTAGTGAATATATTGGATATCTTTATGAAAAACTCTATAATCAATTGTCCCCGATGCAGTGTGCTCCTAAAATTCCAAATCACGAGAATACCTTGAAAACGAAAATCTTAACAACGTTTCATTCACAAAAAATGAATGGATTGAATCAGTTCACATTTTGAGTTTGACTCATTTTGACCTTAACTTAAACAATTTTTGAAAATTTCAATGTTGAATATTCCTCAAACATTGCCGGTCGATAAGAGTGGAAGTTCACAACTTGTAGAAACGATGTGTCATTAACGAAAGAAGAAAAACATGTATTTAAAAAAGACGTTTCATACAGATATATGTATTGTAAATTTTTGTGTCTCTCTTGACTGCCCAATCCCATAAAATTCCTTGTTCTACACTTAGAAGGTGCAAGTTCCTCAGTCATCAATTATGAGCTAAATAAACATCCAATATTCCCAGTTTTCCATAGCCAATTGTTTTATTAAAAACATCTATAGTAATAATTTCCTAAATTCGAAGTTTACTTCGTAAGTTGAGCCAAAGGATTGAACTACTCATTTCCGCACATTAATCTGAGATAAAAATATGTTTTGCGCCCATGTGAGTCACTATTACACTTCATCAAATTTTTTTGGATGCGCTATGGTTCATCTAGCGAACCTGAATGGAACTGCTGGAATGCGATTCTCACAGTACCGAAGAACTTGCCCACTATCATATAGATTTGAAAAGTATGATGCGAGAAAATACTTTTCCCTGCTGACTTTATGCACAAAAAATGAAGATACGGAATCAGTCAGATTTTGAGTTTAACTCATTTTAACATTTCCATAAAAGTCTTCTTATTTTTGAAATTTTACTTGTAGAATATTCTTCAAACATTGCCGGTCTATAAACGTGGAAGTTCAAAACCTGTAGAAAGGAACATTAACGAAAGAAGAGTGCCAGACAAGACTTTTTCCTGTTCGCAGATACTTCAGTTTCACATTTTGAGTGACATGTTTTGATTGAAAAACTTAAATTTGAATAATATTTTGCTTTCTTCATAGTGTACCATTTCACAAGGACATTTGAAATCACAATGAATCGTATATTTTTTAGTGTGCATCATTAATATCAATATTGGGATCACATGTGTATACTTGTAACCATTTTCATTTCCTTTTCATCATTTCCATAACTTTGAAAATATGGAATCCAAAGATTTATCAAAGCTGACATTAATATGTCTATAAAATAGGTGATAGTTATGTAAAAGAGTCCCAAATGTGACAGCATATTGAGGAAACATGGATTGTGTCCGCTAATACTTATAAAAATTTGTACAGAAAGTTTTATGCTACTCGATGATGCAATACGGGGTTTTCATCAGAAACATAGTTCATACGAGACAAAGATTAATAAATTGAGAACCAGCAAAGGGTTTGTTTTCCAAACAAACACAAGACAGACCTCTGCAGCGTATGTAAACCAAAACTCCTATTTATTTCGAGCTTTACTTTTTCTTTACGAAATGTAAAAAATTTCTGAATATTTGGGACGGACGATAAAGAGAATAAAACTATAAAGAACGAAACCTTTTAAAATAGGACTGGTTGCTTTATGGCAACCTTGGTATTTTTTTAATCGCTTGTTTTTTAAATTTGTGTCCATTATATTCCAAGAATCTATTTTGTAGTGAAAAACAGATACATTCATTACTTTTTATTCGAAGCTTTTTTAAAATCTGTTTAAAGATGTATTTCTGGATTTTCAATTTGATGTTTTTCGTTCAATAGCTGTAAGCAAGGTAAGTAATGATTTAATTGGTTTTAAAAACATTTTTAATCATTGTATAAGTTTGGGAAACGCTTTTGTATTTTAGTCTCACATGAATATGAAAAAGGTGTTGCAATAAAAACAAATTCCAACTCACTTCTCTTTCAAGCAACACAAATCACACAAGTCGTGCAATTACACAATTCAAAAACCCATTTCCTTTACATTAGAGTTGAAGAGCGACATTTTACAATCATATAACAACGTGAGTTTCTCGAGTGCTCGCAAATACATGCACAGAGATAGAGCATTGGATTTATAAAAGAAGCCAGAGTCAATGAGCAGGACACATATGTGAATCTCACACTAGAGAATATATTGGATATCTTTAGGAAAAACTCTATAATCAATTGTCCCCGATGAAGTGTGCTTTTAAAATTCCAAATCACGAGAATACCTTGAAAATGAAAATCTTAGCAAAGTTTCATTCCCAAAAAATGAACGTGATGAATCAGTTGATATTTTAGTTCGACTTATTTTAATCTTTCCTTAAACAATTTTTGAAAATTTCCATGTGGAATATTCTTCAAACATTGCCGGTCGATATTCGTTCACATCTTTTAGAAATGGTGGATGTTATTAGCGAAAGAAAAAAAAGCATGTATTTAAAAATGCTTTTCTCAAAGATTTATGTGTTGCACGTACTTCTGCGCCTTTAAAATGTCTAATTTTACATAAATATGAGAAGTATGAAGCGATAAAGAATTTTCATTGCTGGCTTGGATTCAAGCACGATATTTCAAACAAGTCTTGCAATGACACCATTCAAAGACCCAGTTCCTTTACTTATAAGATTGAAGAGCGACATTTTACTCTTGTAACAACGTGAGTATCTAGAGAGCTCGCAATACAAGCACTGGGATAGAGCATTCGATTTATGAAAGAAGCTAGTGTCAATGAGCAGGACAGATGTGTCAATCTTACATTAGTGAATATATTGGATATCTTTATGAAAAACTCTATAATCAATTGTCCCCGATGCAGTGTGCTCCTAAAATTCCAAATCACGAGAATACCTTGAAAACGAAAATCTTAACAACGTTTCATTCACAAAAAATGAATGGATTGAATCAGTTCACATTTTGAGTTTGACTCATTTTGACCTTAACTTAAACAATTTTTGAAAATTTCAATGTTGAATATTCCTCAAACATTGCCGGTCGATAAGAGTGGAAGTTCACAACTTGTAGAAACGATGTATGTCATTAACGAAAGAAGAAAAACATGTATTTAAAAAAGACCTTTCATACAGATATATGTATTGTAAATTTTTGTGTCTCTCTTGAGTGCCCAATCCCATAAAATTCCTTGTTCTACACTTAGAAGGTGCAAGTTCCTCAGTCATCAATTATGAGCTAAATAAACATCCAATATTCCCAGTTTTCCATAGCCAATTGTTTTATTAAAAACATCTATAGTAATAATTTCCTAAATTCGAAGTTTACTTCGTAAGTTGAGCCAAAGGATTGAACTACTCATTTCCGCACATTAATCTGAGATAAAAATATGTTTTGCGCCCATGTGAGTCACTATTACATTTCATCAAATTTTTTTGGATGCGCTATGGTTCATCTAGCGAACCTGAATGGAACTGCTGGAATGCGATTCTCACAGTACCGAAGAACTTGCCCACTATCATATAGATTTGAAAAGTATGATGCGAGAAAATACTTTTCCCTGCTGACTTTATGCACAAAAAATGAAGATACGGAATCAGTCAGATTTTGAGTTTAACTCATTTTAACATTTCCATAAAAGTCTTCTTATTTTTGAAATTTTACTTGTAGAATATTCTTCAAACATTGCCGGTCTATAAACGTGGAAGTTCAAAACCTGTAGAAAGGAACATTAACGAAAGAAGAGTGCCAGACAAGACTTTTTCCTGTTCGCAGATACTTCAGTTTCACATTTTGAGTGACATGTTTTGATTGAAAAACTTAAATTTGAATAATATTTTGCTTTCTTCATAGTGTACCATTTCACAAGGACATTTGAAATCACAATGAATCGTATATTTTTTAGTGTGCATCATTAATATCAATATTGGGATCACATGTGTATACTTGTAACCATTTTCATTTCCTTTTCATCATTTCCATAACTTTGAAAATATGGAATCCAAAGATTTATCAAAGCTGACATTAATATGTCTATAAAATAGGTGATAGTTATGTAAAAGAGTCCCAAATGTGACAGCATATTGAGGAAACATGGATTGTGTCCGCTAATACTTATAAAAATTTGTACAGAAAGTTTTATGCTACTCGATGATGCAATACGGGGTTTTCATCAGAAACATAGTTCATACGAGACAAAGATTAATAAATTGAGAACCACCAAAGGGTTTGTTTTCCAAACAAACACAAGACAGACCTCTGCAGCGTATGTAAACCAAAACTCCTATTTATTTCGAGCTTTACTTTTTCTTTACGAAATGTAAAAAATTTCTGAATATTTGGGACGGACGATAAAGAGAATAAAACTATAAAGAACGAAACCTTTTAAAATAGGACTGGTTGCTTTATGGCAACCTTGGTATTTTTTTAATCGCTTGTTTTTTAAATTTGTGTCCATTATATTCCAAGAATCTATTTTGTAGTGAAAAACAGATACATTCATTACTTTTTATTCGAAGCTTTTTTAAAATCTGTTTAAAGATGTATTTCTGGATTTTCAATTTGATGTTTTTCGTTCAATAGCTGTAAGCAAGGTAAGTAATGATTTAATTGGTTTTAAAAACATTTTTAATCATTGTATAAGTTTGGGAAACGCTTTTGTATTTTAGTCTCACATGAATATGAAAAAGGTGTTGCAATAAAAACAAATTCCAACTCACTTCTCTTTCAAGCAACACAAATCACACAAGTCGTGCAATTACACAATTCAAAAACCCATTTCCTTTACATTAGAGTTGAAGAGCGACATTTTACAATCATATAACAACGTGAGTTTCTCGAGTGCTCGCAAATACATGCACAGAGATAGAGCATTGGATTTATAAAAGAAGCCAGAGTCAATGAGCAGGACACATATGTGAATCTCACACTAGAGAATATATTGGATATCTTTAGGAAAAACTCTATAATCAATTGTCCCCGATGAAGTGTGCTTTTAAAATTCCAAATCACGAGAATACCTTGAAAATGAAAATCTTAGCAAAGTTTCATTCCCAAAAAATGAACGTGATGAATCAGTTGATATTTTAGTTCGACTTATTTTAATCTTTCCTTAAACAATTTTTGAAAATTTCCATGTGGAATATTCTTCAAACATTGCCGGTCGATATTCGTTCACATCTTTTAGAAATGGTGGATGTTATTAGCGAAAGAAAAAAAAGCATGTATTTAAAAATGCTTTTCTCAAAGATTTATGTGTTGCACGTACTTCTGCGCCTTTAAAATGTCTAATTTTACATAAATATGAGAAGTATGAAGCGATAAAGAATTTTCATTGCTGGCTTGGATTCAAGCACGATATTTCAAACAAGTCTTGCAATGACACCATTCAAAGACCCAGTTCCTTTACTTATAAGATTGAAGAGCGACATTTTACTCTTGTAACAACGTGAGTATCTAGAGAGCTCGCAATACAAGCACTGGGATAGAGCATTCGATTTATGAAAGAAGCTAGTGTCAATGAGCAGGACAGATGTGTCAATCTTACATTAGTGAATATATTGGATATCTTTATGAAAAACTCTATAATCAATTGTCCCCGATGCAGTGTGCTCCTAAAATTCCAAATCACGAGAATACCTTGAAAACGAAAATCTTAACAACGTTTCATTCACAAAAAATGAATGGATTGAATCAGTTCACATTTTGAGTTTGACTCATTTTGACCTTAACTTAAACAATTTTTGAAAATTTCAATGTTGAATATTCCTCAAACATTGCCGGTCGATAAGAGTGGAAGTTCACAACTTGTAGAAACGATGTGTCATTAACGAAAGAAGAAAAACATGTATTTAAAAAAGACGTTTCATACAGATATATGTATTGTAAATTTTTGTGTCTCTCTTGACTGCCCAATCCCATAAAATTCCTTGCTCTACACTTAGAAGGTGCAAGTTCCTCAGTCATCAATTATGAGCTAAATAAACATCCAATATTCCCAGTTTTCCATAGCCAATTGTTTTATTAAAAACATCTATAGTAATAATTTCCTAAATTCGAAGTTTACTTCGTAAGTTGAGCCACAGGATTGAGCTACTCATTTCCGCACATTAATCTGAGATAAAAATATGTTTTGCGCCCATGTGAGTCACTATTACACTTCATCAAATTTTTTTGGATGCGCTATGGTTCATTTAGCGAACCTGAATGGAACTGCTGGAATGCGATTCTCACAGAACCGAAGAACTTGCCCACTATCATATAGATTTGAAAAGTATGATGCGAGAAAATACTTTTCCCTGCTGACTTTATGCACAAAAAATGAAGATACCGAAACAGTCAGATTTTGAGTTTAACTCATTTTAACATTTCCATAAAAGTCTTCTTATTTTTGAAATTTTACTTGTAGAATATTCTTCAAACATTGCCGGTCTATAAACGTGGAAGTTCAAAACCTGTAGAAACGATGGATGTCATTAACGAAAGAAGAGTGCCAGACAAGACTTTTTCCTGTTCGCAGATACTTCAGTTTCACATTTTGAGTGACATGTTTTGATTGAAAAACTTAAATTTGAATAATATTTTGCTTTCTTCATAGTGTACCATTTCACAAGGACATTTGAAATCACAATGAATCGTATATTATTTAGTGTGCATCATTGATATCAATATTGGGATCACATGTGTATACTTGTAACCATTTTCATTTCCTTTTCATCATTTCCTTAACTTTGAAAATATGGAATCCAAAGATTTATCAAAGCTGACATTAATATGTCTATAAAATAGGTGATAGTTATGTAAAAGAGTCCCAAATGTGACAGCATATTGAGGAAACATGGATTGTGTCCGCTAATACTTATAAAAATTTGTACAGAAAGTTTTATGCTACTCGACGATGCAATACGGGGTTTTCATCAGAAACATAGTTGATACGAGACAAAGATTAATAAATTGAGAACCACCAAAGGGTTTGTTTTCCAAACAAACACAAGACAGACCTCTGCAGCGTATGTAAACCAAAACTTCTGTTTATTTCGAGCTTTACTTTTTCTTTACGAAATGTAAAAAATTTCTGAATATTTGGGACGGACGATAAAGAGAATAAAACTATAAAGAACGAAACCTTTTAAAATAGGACTGGTTGCTTTATGGCAACCTTGGTATTTTTTTAATCGCTTGTTTTTTAAATTTGTGTCCATTATATTCCAAGAATCTATTTTGTAGTGAAAAACAGATACATTCATTACTTTTTATTCGAAGCTTTTTTAAAATCTGTTTAAAGATGTATTTCTGGATTTTCAATTTGATGTTTTTCGTTCAATAGCTGTAAGCAAGGTAAGTAATGATTTAATTGGTTTTAAAAACATTTTTAATCATTGTATAAGTTTGGGAAACGCTTTTGTATTTTAGTCTCACATGAATATGAAAAAGGTGTTGCAATAAAAACAAATTCCAACTCACTTCTCTTTCAAGCAACACAAATCACACAAGTCGTGCAATTACACAATTCAAAAACCCATTTCCTTTACATTAGAGTTGAAGAGCGACATTTTACAATCATATAACAACGTGAGTTTCTCGAGTGCTCGCAAATACATGCACAGAGATAGAGCATTGGATTTATAAAAGAAGCCAGAGTCAATGAGCAGGACACATATGTGAATCTCACACTAGAGAATATATTGGATATCTTTAGGAAAAACTCTATAATCAATTGTCCCCGATGAAGTGTGCTTTTAAAATTCCAAATCACGAGAATACCTTGAAAATGAAAATCTTAGCAAAGTTTCATTCCCAAAAAATGAACGTGATGAATCAGTTGATATTTTAGTTCGATTATTTTAATCTTTCCTTAAACAATTTTTGAAAATTTCCATGTGGAATATTCTTCAAACATTGCCGGTCGATATTCGTTCACATCTTTTAGAAATGGTGGATGTTATTAGCGAAAGAAAAAAAAGCATGTATTTAAAAATGCTTTTCTCAAAGATTTATGTGTTGCACGTACTTCTGCGCCTTTAAAATGTCTAATTTTACATAAATATGAGAAGTATGAAGCGATAAAGAATTTTCATTGCTGGCTTGGATTCAAGCACGATATTTCAAACAAGTCTTGCAATGATACCATTCAAAGACCCAGTTCCTTTACTTATAAGATTGAAGAGCGACATTTTACTCTTGTAACAACGTGAGTATCTAGAGAGCTCGCAATACAAGCACTGGGATAGAGCATTCGATTTATGAAAGAAGCTAGTGTCAATGAGCAGGACAGATGTGTCAATCTTACATTAGTGAATATATTGGATATCTTTATGAAAAACTCTATAATCAATTGTCCCCGATGCAGTGTGCTCCTAAAATTCCAAATCACGAGAATACCTTGAAAACGAAAATCTTAACAACGTTTCATTCACAAAAAATGAATGGATTGAATCAGTTCACATTTTGAGTTTGACTCATTTTGACCTTAACTTAAACAATTTTTGAAAATTTCAATGTTGAATATTCCTCAAACATTGCCGGTCGATAAGAGTGGAAGTTCACAACTTGTAGAAACGATGTGTCATTAACGAAAGAAGAAAAACATGTATTTAAAAAAGACGTTTCATACAGATATATGTATTGTAAATTTTTGTGTCTCTCTTGACTGCCCAATCCCATAAAATTCCTTGTTCTACACTTAGAAGGTGCAAGTTCCTCAGTCATCAATTATGAGCTAAATAAACATCCAATATTCCCAGTTTTCCATAGCCAATTGTTTTATTAAAAACATCTATAGTAATAATTTCCTAAATTCGAAGTTTACTTCGTAAGTTGAGCCACAGGATTGAGCTACTCATTTCCGCACATTAATCTGAGATAAAAATATGTTTTGCGCCCATGTGAGTCACTATTACACTTCATCAAATTTTTTTGGATGCGCTATGGTTCATTTAGCGAACCTGAATGGAACTGCTGGAATGCGATTCTCACAGAACCGAAGAACTTGCCCACTATCATATAGATTTGAAAAGTATGATGCGAGAAAATACTTTTCCCTGCTGACTTTATGCACAAAAAATGAAGATACCGAAACAGTCAGATTTTGAGTTTAACTCATTTTAACATTTCCATAAAAGTCTTCTTATTTTTGAAATTTTACTTGTAGAATATTCTTCAAACATTGCCGGTCTATAAACGTGGAAGTTCAAAACCTGTAGAAAGGAACATTAACGAAAGAAGAGTGCCAGACAAGACTTTTTCCTGTTCGCAGATACTTCAGTTTCACATTTTGAGTGACATGTTTTGATTGAAAAACTTAAATTTGAATAATATTTTGCTTTCTTCATAGTGTACCATTTCACAAGGACATTTGAAATCACAATGAATCGTATATTTTTTAGTGTGCATCATTAATATCAATATTGGGATCACATGTGTATACTTGTAACCATTTTCATTTCCTTTTCATCATTTCCTTAACTTTGAAAATATGGAATCCAAAGATTTACCAAAGCTGACATTAATATGTCTATAAAATAGGTGATAGTTATGTAAAAGAATTCCAAATGTGACAGCATATTCAGGAAACATGGATTGTGTCCGCTAATACTTATAAAAATTTGTACAGAAAGTTTTATGCTACTCGACGATGCAATACGGGGTTTTCATCAGAAACATAGTTGATACGAGACAAAGATTAATAAATTGAGAACCACCAAAGGGTTTGTTTTCCAAACAAACACAAGACAGACCTCTGCAGCGTATGTAAACCAAAACTTCTATTTATTTCGAGCTTTACTTTTTCTTTACGAAATGTAAAAAATTTCTGAATATTTGGGACGGACGATAAAGAGAATAAAACTATAAAGAACGAAACCTTTTAAAATAGGACTGGTTGCTTTATGGCAACCTTGGTATTTTTTTAATCGCTTGTTTTTTAAATTTGTGTCCATTATATTCCAAGAATCTATTTTGTAGTGAAAAACAGATACATTCATTACTTTTTATTCGAAGCTTTTTTAAAATCTGTTTAAAGATGTTGTACTGATTTGCTCAAAATTTTAAATTATCATCACAAGGAATACTCCTTTTTTTGGTTCAAACCATTTTAATGAACTCACAGGACACAGTACAGGCACGACACACAACACAAAATAATAAAGGTAGTAAATATCAAAAACGAAACATCTCAGTCTCGATCACTCTCCAAAAAACACAACCCACACGTCTCTCGCCACACTCGTTCTCAACTCTTTCCTTTCTCAAAGTCCTTCTGGGCATGCGCAAGAGCGCCATCTATCTTAGTCTGAAGTCTTTACAGACTTATAAACTCCTCCCCACAAGGAGGAAACTTTTCTCGAAGAATGAGGGAAAAGTTTTGATGACTCCACTGCCTGAAAAAGTCTCCAGATAGGTGCAGTCATTGGAAAAGTTCAAGAGTTCAAGTACACAAAATACACTGCACATGTACCAGATTATAGCAATCAGTGCCTTGAACTCAAAAATATTATACAAAAAATTATATACTTATTAAAAATTTAGGAAAACAATTTACACTAATGATAAGAAAAATTTAAAATTTTCACACATAATACAAATATCAAAATAAACAATAAACTTACTAATATAAAATAAAAGGATATGAGGTTTATGGGATGCGACTTAATGAATCAGCATTTTGATGCTGTTTCCCCCTCTTATGGACAACCTCATAATTGAATGGCTGCAGGATCAAAGCCCAACGTAAAAGTCTAGGGTTGGTTCCCGTATTTTTGTCCAGCCAAACAAGGGGATTATGGTCCGTCTGGATGATGAACTTCTGGTGTCCATCCAAATAACATCGCAGCTTTTGGATGGCGAACACGATAGCTGCGCACTCTCTCTCGATGGTACTGTACTTTTGTTCTGCATTTGAGAACTTCCGACTCAAGTACATGACAGGATGTTCCTCACCAATGTCATTAATTTGGGACAAAACGATGCCAATCCCAAGATTTGACGCGTCACATTGGACGAGAAACTGTCTCGAGAAATCTGGACTGTACAACACCGGATTCTCCGACAACCGTTTCTTTAAATTGTCAAACGCCTCTTGACAAGCATCAGTCCATATGACAGCAGCACGACGATTTTTTCCTTTCAGCAGATCTGTAATTGGTGCTGAGAGGACTGAAAAGTCAGGAATGTATTTTCGATAATACCCCGCAAGTCCTAAGAAAGATCGGATCTGCGTCTTAGTCGCAGGGGTCGGAAAGTCCTTTACAGTTTGGATCTTCAATTCTCCAGGTGTTCTCTGGCCCTGACCAACCAAGTGCCCAAGATACTTTACGTACGCACGAGCAAACTGGCACTTAGAAGGCTTGATGTGCAGATGAGCTGCATTCATCTTTTCTAAGACGGTTTTCAAATGTTGTAAATGATCTTCCCAACTTAGGGAATAGATGGCTACATCATCCAAGTAAGGGCATGCAAATTCTCCACAGTCTTTCAACAGTTCGGCCATCAAACGACTAAAATCATAAGGGGCATTTTTCAAACCGAATGGCAATCTCAACGGTCGAAATGTCCCAAAACTGGTTACAAAAGCTGAATATCTTTGGGCTCGTTTACTCAGAGGTATTTGCCAATAACCTCGGGTCAAATCTAGAACGGTGATATACTTGGCAGCTGACACTTTTTCAACAAGCTGCTCAATGTTTGGCAGAGGAAAGTACTGGGTTCTAGTGACCTTGTTGAGTCTTCGATAGTCGATGCACGGTCTTGCATCCTTTCCTGGTACTTCTACCAGAATAAGAGGAGAAGTAAAATCAGATTCTCCTGGCTCAATGACTTTGAGCGACAGCATCTTCTCCACTTCCATCTTCAAAATTTCTGTTTGGCGTGGAGACATCTTGTAAGGTTTGGCACAGATGGGCCTCTCAGATTCAAGCTCAATGTCATGTTCAGTAAGATCAGTACACCCCGGCTGGTTTGAGAATGAGCTAGAGTATTTTGATAGCAACTCTCTCAGCTGCTCCTTCTGATCTTCTGACAAGCGACCATTTTGTTCTATGTCTTGCCAAATTTGTGTCATTTCCGAGACTTCAGGCTTCTGCTCGAGACTTGGAATGTCCTCCTCGTTGTCACAGTTCCTAATCTCTTTTAGACAGATTAAATTCACATTTTCGGGTCTCTGGAAATATGGCTTGAGCATGTTCACATGGTACACATGGGATTTGTCTTTTTCTGGAAACTGCACAATGTAGTTGGTTTCGGAAAGCTGTTTAACGACTTTCCCTGGGCCGATCCAATGAACTGCCATTTTGTTAGGCCTAGATGTAGCGACAACCAGCACAAGGTCGCCTTCACAAAATTTACGCTTCACAGCCTTGCGATCATACCATAGTTTTTGTTTGTCTTTGGCGTTCTCCATGTTTTGGACGGCTAATTCTTGACACCTTTTCATGCGGTTTAGTAGCTTGAAGACATATGATACTACGCTAGTCTTCTCTTCCTCGCTTTCCGTCAAGTTCTCGTACAGTAGAGTCATGGGAGTCCTCAAATTCTGTCCATGAACCAGCTCAGCTGGAGTATATCCAGTACTGTCATGAGTAACAACTCGTAGAGCAAACAGGGCATGAGGCAAGATTTTCTCCCAATCAGGTCCTGACTCCAGACACAGGACTCGAAGAATTCTCTTCAAAGTTCTATGTAGTCTCTCCACAGGATTGCTCTGGGGATGATGTACGGAACTTCGCACTACTTTAACTCCAAATTTCTCCAGGAACTCCGTTGTGAGTGCACTTGTAAACGACGTTCCTTGATCGCTTTGCAGCTCCCTCGGGAAACCCATCCGACTAAAGATTTGCAGGAAACTATCGACCACGGTTGAAGAACTAAGATTTGGGACAGGAACTGCATCGGGATATTTGGAAGACATGCAAATTGCAGTGATGAGATACCGGTTTCCAGATGGTGTAGTAGGTAAAGGACCACAAGCATCCACATTAATCTTTGTGAAGATCTCCGAGATGACAGGAACGATCTTCATGGGTGCCTTCTTCTTATCCCGAGGTTTCCCGACTCGCTGACATTGGTCACAAGATCTGACAAATTCTTCAACATCTTTGTAACAATTCGGCCAAAAAAAAGTTTTAAAAAGAGCATCTTTAGTCTTGGTCACTCCTAAGTGAGCCGCTGTTCCTTCATGAGACAGTTTCTTTAATTGGTCCCGAAACTTCTCTGGAACAATCAGCAGTTTTCTCTGCGTACCATCCTTGTCACTTTTCAGATAGAACAGCATTTGATTAACGATTGCATACTTGGTTTCCTTTGCTAACTCCTCAGCTTCTAGGAAAAGTGGTTTCAACTCTTTACTCTTGCGCTGCTCTTCGACAAAATCATTCCGTGAGGCTTTAATCAGATCTGGAAGTGAGGCTTCTTCCGCCATAGGCAATACCTCTCCGTCTTCCTCTGTTAACACGGTACTGTCATTCTCTTCTCCAGGACTCGACTCAACTGGATACTCTTCAACTTCGGCTGTCAAAAGACTTTTCTGAGCTCTCGTCTGAACTGCATTAATAACTTGGATCTCCAGCTCCTTATCTTTTTTCATACTCTCGATCAGAGCAACGGTTTTGTTACTTAGTAGGTAATGCTCTTGATCCAGAAAACTGTCTCTTACAGCAGCTTTCGTAAGGACATGTCCCAATTCGCAGTTCAAATCAACTTCTGCAATGGGCAAGCAGACCGGGCTGTCTACTAATGGAGAAGCGAGCCACACATGCTCACCTGTGTACATATGTGGTTTGATAAATTTTCTGGGAATAAGATCGATGCTGGCACCAGTATCTCTCAAGATAGACATTTGGGCTCCATTTACTGTCCCAGCACTAGTATAAGGAGACATCAACTCAGGCACGTGTCTTCCAAAGACTTCATTGGCAGCTACTACTTCAGATCTCTTGAGCTTCGGGCATTGGGGTCTCAAATGTGATAACGAACCGCATTCATAGCATCGGAGCTGTCTTCTCTTTTCAAACTCTCTTTCACGGTTTTCGTTGCTTGCGGGTTCGGTTTTGACCGGATGTTTGTTCTTGTCATCCTTGAATGGTACTTTGGGTCTACTTCCACTAAAATGTCCCTTTGAACCTTGATAGCCATACTTCTTTGGAAATTCCTTCTTCCTGAAACTCTGCCTGATGGTTTCGTACTCCTCGATCACTTCTGCCAATTCAAAAGGTGTCTTCAACTTCATCCATTTGTCAAGAAAATGCTCCTTGATTTGATCTGGTACACGATACTTCAATTGCTCGGCAACGATTAAATCTTTTAGTTGCTGAAAGGTTTCAATTTCCAATTCAGCAAGCCATTCAGTGAAGTAGCTGTACAGTTCATGAGCATAATTTCTCCATGTTTTCTCTGCTGTTTTCTGATGTCTGTAGAAACACTGTTTCAATTTTTCAGCGTTCATTTTGTATCGTTTCAGAATGAGATCTTTCACAACATCATAATTGTTGGCCACTTCAGGAGGTTCTCGGGCAAGCATGTTAGATAACTCGGCTGGCAAAACGGCCAGCAAATAAGCCACCCAGTCCTCCTTCGGCACTCGAGCCATCTCTGCTTTCCTCTCGAAATTGATCAAATACAATCCCATTTCATCCCCTTTTTCGTCAAATTTGGGAGTGATTTGGGTAAGTTGGATTTTTCTGTTTCTATCCGCCCCATTTTCAGATTCCTCTTCAGACCGGCGAAATTCCTTCTGAGCCATTTCTAGTTTTTTAATTTCGAGTTCATGTTGTCTGACCCTTTCCCGCTCTTGTCGTTCTTCTTCACGAATTTTTTCTTGTCTAGCTAATTCTTCCTCATGAATTTTTTCTTGCTTAGCAAATTCTTCCTCTTCCAGTCTATCCTTTATGACTCGTTCCATGATTATCGTTACCTCCTCCCGATCGAAATTTGGGCTTTTTAAAATTATTTGTTTAATATCTGCAACCTTGCACGAAGCTGGTACCTTCTCACCAATTTCTTCCGCAACAGCAATTAAGTCCTGCTTTCTACCAATTGCAAGAAATGCCATGATTAAGGGCCAGGGGAAACACTATCAAAAACCTATATTAAGGTATTAAATTCCAACAGATTTCACAAGACTTTATCAAAGAATTAAATTCGCTAATTCTACGTTACAACTTTCTTACCGAACAACCAAAAATCAATAGAAATAATTTTCGAACACATAAACAAATTAAAATTTTCATTCATTAAAACAATATTTTTTTTTAAAGATGTTTTCAAATTGAGAAGAAAATAAACAGTTAAAGAAAAGTTCAACTAAAGAACAGCTGTTTTGAAAATAATACTACAATTAAAATACTATTCAGAATATAAACTCAACTTTCCTGTCTAATCAAGAAAAGGTATTGCAGTTCAAAAGAATTCCCTTTTCTCTATGAACAATTGATTCACACTCAGAAGCATAAATGCACACACAAAAATATAAAACAGAATATCATTCTTTTCCTTTTTTTTTTTGCGTCAACGAACACAGGAAGTGAATAATTCAAATCCACACTTTCGGATTTTTTTTTTTCGAGTTCTTTTTCTGAACACAAAATGGTCTCACATTTGCCAAATTAGTTACACAAAGCAATTTCAAATTACTAACAAAAATTTCCTTAAGTACACAAGTTAGACATTCAAAATTCCGCAAAATAAATAAACAATTCTAAGGGGTTTCTTAGTTATTTAAATGAGCAACAAATGAAAATGACAATTTCAAAACACTCCAAAACTCTTTTAAATGAATTTCCGATTCATTCAGAAATATAACAAAATATTTTCCAAAGCAAAATAACCCAAGACGCACTAAATATTGAAAATTCTAGGCATTTGGTGCTGTTGACAACACTCATCAAAAAGAATTATACTTGTAATTCAAACTATATACTTCTACACCAAATTTGTAATTCTATTTTGAATCATACAACAGAATCAAATCAAATTTTAACAACACTTCAATTGTCATCAGATAGCATCATACAAAAGAACACAAAACAAACTAGGCTATCTCAATTTAAAATTTTAAAATAATTCTCTTTTCTCAGAAAACAAAACTCAAACTGACCATTTGAATAGTTCTAATTCTAACCATTCAGAACAGAAAATTCTTTTTTTATATATACCACATGAGTGTCCTAAATTTTCTTTTTTTACAATCAAACAAAATTTTAACTATATCAGTCTAGCTAAAATAAGAATAGTTTTGCAAATCAACAGAATAAATTTGCCTTTCAAAATCAGACAAAATTTTAACTATATCAACCTAGTTAAAATAAGAACACTTTTTCAAAATTACCACTCAATTTTACCAAACAAAATTTTAACTATATCAGCCTAGTTAAAATAAGAACACTTGCAAAATTGCAACTACCTTTCACCAAACAAAGTTTTAACTATATCAGCCTAGTTAAAATAAGAACACTTTTCGAAATTATCACTCCTTTTACCAAACAAAATTTTAACTATATCAGCCTAGTTAAAATAAGAGAGCATTTTTGCATATTACAACTGCCTTTTACAAAACCAAAACTGCATGAAACCAAAACAACGATTCTTCAATGAACCAAAACTCAACATGCAAAACTTTACAAATTACAATTAAAAAGGCACTGTTGCTAATGAAATCTGGTACTCACCCAATAATTTGCACTGGAGATATCAGCAATACCAGGATCGTATCCAAACGGCTGCCACCATTTCTTCGTAGTCTGTACTGATTTGCTCAAAATTTTAAATTATCATCACAAGGAATACTCCTTTTTTTGGTTCAAACCATTTTAATGAACTCACAGGACACAGTACAGGCACGACACACAACACAAAATAATAAAGGTAGTAAATATCAAAAACGAAACATCTCAGTCTCGATCACTCTCCAAAAAACACAACCCACACGTCTCTCGCCACACTCGTTCTCAACTCTTTCCTTTCTCAAAGTCCTTCTGGGCATGCGCAAGAGCGCCATCTATCTTAGTCTGAAGTCTTTACAATGTATTTCTGGATTTTCAATTTGATGTTTTTCGTTCAATAGCTGTAAGCAAGGTAAGTAATGATTTAATTGGTTTTAAAAACATTTTTAATCATTGTATAAGTTTGGGAAACGCTTTTGTATTTTAGTCTCACATGAATATGAAAAAGGTGTCGCAATAAAAAAAAATTCCAACTCACTTCTCTTTCAAGCAACACAAATCAGACAAGTCGTGCAATTACACAATTCAAAAACCCATTTCCTTTACATTAGAGTTGAAGAGCGACATTTTACAATCATATAACAACGTGAGTTTCTCGAGTGCTCGCAAATACATGCACAGAGATAGAGCATTGGATTTATAAAAGAAGCCAGAGTCAATGAGCAGGACACATATGTGAATCTCACACTAGAGAATATATTGGATATCTTTAGGAAAAACTCTATAATCAATTGTCCCCGATGAAGTGTGCTTTTAAAATTCCAAATCACGAGAATACCTTGAAAATGAAAATCTTAGCAAAGTTTCATTCCCAAAAAATGAACGTGATGAATCAGTTGATATTTTAGTTCGACTTATTTTAATCTTTCCTTAAACAATTTTTGAAAATTTCCATGTGGAATATTCTTCAAACATTGCCGGTCGATATTCGTTCACATCTTTTAGAAATGGTGGATGTTATTAGCGAAAGAAAAAAAAGCATGTATTTAAAAATGCTTTTCTCAAAGATTTATGTGTTGCACGTACTTCTGCGCCTTTAAAATGTCTAATTTTACATAAATATGAGAAGTATGAAGCGATAAAGAATTTTCATTGCTGGCTTGGATTCAAGCACGATATTTCAAACAAGTCTTGCAATGACACCATTCAAAGACCCAGTTCCTTTACTTATAAGATTGAAGAGCGACATTTTACTCTTGTAACAACGTGAGTATCTAGAGAGCTCGCAATACAAGCACTGGGATAGAGCATTCGATTTATGAAAGAAGCTAGTGTCAATGAGCAGGACAGATGTGTCAATCTTACATTAGTGAATATATTGGATATCTTTATGAAAAACTCTATAATCAATTGTCCCCGATGCAGTGTGCTCCTAAAATTCCAAATCACGAGAATACCTTGAAAACGAAAATCTTAACAACGTTTCATTCACAAAAAATGAATGGATTGAATCAGTTCACATTTTGAGTTTGACTCATTTTGACCTTAACTTAAACAATTTTTGAAAATTTCAATGTTGAATATTCCTCAAACATTGCCGGTCGATAAGAGTGGAAGTTCACAACTTGTAGAAACGATGTGTCATTAACGAAAGAAGAAAAACATGTATTTAAAAAAGACGTTTCATACAGATATATGTATTGTAAATTTTTGTGTCTCTCTTGACTGCCCAATCCCATAAAATTCCTTGTTCTACACTTAGAAGGTGCAAGTTCCTCAGTCATCAATTATGAGCTAAATAAACATCCAATATTCCCAGTTTTCCATAGCCAATTGTTTTATTAAAAACATCTATAGTAATAATTTCCTAAATTCGAAGTTTACTTCATAAGTTGAGCCACAGGATTGAGCTACTCATTTCCGCACATTAATCTGAGATAAAAATATGTTTTGCGCCCATGTGAGTCACTATTACACTTCATCAAATTTTTTTGGATGCGCTAGCTATGGTTCATTTAGCGAACCTGAATGGAACTGCTGGAATGCGATTCTCACAGAACCGAAGAACTTGCCCACTATCATATAGATTTGAAAAGTATGATGCGAGAAAATACTTTTCCCTGCTGACTTTATGCACAAAAAATGAAGATACCGAAACAGTCAGATTTTGAGTTTAACTCATTTTAACATTTCCATAAAAGTCTTCTTATTTTCGAAATTTTACTTGCAGAATATTCTTCAAACATTGCCGGTCTATAAACGTGGAAGTTCAAAACCTGTAGAAACGATGGATGTCATTAACGAAAGGAGAGTGCCAGACAAGACTTTTTCCTGTTCGCAGATACTTCAGTTTCACATTTTGAGTGACATGTTTTGATTGAAAAACTTAAATTTGAATAATATTTTGCTTTCTTCATAGTGTACCATTTCACAAGGACATTTGAAATCACAATGAATCGTATATTTTTTAGTGTGCATCATTAATATCAATATTGGGATCACATGTGTATACTTGTAACCATTTTCATTTCCTTTTCATCATTTCCTTAACTTTGAAAATATGGAATCCAAAGATTTATCAAAGCTGACATTAATATGTCTATAAAATAGGTGATAGTTATGTAAAAGAATTCCAAATGTGACAGCATATTCAGGAAACATGGATTGTGTCCGCTAATACTTATAAAAATTTGTACAGAAAGTTTTATGCTACTCGACGATGCAATACGGGGTTTTCATCAGAAACATAGTTGATACGAGACAAAGATTAATAAATTGAGAACCACCAAAGGGTTTGTTTTCCAAACAAACACAAGACAGACCTCTGCAGCGTATGTAAACCAAAACTTCTATTTATTTCGAGCTTTACTTTTTCTTTACGAAATGTAAAAAATTTCTGAATATTTGGGACGGACGATAAAGAGAATAAAACTATAAAGAACGAAACCTTTTAAAATAGGACTGGTTGCTTTATGGCAACCTTGGTATTTTTTTAATCGCTTGTTTTTTAAATTTGTGTCCATTATATTCCAAGAATCTATTTTGTAGTGAAAAACAGATACATTCATTACTTTTTATTCGAAGCTTTTTTAAAATCTGTTTAAAGATGTATTTCTGGATTTTCAATTTGATGTTTTTCGTTCAATAGCTGTAAGCAAGGTAAGTAATGATTTAATTGGTTTTAAAAACATTTTTAATCATTGTATAAGTTTGGGAAACGCTTTTGTATTTTAGTCTCACATGAATATGAAAAAGGTGTTGCAATAAAAACAAATTCCAACTCACTTCTCTTTCAAGCAACACAAATCACACAAGTCGTGCAATTACACAATTCAAAAACCCATTTCCTTTACATTAGAGTTGAAGAGCGACATTTTACAATCATATAACAACGTGAGTTTCTCGAGTGCTCGCAAATACATGCACAGAGATAGAGCATTGGATTTATAAAAGAAGCCAGAGTCAATGAGCAGGACACATATGTGAATCTCACACTAGAGAATATATTGGATATCTTTAGGAAAAACTCTATAATCAATTGTCCCCGATGAAGTGTGCTTTTAAAATTCCAAATCACGAGAATACCTTGAAAATGAAAATCTTAGCAAAGTTTCATTCCCAAAAAATGAACGTGATGAATCAGTTGATATTTTAGTTCGACTTATTTTAATCTTTCCTTAAACAATTTTTGAAAATTTCCATGTGGAATATTCTTCAAACATTGCCGGTCGATATTCGTTCACATCTTTTAGAAATGGTGGATGTTATTAGCGAAAGAAAAAAAAGCATGTATTTAAAAATGCTTTTCTCAAAGATTTATGTGTTGCACGTACTTCTGCGCCTTTAAAATGTCTAATTTTACATAAATATGAGAAGTATGAAGCGATAAAGAATTTTCATTGCTGGCTTGGATTCAAGCACGATATTTCAAACAAGTCTTGCAATGACACCATTCAAAGACCCAGTTCCTTTACTTATAAGATTGAAGAGCGACATTTTACTCTTGTAACAACGTGAGTATCTAGAGAGCTCGCAATACAAGCACTGGGATAGAGCATTCGATTTATGAAAGAAGCTAGTGTCAATGAGCAGGACAGATGTGTCAATCTTACATTAGTGAATATATTGGATATCTTTATGAAAAACTCTATAATCAATTGTCCCCGATGCAGTGTGCTCCTAAAATTCCAAATCACGAGAATACCTTGAAAACGAAAATCTTAACAACGTTTCATTCACAAAAAATGAATGGATTGAATCAGTTCACATTTTGAGTTTGACTCATTTTGACCTTAACTTAAACAATTTTTGAAAATTTCAATGTTGAATATTCCTCAAACATTGCCGGTCGATAAGAGTGGAAGTTCACAACTTGTAGAAACGATGTGTCATTAACGAAAGAAGAAAAACATGTATTTAAAAAAGACGTTTCATACAGATATATGTATTGTAAATTTTTGTGTCTCTCTTGACTGCCCAATCCCATAAAATTCCTTGTTCTACACTTAGAAGGTGCAAGTTCCTCAGTCATCAATTATGAGCTAAATAAACATACAATATTCCCAGTTTTCCATAGCCAATTGTTTTATTAAAAACATCTATAGTAATAATTTCCTAAATTCGAAGTTTACTTCGTAAGTTGAGCCACAGGATTGAGCTACTCATTTCCGCACATTAATCTGAGATAAAAATATGTTTTGCGCCCATGTGAGTCACTATTACACTTCATCAAATTTTTTTGGATGCGCTATGGTTCATTTAGCGAACCTGAATGGAACTGCTGGAATGCGATTCTCACAGAACCGAAGAACTTGCCCACTATCATATAGATTTGAAAAGTATGATGCGAGAAAATACTTTTCCCTGCTGACTTTATGCACAAAAAATGAAGATACCGAAACAGATTTTGAGTTTAACTCATTTTAACATTTCCATAAAAGTCTTCTTATTTTTGAAATTTTACTTGTAGAATATTCTTCAAACATTGCCGGTCTATAAACGTGGAAGTTCAAAACCTGTAGAAACGATGGATGTCATTAACGAAAGAAGAGTGCCAGACAAGACTTTTTCCTGTTCGCAGATACTTCAGTTTCACATTTTGAGTGACATGTTTTGATTGAAAAACTTAAATTTGAATAATATTTTGCTTTCTTCATAGTGTACCATTTCACAAGGACATTTGAAATCACAATGAATCGTATATTTTTTAGTGTGCATCATTAATATCAATATTGGGATCACATGTGTATACTTGTAACCATTTTCATTTCCTTTTCATCATTTCCTTAACTTTGAAAATATGGAATCCAAAGATTTATCAAAGCTGACATTAATATGTCTATAAAATAGGTGATAGTTATGTAAAAGAATTCCAAATGTGACAGCATATTCAGGAAACATGGATTGTGTCCGCTAATACTTATAAAAATTTGTACAGAAAGTTTTATGCTACTCGACGATGCAATACGGGGTTTTCATCAGAAACATAGTTGATACGAGACAAAGATTAATAAATTGAGAACCACCAAAGGGTTTGTTTTCCAAACAAACACAAGACAGACCTCTGCAGCGTATGTAAACCAAAACTTCTATTTATTTCGAGCTTTACTTTTTCTTTACGAAATGTAAAAAATTTCTGAATATTTGGGACGGACGATAAAGAGAATAAAACTATAAAGAACGAAACCTTTTAAAATAGGACTGGTTGCTTTATGGCAACCTTGGTATTTTTTTAATCGCTTGTTTTTTAAATTTGTGTCCATTATATTCCAAGAATCTATTTTGTAGTGAAAAACAGATACATTCATTACTTTTTATTCGAAGCTTTTTTAAAATCTGTTTAAAGATGTATTTCTGGATTTTCAATTTGATGTTTTTCGTTCAATAGCTGTAAGCAAGGTAAGTAATGATTTAATTGGTTTTAAAAACATTTTTAATCATTGTATAAGTTTGGGAAACGCTTTTGTATTTTAGTCTCACATGAATATGAAAAAGGTGTTGCAATAAAAACAAATTCCAACTCACTTCTCTTTCAAGCAACACAAATCACACAAGTCGTGCAATTACACAATTCAAAAACCCATTTCCTTTACATTAGAGTTGAAGAGCGACATTTTACAATCATATAACAACGTGAGTTTCTCGAGTGCTCGCAAATACATGCACAGAGATAGAGCATTGGATTTATAAAAGAAGCCAGAGTCAATGAGCAGGACACATATGTGAATCTCACACTAGAGAATATATTGGATATCTTTAGGAAAAACTCTATAATCAATTGTCCCCGATGAAGTGTGCTTTTAAAATTCCAAATCACGAGAATACCTTGAAAATGAAAATCTTAGCAAAGTTTCATTCCCAAAAAATGAACGTGATGAATCAGTTGATATTTTAGTTCGACTTATTTTAATCTTTCCTTAAACAATTTTTGAAAATTTCCATGTGGAATATTCTTCAAACATTGCCGGTCGATATTCGTTCACATCTTTTAGAAATGGTGGATGTTATTAGCGAAAGAAAAAAAAGCATGTATTTAAAAATGCTTTTCTCAAAGATTTATGTGTTGCACGTACTTCTGCGCCTTTAAAATGTCTAATTTTACATAAATATGAGAAGTATGAAGCGATAAAGAATTTTCATTGCTGGCTTGGATTCAAGCACGATATTTCAAACAAGTCTTGCAATGACACCATTCAAAGACCCAGTTCCTTTACTTATAAGATTGAAGAGCGACATTTTACTCTTGTAACAACGTGAGTATCTAGAGAGCTCGCAATACAAGCACTGGGATAGAGCATTCGATTTATGAAAGAAGCTAGTGTCAATGAGCAGGACAGATGTGTCAATCTTACATTAGTGAATATATTGGATATCTTTATGAAAAACTCTATAATCAATTGTCCCCGATGCAGTGTGCTCCTAAAATTCCAAATCACGAGAATACCTTGAAAACGAAAATCTTAACAACGTTTCATTCACAAAAAATGAATGGATTGAATCAGTTCACATTTTGAGTTTGACTCATTTTGACCTTAACTTAAACAATTTTTGAAAATTTCAATGTTGAATATTCCTCAAACATTGCCGGTCGATAAGAGTGGAAGTTCACAACTTGTAGAAACGATGTGTCATTAACGAAAGAAGAAAAACATGTATTTAAAAAAGACGTTTCATACAGATATATGTATTGTAAATTTTTGTGTCTCTCTTGACTGCCCAATCCCATAAAATTCCTTGTTCTACACTTAGAAGGTGCAAGTTCCTCAGTCATCAATTATGAGCTAAATAAACATCCAATAGTCCCAGTTTTCCATAGCCAATTGTTTTATTAAAAACATCTATAGTAATAATTTCCTAAATTCGAAGTTTACTTCGTAAGTTGAGCCACAGGATTGAGCTACTCATTTCCGCACATTAATCTGAGATAAAAATATGTTTTGCGCCCATGTGAGTCACTATTACACTTCATCAAATTTTTTTGGATGCGCTATGGTTCATTTAGCGAACCTGAATGGAACTGCTGGAATGCGATTCTCACAGAACCGAAGAACTTGCCCACTATCATATAGATTTGAAAAGTATGATGCGAGAAAATACTTTTCCCTGCTGACTTTATGCACAAAAAATGAAGATACCGAAACAGTCAGATTTTGAGTTTAACTCATTTTAACATTTCCATAAAAGTCTTCTTATTTTTGAAATTTTACTTGTAGAATATTCTTCAAACATTGCCGGTCTATAAACGTGGAAGTTCAAAACCTGTAGAAACGATGGATGTCATTAACGAAAGAAGAGTGCCAGACAAGACTTTTTCCTGTTCGCAGATACTTCAGTTTCACATTTCGAGTGACATGTTTTGATTGAAAAACTTAAATTTGAATAATATTTTGCTTTCTTCATAGTGTACCATTTCACAAGGACATTTGAAATCACAATGAATCGTATATTTTTTAGTGTGCATCATTAATATCAATATTGGGATCACATGTGTATACTTGTAACCATTTTCATTTCCTTTTCATCATTTCCTTAACTTTGAAAATATGGAATCCAAAGATTTATCAAAGCTGACATTAATATGTCTATAAAATAGGTGATAGTTATGTAAAAGAATTCCAAATGTGACAGCATATTCAGGAAACATGGATTGTGTCCGCTAATACTTATAAAAATTTGTACAGAAAGTTTTATGCTACTCGACGATGCAATACGGGGTTTTCATCAGAAACATAGTTGATACGAGACAAAGATTAATAAATTGAGAACCACCAAAGGGTTTGTTTTCCAAACAAACACAAGACAGACCTCTGCAGCGTATGTAAACCAAAACTTCTATTTATTTCGAGCTTTACTTTTTCTTTACGAAATGTAAAAAATTTCTGAATATTTGGGACGGACGATAAAGAGAATAAAACTATAAAGAACGAAACCTTTTAAAATAGGACTGGTTGCTTTATGGCAACCTTGGTATTTTTTTAATCGCTTGTTTTTTAAATTTGTGTCCATTATATTCCAAGAATCTATTTTGTAGTGAAAAACAGATACATTCATTACTTTTTATTCGAAGCTTTTTTAAAATCTGTTTAAAGATGTATTTCTGGATTTTCAATTTGATGTTTTTCGTTCAATAGCTGTAAGCAAGGTAAGTAATGATTTAATTGGTTTTAAAAACATTTTTAATCATTGTATAAGTTTGGGAAACGCTTTTGTATTTTAGTCTCACATGAATATGAAAAAGGTGTTGCAATAAAAACAAATTCCAACTCACTTCTCTTTCAAGCAACACAAATCACACAAGTCGTGCAATTACACAATTCAAAAACCCATTTCCTTTACATTAGAGTTGAAGAGCGACATTTTACAATCATATAACAACGTGAGTTTCTCGAGTGCTCGCAAATACATGCACAGAGATAGAGCATTGGATTTATAAAAGAAGCCAGAGTCAATGAGCAGGACACATATGTGAATCTCACACTAGAGAATATATTGGATATCTTTAGGAAAAACTCTATAATCAATTGTCCCCGATGAAGTGTGCTTTTAAAATTCCAAATCACGAGAATACCTTGAAAATGAAAATCTTAGCAAAGTTTCATTCCCAAAAAATGAACGTGATGAATCAGTTGATATTTTAGTTCGACTTATTTTAATCTTTCCTTAAACAATTTTTGAAAATTTCCATGTGGAATATTCTTCAAACATTGCCGGTCGATATTCGTTCACATCTTTTAGAAATGGTGGATGTTATTAGCGAAAGAAAAAAAAGCATGTATTTAAAAATGCTTTTCTCAAAGATTTATGTGTTGCACGTACTTCTGCGCCTTTAAAATGTCTAATTTTACATAAATATGAGAAGTATGAAGCGATAAAGAATTTTCATTGCTGGCTTGGATTCAAGCACGATATTTCAAACAAGTCTTGCAATGACACCATTCAAAGACCCAGTTCCTTTACTTATAAGATTGAAGAGCGACATTTTACTCTTGTAACAACGTGAGTATCTAGAGAGCTCGCAATACAAGCACTGGGATAGAGCATTCGATTTATGAAAGAAGCTAGTGTCAATGAGCAGGACAGATGTGTCAATCTTACATTAGTGAATATATTGGATATCTTTATGAAAAACTCTATAATCAATTGTCCCCGATGCAGTGTGCTCCTAAAATTCCAAATCACGAGAATACCTTGAAAACGAAAATCTTAACAACGTTTCATTCACAAAAAATGAATGGATTGAATCAGTTCACATTTTGAGTTTGACTCATTTTGACCTTAACTTAAACAATTTTTGAAAATTTCAATGTTGAATATTCCTCAAACATTGCCGGTCGATAAGAGTGGAAGTTCACAACTTGTAGAAACGATGTGTCATTAACGAAAGAAGAAAAACATGTATTTAAAAAAGACGTTTCATACAGATATATGTATTGTAAATTTTTGTGTCTCTCTTGACTGCCCAATCCCATAAAATTCCTTGCTCTACACTTAGAAGGTGCAAGTTCCTCAGTCATCAATTATGAGCTAAATAAACATCCAATATTCCCAGTTTTCCATAGCCAATTGTTTTATTAAAAACATCTATAGTAATAATTTCCTAAATTCGAAGTTTACTTCGTAAGTTGAGCCACAGGATTGAGCTACTCATTTCCGCACATTAATCTGAGATAAAAATATGTTTTGCGCCCATGTGAGTCACTATTACACTTCATCAAATTTTTTTGGATGCGCTATGGTTCATTTAGCGAACCTGAATGGAACTGCTGGAATGCGATTCTCACAGAACCGAAGAACTTGCCCACTATCATATAGATTTGAAAAGTATGATGCGAGAAAATACTTTTCCCTGCTGACTTTATGCACAAAAAATGAAGATACCGAAACAGTCAGATTTTGAGTTTAACTCATTTTAACATTTCCATAAAAGTCTTCTTATTTTTGAAATTTTACTTGTAGAATATTCTTCAAACATTGCCGGTCTATAAACGTGGAAGTTCAAAACCTGTAGAAACGATGGATGTCATTAACGAAAGAAGAGTGCCAGACAAGACTTTTTCCTGTTCGCAGATACTTCAGTTTCACATTTTGAGTGACATGTTTTGATTGAAAAACTTAAATTTGAATAATATTTTGCTTTCTTCATAGTGTACCATTTCACAAGGACATTTGAAATCACAATGAATCGTATATTTTTTAGTGTGCATCATTAATATCAATATTGGGATCACATGTGTATACTTGTAACCATTTTCATTTCCTTTTCATCATTTCCTTAACTTTGAAAATATGGAATCCAAAGATTTATCAAAGCTGACATTAATATGTCTATAAAATAGGTGATAGTTATGTAAAAGAATTCCAAATGTGACAGCATATTCAGGAAACATGGATTGTGTCCGCTAATACTTATAAAAATTTGTACAGAAAGTTTTATGCTACTCGACGATGCAATACGGGGTTTTCATCAGAAACATAGTTGATACGAGACAAAGATTAATAAATTGAGAACCACCAAAGGGTTTGTTTTCCAAACAAACACAAGACAGACCTCTGCAGCGTATGTAAACCAAAACTTCTATTTATTTCGAGCTTTACTTTTTCTTTACGAAATGTAAAAAATTTCTGAATATTTGGGACGGACGATAAAGAGAATAAAACTATAAAGAACGAAACCTTTTAAAATAGGACTGGTTGCTTTATGGCAACCTTGGTATTTTTTTAATCGCTTGTTTTTTAAATTTGTGTCCATTATATTCCAAGAATCTATTTTGTAGTGAAAAACAGATACATTCATTACTTTTTATTCGAAGCTTTTTTAAAATCTGTTTAAAGATGTATTTCTGGATTTTCAATTTGATGTTTTTCGTTCAATAGCTGTAAGCAAGGTAAGTAATGATTTAATTGGTTTTAAAAACATTTTTAATCATTGTATAAGTTTGGGAAACGCTTTTGTATTTTAGTCTCACATGAATATGAAAAAGGTGTTGCAATAAAAACAAATTCCAACTCACTTCTCTTTCAAGCAACACAAATCACACAAGTCGTGCAATTACACAATTCAAAAACCCATTTCCTTTACATTAGAGTTGAAGAGCGACATTTTACAATCATATAACAACGTGAGTTTCTCGAGTGCTCGCAAATACATGCACAGAGATAGAGCATTGGATTTATAAAAGAAGCCAGAGTCAATGAGCAGGACACATATGTGAATCTCACACTAGAGAATATATTGGATATCTTTAGGAAAAACTCTATAATCAATTGTCCCCGATGAAGTGTGCTTTTAAAATTCCAAATCACGAGAATACCTTGAAAATGAAAATCTTAGCAAAGTTTCATTCCCAAAAAATGAACGTGATGAATCAGTTGATATTTTAGTTCGACTTATTTTAATCTTTCCTTAAACAATTTTTGAAAATTTCCATGTGGAATATTCTTCAAACATTGCCGGTCGATATTCGTTCACATCTTTTAGAAATGGTGGATGTTATTAGCGAAAGAAAAAAAAGCATGTATTTAAAAATGCTTTTCTCAAAGATTTATGTGTTGCACGTACTTCTGCGCCTTTAAAATGTCTAATTTTACATAAATATGAGAAGTATGAAGCGATAAAGAATTTTCATTGCTGGCTTGGATTCAAGCACGATATTTCAAACAAGTCTTGCAATGACACCATTCAAAGACCCAGTTCCTTTACTTATAAGATTGAAGAGCGACATTTTACTCTTGTAACAACGTGAGTATCTAGAGAGCTCGCAATACAAGCACTGGGATAGAGCATTCGATTTATGAAAGAAGCTAGTGTCAATGAGCAGGACAGATGTGTCAATCTTACATTAGTGAATATATTGGATATCTTTATGAAAAACTCTATAATCAATTGTCCCCGATGCAGTGTGCTCCTAAAATTCCAAATCACGAGAATACCTTGAAAACGAAAATCTTAACAACGTTTCATTCACAAAAAATGAATGGATTGAATCAGTTCACATTTTGAGTTTGACTCATTTTGACCTTAACTTAAACAATTTTTGAAAATTTCAATGTTGAATATTCCTCAAACATTGCCGGTCGATAAGAGTGGAAGTTCACAACTTGTAGAAACGATGTGTCATTAACGAAAGAAGAAAAACATGTATTTAAAAAAGACGTTTCATACAGATATATGTATTGTAAATTTTTGTGTCTCTCTTGACTGCCCAATCCCATAAAATTCCTTGTTCTACACTTAGAAGGTGCAAGTTCCTCAGTCATCAATTATGAGCTAAATAAACATCCAATATTCCCAGTTTTCCATAGCCAATTGTTTTATTAAAAACATCTATAGTAATAATTTCCTAAATTCGAAGTTTACTTCGTAAGTTGAGCCACAGGATTGAGCTACTCATTTCCGCACATTAATCTGAGATAAAAATATGTTTTGCGCCCATGTGAGTCACTATTACACTTCATCAAATTTTTTTGGATGCGCTATGGTTCATTTAGCGAACCTGAATGGAACTGCTGGAATGCGATTCTCACAGAACCGAAGAACTTGCCCACTATCATATAGATTTGAAAAGTATGATGCGAGAAAATACTTTTCCCTGCTGACTTTATGCACAAAAAATGAAGATACCGAAACAGTCAGATTTTGAGTTTAACTCATTTTAACATTTCCATAAAAGTCTTCTTATTTTTGAAATTTTACTTGTAGAATATTCTTCAAACATTGCCGGTCTATAAACGTGGAAGTTCAAAACCTGTAGAAACGATGGATGTCATTAACGAAAGAAGAGTGCCAGACAAGACTTTTTCCTGTTCGCAGATACTTCAGTTTCACATTTTGAGTGACATGTTTTGATTGAAAAACTTAAATTTGAATAATATTTTGCTTTCTTCATAGTGTACCATTTCACAAGGACATTTGAAATCACAATGAATCGTATATTTTTTAGTGTGCATCATTAATATCAATATTGGGATCACATGTGTATACTTGTAACCATTTTCATTTCCTTAACTTTGAAAATATGGAATCCAAAGATTTATCAAAGCTGACATTAATATGTCTATAAAATAGGTGATAGTTATGTAAAAGAATTCCAAATGTGACAGCATATTCAGGAAACATGGATTGTGTCCGCTAATACTTATAAAAATTTGTACAGAAAGTTTTATGCTACTCGACGATGCAATACGGGGTTTTCATCAGAAACATAGTTGATACGAGACAAAGATTAATAAATTGAGAACCACCAAAGGGTTTGTTTTCCAAACAAACACAAGACAGACCTCTGCAGCGTATGTAAACCAAAACTTCTATTTATTTCGAGCTTTACTTTTTCTTTACGAAATGTAAAAAGTTTCTGAATATTTGGGACGGACGATAAAGAGAATAAAACTATAAAGAACGAAACCTTTTAAAATAGGACTGGTTGCTTTATGGCAACCTTGGTATTTTTTTAATCGCTTGTTTTTTAAATTTGTGTCCATTATATTCCAAGAATCTATTTTGTAGTGAAAAACAGATACATTCATTACTTTTTATTCGAAGCTTTTTTAAAATCTGTTTAAAGATGTATTTCTGGATTTTCAATTTGATGTTTTTCGTTCAATAGCTGTAAGCAAGGTAAGTAATGATTTAATTGGTTTTAAAAACATTTTTAATCATTGTATAAGTTTGGGAAACGCTTTTGTATTTTAGTCTCACATGAATATGAAAAAGGTGTTGCAATAAAAACAAATTCCAACTCACTTCTCTTTCAAGCAACACAAATCACACAAGTCGTGCAATTACACAATTCAAAAACCCATTTCCTTTACATTAGAGTTGAAGAGCGACATTTTACAATCATATAACAACGTGAGTTTCTCGAGTGCTCGCAAATACATGCACAGAGATAGAGCATTGGATTTATAAAAGAAGCCAGAGTCAATGAGCAGGACACATATGTGAATCTCACACTAGAGAATATATTGGATATCTTTAGGAAAAACTCTATAATCAATTGTCCCCGATGAAGTGTGCTTTTAAAATTCCAAATCACGAGAATACCTTGAAAATGAAAATCTTAGCAAAGTTTCATTCCCAAAAAATGAACGTGATGAATCAGTTGATATTTTAGTTCGACTTATTTTAATCTTTCCTTAAACAATTTTTGAAAATTTCCATGTGGAATATTCTTCAAACATTGCCGGTCGATATTCGTTCACATCTTTTAGAAATGGTGGATGTTATTAGCGAAAGAAAAAAAAGCATGTATTTAAAAATGCTTTTCTCAAAGATTTATGTGTTGCACGTACTTCTGCGCCTTTAAAATGTCTAATTTTACATAAATATGAGAAGTATGAAGCGATAAAGAATTTTCATTGCTGGCTTGGATTCAAGCACGATATTTCAAACAAGTCTTGCAATGACACCATTCAAAGACCCAGTTCCTTTACTTATAAGATTGAAGAGCGACATTTTACTCTTGTAACAACGTGAGTATCTAGAGAGCTCGCAATACAAGCACTGGGATAGAGCATTCGATTTATGAAAGAAGCTAGTGTCAATGAGCAGGACAGATGTGTCAATCTTACATTAGTGAATATATTGGATATCTTTATGAAAAACTCTATAATCAATTGTCCCCGATGCAGTGTGCTCCTAAAATTCCAAATCACGAGAATACCTTGAAAACGAAAATCTTAACAACGTTTCATTCACAAAAAATGAATGGATTGAATCAGTTCACATTTTGAGTTTGACTCATTTTGACCTTAACTTAAACAATTTTTGAAAATTTCAATGTTGAATATTCCTCAAACATTGCCGGTCGATAAGAGTGGAAGTTCACAACTTGTAGAAACGATGTGTCATTAACGAAAGAAGAAAAACATGTATTTAAAAAAGACGTTTCATACAGATATATGTATTGTAAATTTTTGTGTCTCTCTTGACTGCCCAATCCCATAAAATTCCTTGTTCTACACTTAGAAGGTGCAAGTTCCTCAGTCATCAATTATGAGCTAAATAAACATCCAATATTCCCAGTTTTCCATAGCCAATTGTTTTATTAAAAACATCTATAGTAATAATTTCCTAAATTCGAAGTTTACTTCGTAAGTTGAGCCACAGGATTGAGCTACTCATTTCCGCACATTAATCTGAGATAAAAATATGTTTTGCGCCCATGTGAGTCACTATTACACTTCATCAAATTTTTTTGGATGCGCTATGGTTCATTTAGCGAACCTGAATGGAACTGCTGGAATGCGATTCTCACAGAACCGAAGAACTTGCCCACTATCATATAGATTTGAAAAGTATGATGCGAGAAAATACTTTTCCCTGCTGACTTTATGCACAAAAAATGAAGATACCGAAACAGTCAGATTTTGAGTTTAACTCATTTTAACATTTCCATAAAAGTCTTCTTATTTTTGAAATTTTACTTGTAGAATATTCTTCAAACATTGCCGGTCTATAAACGTGGAAGTTCAAAACCTGTAGAAACGATGGATGTCATTAACGAAAGAAGAGTGCCAGACAAGACTTTTTCCTGTTCGCAGATACTTCAGTTTCACATTTTGAGTGACATGTTTTGATTGAAAAACTTAAATTTGAATAATATTTTGCTTTCTTCATAGTGTACCATTTCACAAGGACATTTGAAATCACAATGAATCGTATATTTTTTAGTGTGCATCATTAATATCAATATTGGGATCACATGTGTATACTTGTAACCATTTTCATTTCCTTTTCATCATTTCCTTAACTTTGAAAATATGGAATCCAAAGATTTATCAAAGCTGACATTAATATGTCTATAAAATAGGTGATAGTTATGTAAAAGAATTCCAAATGTGACAGCATATTCAGGAAACATGGATTGTGTCCGCTAATACTTATAAAAATTTGTACAGAAAGTTTTATGCTACTCGACGATGCAATACGGGGTTTTCATCAGAAACATAGTTGATACGAGACAAAGATTAATAAATTGAGAACCACCAAAGGGTTTGTTTTCCAAACAAACACAAGACAGACCTCTGCAGCGTATGTAAACCAAAACTTCTATTTATTTCGAGCTTTACTTTTTCTTTACGAAATGTAAAAAATTTCTGAATATTTGGGACGGACGATAAAGAGAATAAAACTATAAAGAACGAAACCTTTTAAAATAGGACTGGTTGCTTTATGGCAACCTTGGTATTTTTTTAATCGCTTGTTTTTTAAATTTGTGTCCATTATATTCCAAGAATCTATTTTGTAGTGAAAAACAGATACATTCATTACTTTTTATTCGAAGCTTTTTTAAAATCTGTTTAAAGATGTATTTCTGGATTTTCAATTTGATGTTTTTCGTTCAATAGCTGTAAGCAAGGTAAGTAATGATTTAATTGGTTTTAAAAACATTTTTAATCATTGTATAAGTTTGGGAAACGCTTTTGTATTTTAGTCTCACATGAATATGAAAAAGGTGTTGCAATAAAAACAAATTCCAACTCACTTCTCTTTCAAGCAACACAAATCACACAAGTCGTGCAATTACACAATTCAAAAACCCATTTCCTTTACATTAGAGTTGAAGAGCGACATTTTACAATCATATAACAACGTGAGTTTCTCGGAGGAGGAGGAGGAGGAATTTCAATTAACGTCACACTGGAGCAACACAATGGGCTATTGGTGACGGTCCGGGATCAATCCCAAAGGGAAAGATCCGAGGACAACACCACGTAATTTTGAACCACGGTCAGATGACGAGGCAACACCTGAGCTGGCACCCCACTCTCCAAACTTCCACACCACGCCAACGTGAGGACATTTGAGGCCACGACAGATTTAACGTGCACCAGCCCCCTTTGTACACGACGGTGTTTGGCTGGATTCGAACTCGCAACCCTTCGGTTGCAAGTCCGTTACTCTTCCAACCGGGCCACCGCGGCCCCTGTGAGTTTCTCGAGTGCTCGCAAATACATGCACAGAGATAGAGCATTGGATTTATAAAAGAAGCCAGAGTCAATGAGCAGGACACATATGTGAATCTCACACTAGAGAATATATTGGATATCTTTAGGAAAAACTCTATAATCAATTGTCCCCGATGAAGTGTGCTTTTAAAATTCCAAATCACGAGAATACCTTGAAAATGAAAATCTTAGCAAAGTTTCATTCCCAAAAAATGAACGTGATGAATCAGTTGATATTTTAGTTCGACTTATTTTAATCTTTCCTTAAACAATTTTTGAAAATTTCCATGTGGAATATTCTTCAAACATTGCCGGTCGATATTCGTTCACATCTTTTAGAAATGGTGGATGTTATTAGCGAAAGAAAAAAAAGCATGTATTTAAAAATGCTTTTCTCAAAGATTTATGTGTTGCACGTACTTCTGCGCCTTTAAAATGTCTAATTTTACATAAATATGAGAAGTATGAAGCGATAAAGAATTTTCATTGCTGGCTTGGATTCAAGCACGATATTTCAAACAAGTCTTGCAATGACACCATTCAAAGACCCAGTTCCTTTACTTATAAGATTGAAGAGCGACATTTTACTCTTGTAACAACGTGAGTATCTAGAGAGCTCGCAATACAAGCACTGGGATAGAGCATTCGATTTATGAAAGAAGCTAGTGTCAATGAGCAGGACAGATGTGTCAATCTTACATTAGTGAATATATTGGATATCTTTATGAAAAACTCTATAATCAATTGTCCCCGATGCAGTGTGCTCCTAAAATTCCAAATCACGAGAATACCTTGAAAACGAAAATCTTAACAACGTTTCATTCACAAAAAATGAATGGATTGAATCAGTTCACATTTTGAGTTTGACTCATTTTGACCTTAACTTAAACAATTTTTGAAAATTTCAATGTTGAATATTCCTCAAACATTGCCGGTCGATAAGAGTGGAAGTTCACAACTTGTAGAAACGATGTGTCATTAACGAAAGAAGAAAAACATGTATTTAAAAAAGACGTTTCATACAGATATATGTATTGTAAATTTTTGTGTCTCTCTTGACTGCCCAATCCCATAAAATTCCTTGTTCTACACTTAGAAGGTGCAAGTTCCTCAGTCATCAATTATGAGCTAAATAAACATCCAATATTCCCAGTTTTCCATAGCCAATTGTTTTATTAAAAACATCTATAGTAATAATTTCCTAAATTCGAAGTTTACTTCGTAAGTTGAGCCACAGGATTGAGCTACTCATTTCCGCACATTAATCTGAGATAAAAATATGTTTTGCGCCCATGTGAGTCACTATTACACTTCATCAAATTTTTATGGATGCGCTATGGTTCATTTAGCGAACCTGAATGGAACTGCTGGAATGCGATTCTCACAGAACCGAAGAACTTGCCCACTATCATATAGATTTGAAAAGTATGATGCGAGAAAATACTTTTCCCTGCTGACTTTATGCACAAAAAATGAAGATACCGAAACAGTCAGATTTTGAGTTTAACTCATTTTAACATTTCCATAAAAGTCTTCTTATTTTTGAAATTTTACTTGTAGAATATTCTTCAAACATTGCCGGTCTATAAACGTGGAAGTTCAAAACCTGTAGAAACGATGGATGTCATTAACGAAAGAAGAGTGCCAGACAAGACTTTTTCCTGTTCGCAGATACTTCAGTTTCACATTTTGAGTGACATGTTTTGATTGAAAAACTTAAATTTGAATAATATTTTGCTTTCTTCATAGTGTACCATTTCACAAGGACATTTGAAATCACAATGAATCGTATATTTTTTAGTGTGCATCATTAATATCAATATTGGGATCACATGTGTATACTTGTAACCATTTTCATTTCCTTTTCATCATTTCCTTAACTTTGAAAATATGGAATCCAAAGATTTATCAAAGCTGACATTAATATGTCTATAAAATAGGTGATAGTTATGTAAAAGAATTCCAAATGTGACAGCATATTCAGGAAACATGGATTGTGTCCGCTAATACTTATAAAAATTTGTACAGAAAGTTTTATGCTACTCGACGATGCAATACGGGGTTTTCATCAGAAACATAGTTGATACGAGACAAAGATTAATAAATTGAGAACCACCAAAGGGTTTGTTTTCCAAACAAACACAAGACAGACCTCTGCAGCGTATGTAAACCAAAACTTCTATTTATTTCGAGCTTTACTTTTTCTTTACGAAATGTAAAAAATTTCTGAATATTTGGGACGGACGATAAAGAGAATAAAACTATAAAGAACGAAACCTTTTAAAATAGGACTGGTTGCTTTATGGCAACCTTGGTATTTTTTTAATCGCTTGTTTTTTAAATTTGTGTCCATTATATTCCAAGAATCTATTTTGTAGTGAAAAACAGATACATTCATTACTTTTTATTCGAAGCTTTTTTAAAATCTGTTTAAAGATGTATTTCTGGATTTTCAATTTGATGTTTTTCGTTCAATAGCTGTAAGCAAGGTAAGTAATGATTTAATTGGTTTTAAAAACATTTTTAATCATTGTATAAGTTTGGGAAACGCTTTTGTATTTTAGTCTCACATGAATATGAAAAAGGTGTTGCAATAAAAACAAATTCCAACTCACTTCTCTTTCAAGCAACACAAATCACACAAGTCGTGCAATTACACAATTCAAAAACCCATTTCCTTTACATTAGAGTTGAAGAGCGACATTTTACAATCATATAACAACGTGAGTTTCTCGAGTGCTCGCAAATACATGCACAGAGATAGAGCATTGGATTTATAAAAGAAGCCAGAGTCAATGAGCAGGACACATATGTGAATCTCACACTAGAGAATATATTGGATATCTTTAGGAAAAACTCTATAATCAATTGTCCCCGATGAAGTGTGCTTTTAAAATTCCAAATCACGAGAATACCTTGAAAATGAAAATCTTAGCAAAGTTTCATTCCCAAAAAATGAACGTGATGAATCAGTTGATATTTTAGTTCGACTTATTTTAATCTTTCCTTAAACAATTTTTGAAAATTTCCATGTGGAATATTCTTCAAACATTGCCGGTCGATATTCGTTCACATCTTTTAGAAATGGTGGATGTTATTAGCGAAAGAAAAAAAAGCATGTATTTAAAAATGCTTTTCTCAAAGATTTATGTGTTGCACGTACTTCTGCGCCTTTAAAATGTCTAATTTTACATAAATATGAGAAGTATGAAGCGATAAAGAATTTTCATTGCTGGCTTGGATTCAAGCACGATATTTCAAACAAGTCTTGCAATGACACCATTCAAAGACCCAGTTCCTTTACTTATAAGATTGAAGAGCGACATTTTACTCTTGTAACAACGTGAGTATCTAGAGAGCTCGCAATACAAGCACTGGGATAGAGCATTCGATTTATGAAAGAAGCTAGTGTCAATGAGCAGGACAGATGTGTCAATCTTACATTAGTGAATATATTGGATATCTTTATGAAAAACTCTATAATCAATTGTCCCCGATGCAGTGTGCTCCTAAAATTCCAAATCACGAGAATACCTTGAAAACGAAAATCTTAACAACGTTTCATTCACAAAAAATGAATGGATTGAATCAGTTCACATTTTGAGTTTGACTCATTTTGACCTTAACTTAAACAATTTTTGAAAATTTCAATGTTGAATATTCCTCAAACATTGCCGGTCGATAAGAGTGGAAGTTCACAACTTGTAGAAACGATGTGTCATTAACGAAAGAAGAAAAACATGTATTTAAAAAAGACGTTTCATACAGATATATGTATTGTAAATTTTTGTGTCTCTCTTGACTGCCCAATCCCATAAAATTCCTTGTTCTACACTTAGAAGGTGCAAGTTCCTCAGTCATCAATTATGAGCTAAATAAACATCCAATATTCCCAGTTTTCCATAGCCAATTGTTTTATTAAAAACATCTATAGTAATAATTTCCTAAATTCGAAGTTTACTTCGTAAGTTGAGCCACAGGATTGAGCTACTCATTTCCGCACATTAATCTGAGATAAAAATATGTTTTGCGCCCATGTGAGTCACTATTACACTTCATCAAATTTTTATGGATGCGCTATGGTTCATTTAGCGAACCTGAATGGAACTGCTGGAATGCGATTCTCACAGAACCGAAGAACTTGCCCACTATCATATAGATTTGAAAAGTATGATGCGAGAAAATACTTTTCCCTGCTGACTTTATGCACAAAAAATGAAGATACCGAAACAGTCAGATTTTGAGTTTAACTCATTTTAACATTTCCATAAAAGTCTTCTTATTTTTGAAATTTTACTTGTAGAATATTCTTCAAACATTGCCGGTCTATAAACGTGGAAGTTCAAAACCTGTAGAAACGATGGATGTCATTAACGAAAGAAGAGTGCCAGACAAGACTTTTTCCTGTTCGCAGATACTTCAGTTTCACATTTTGAGTGACATGTTTTGATTGAAAAACTTAAATTTGAATAATATTTTGCTTTCTTCATAGTGTACCATTTCACAAGGACATTTGAAATCACAATGAATCGTATATTTTTTAGTGTGCATCATTAATATCAATATTGGGATCACATGTGTATACTTGTAACCATTTTCATTTCCTTTTCATCATTTCCTTAACTTTGAAAATATGGAATCCAAAGATTTATCAAAGCTGACATTAATATGTCTATAAAATAGGTGATAGTTATGTAAAAGAATTCCAAATGTGACAGCATATTCAGGAAACATGGATTGTGTCCGCTAATACTTATAAAAATTTGTACAGAAAGTTTTATGCTACTCGACGATGCAATACGGGGTTTTCATCAGAAACATAGTTGATACGAGACAAAGATTAATAAATTGAGAACCACCAAAGGGTTTGTTTTCCAAACAAACACAAGACAGACCTCTGCAGCGTATGTAAACCAAAACTTCTATTTATTTCGAGCTTTACTTTTTCTTTACGAAATGTAAAAAATTTCTGAATATTTGGGACGGACGATAAAGAGAATAAAACTATAAAGAACGAAACCTTTTAAAATAGGACTGGTTGCTTTATGGCAACCTTGGTATTTTTTTAATCGCTTGTTTTTTAAATTTGTGTCCATTATATTCCAAGAATCTATTTTGTAGTGAAAAACAGATACATTCATTACTTTTTATTCGAAGCTTTTTTAAAATCTGTTTAAAGATGTATTTCTGGATTTTCAATTTGATGTTTTTCGTTCAATAGCTGTAAGCAAGGTAAGTAATGATTTAATTGGTTTTAAAAACATTTTTAATCATTGTATAAGTTTGGGAAACGCTTTTGTATTTTAGTCTCACATGAATATGAAAAAGGTGTTGCAATAAAAACAAATTCCAACTCACTTCTCTTTCAAGCAACACAAATCACACAAGTCGTGCAATTACACAATTCAAAAACCCATTTCCTTTACATTAGAGTTGAAGAGCGACATTTTACAATCATATAACAACGTGAGTTTCTCGAGTGCTCGCAAATACATGCACAGAGATAGAGCATTGGATTTATAAAAGAAGCCAGAGTCAATGAGCAGGACACATATGTGAATCTCACACTAGAGAATATATTGGATATCTTTAGGAAAAACTCTATAATCAATTGTCCCCGATGAAGTGTGCTTTTAAAATTCCAAATCACGAGAATACCTTGAAAATGAAAATCTTAGCAAAGTTTCATTCCCAAAAAATGAACGTGATGAATCAGTTGATATTTTAGTTCGACTTATTTTAATCTTTCCTTAAACAATTTTTGAAAATTTCCATGTGGAATATTCTTCAAACATTGCCGGTCGATATTCGTTCACATCTTTTAGAAATGGTGGATGTTATTAGCGAAAGAAAAAAAAGCATGTATTTAAAAATGCTTTTCTCAAAGATTTATGTGTTGCACGTACTTCTGCGCCTTTAAAATGTCTAATTTTACATAAATATGAGAAGTATGAAGCGATAAAGAATTTTCATTGCTGGCTTGGATTCAAGCACGATATTTCAAACAAGTCTTGCAATGACACCATTCAAAGACCCAGTTCCTTTACTTATAAGATTGAAGAGCGACATTTTACTCTTGTAACAACGTGAGTATCTAGAGAGCTCGCAATACAAGCACTGGGATAGAGCATTCGATTTATGAAAGAAGCTAGTGTCAATGAGCAGGACAGATGTGTCAATCTTACATTAGTGAATATATTGGATATCTTTATGAAAAACTCTATAATCAATTGTCCCCGATGCAGTGTGCTCCTAAAATTCCAAATCACGAGAATACCTTGAAAACGAAAATCTTAACAACGTTTCATTCACAAAAAATGAATGGATTGAATCAGTTCACATTTTGAGTTTGACTCATTTTGACCTTAACTTAAACAATTTTTGAAAATTTCAATGTTGAATATTCCTCAAACATTGCCGGTCGATAAGAGTGGAAGTTCACAACTTGTAGAAACGATGTGTCATTAACGAAAGAAGAAAAACATGTATTTAAAAAAGACGTTTCATACAGATATATGTATTGTAAATTTTTGTGTCTCTCTTGACTGCCCAATCCCATAAAATTCCTTGTTCTACACTTAGAAGGTGCAAGTTCCTCAGTCATCAATTATGAGCTAAATAAACATCCAATATTCCCAGTTTTCCATAGCCAATTGTTTTATTAAAAACATCTATAGTAATAATTTCCTAAATTCGAAGTTTACTTCGTAAGTTGAGCCACAGGATTGAGCTACTCATTTCCGCACATTAATCTGAGATAAAAATATGTTTTGCGCCCATGTGAGTCACTATTACACTTCATCAAATTTTTTTGGATGCGCTATGGTTCATTTAGCGAACCTGAATGGAACTGCTGGAATGCGATTCTCACAGAACCGAAGAACTTGCCCACTATCATATAGATTTGAAAAGTATGATGCGAGAAAATACTTTTCCCTGCTGACTTTATGCACAAAAAATGAAGATACCGAAACAGTCAGATTTTGAGTTTAACTCATTTTAACATTTCCATAAAAGTCTTCTTATTTTCGAAATTTTACTTGTAGAATATTCTTCAAACATTGCCGGTCTATAAACGTGGAAGTTCAAAACCTGTAGAAACGATGGATGTCATTAACGAAAGGAGAGTGCCAGACAAGACTTTTTCCTGTTCGCAGATACTTCAGTTTCACATTTTGAGTGACATGTTTTGATTGAAAAACTTAAATTTGAATAATATTTTGCTTTCTTCATAGTGTACCATTTCACAAGGACATTTGAAATCACAATGAATCGTATATTTTTTAGTGTGCATCATTAATATCAATATTGGGATCACATGTGTATACTTGTAACCATTTTCATTTCCTTTTCATCATTTCCTTAACTTTGAAAATATGGAATCCAAAGATTTATCAAAGCTGACATTAATATGTCTATAAAATAGGTGATAGTTATGTAAAAGAATTCCAAATGTGACAGCATATTCAGGAAACATGGATTGTGTCCGCTAATACTTATAAAAATTTGTACAGAAAGTTTTATGCTACTCGACGATGCAATACGGGGTTTTCATCAGAAACATAGTTGATACGAGACAAAGATTAATAAATTGAGAACCACCAAAGGGTTTGTTTTCCAAACAAACACAAGACAGACCTCTGCAGCGTATGTAAACCAAAACTTCTATTTATTTCGAGCTTTACTTTTTCTTTACGAAATGTAAAAAATTTCTGAATATTTGGGACGGACGATAAAGAGAATAAAACTATAAAGAACGAAACCTTTTAAAATAGGACTGGTTGCTTTATGGCAACCTTGGTATTTTTTTAATCGCTTGTTTTTTAAATTTGTGTCCATTATATTCCAAGAATCTATTTTGTAGTGAAAAACAGATACATTCATTACTTTTTATTCGAAGCTTTTTTAAAATCTGTTTAAAGATGTATTTCTGGATTTTCAATTTGATGTTTTTCGTTCAATAGCTGTAAGCAAGGTAAGTAATGATTTAATTGGTTTTAAAAACATTTTTAATCATTGTATAAGTTTGGGAAACGCTTTTGTATTTTAGTCTCACATGAATATGAAAAAGGTGTTGCAATAAAAACAAATTCCAACTCACTTCTCTTTCAAGCAACACAAATCACACAAGTCGTGCAATTACACAATTCAAAAACCCATTTCCTTTACATTAGAGTTGAAGAGCGACATTTTACAATCATATAACAACGTGAGTTTCTCGAGTGCTCGCAAATACATGCACAGAGATAGAGCATTGGATTTATAAAAGAAGCCAGAGTCAATGAGCAGGACACATATGTGAATCTCACACTAGAGAATATATTGGATATCTTTAGGAAAAACTCTATAATCAATTGTCCCCGATGAAGTGTGCTTTTAAAATTCCAAATCACGAGAATACCTTGAAAATGAAAATCTTAGCAAAGTTTCATTCCCAAAAAATGAACGTGATGAATCAGTTGATATTTTAGTTCGACTTATTTTAATCTTTCCTTAAACAATTTTTGAAAATTTCCATGTGGAATATTCTTCAAACATTGCCGGTCGATATTCGTTCACATCTTTTAGAAATGGTGGATGTTATTAGCGAAAGAAAAAAAGCATGTATTTAAAAATGCTTTTCTCAAAGATTTATGTGTTGCACGTACTTCTGCGCCTTTAAAATGTCTAATTTTACATAAATATGAGAAGTATGAAGCGATAAAGAATTTTCATTGCTGGCTTGGATTCAAGCACGATATTTCAAACAAGTCTTGCAATGACACCATTCAAAGACCCAGTTCCTTTACTTATAAGATTGAAGAGCGACATTTTACTCTTGTAACAACGTGAGTATCTAGAGAGCTCGCAATACAAGCACTGGGATAGAGCATTCGATTTATGAAAGAAGCTAGTGTCAATGAGCAGGACAGATGTGTCAATCTTACATTAGTGAATATATTGGATATCTTTATGAAAAACTCTATAATCAATTGTCCCCGATGCAGTGTGCTCCTAAAATTCCAAATCACGAGAATACCTTGAAAACGAAAATCTTAACAACGTTTCATTCACAAAAAATGAATGGATTGAATCAGTTCACATTTTGAGTTTGACTCATTTTGACCTTAACTTAAACAATTTTTGAAAATTTCAATGTTGAATATTCCTCAAACATTGCCGGTCGATAAGAGTGGAAGTTCACAACTTGTAGAAACGATGTGTCATTAACGAAAGAAGAAAAACATGTATTTAAAAAAGACGTTTCATACAGATATATGTATTGTAAATTTTTGTGTCTCTCTTGACTGCCCAATCCCATAAAATTCCTTGTTCTACACTTAGAAGGTGCAAGTTCCTCAGTCATCAATTATGAGCTAAATAAACATCCAATATTCCCAGTTTTCCATAGCCAATTGTTTTATTAAAAACATCTATAGTAATAATTTCCTAAATTCGAAGTTTACTTCGTAAGTTGAGCCACAGGATTGAGCTACTCATTTCCGCACATTAATCTGAGATAAAAATATGTTTTGCGCCCATGTGAGTCACTATTACACTTCATCAAATTTTTTTGGATGCGCTATGGTTCATTTAGCGAACCTGAATGGAACTGCTGGAATGCGATTCTCACAGAACCGAAGAACTTGCCCACTATCATATAGATTTGAAAAGTATGATGCGAGAAAATACTTTTCCCTGCTGACTTTATGCACAAAAAATGAAGATACCGAAACAGATTTTGAGTTTAACTCATTTTAACATTTCCATAAAAGTCTTCTTATTTTTGAAATTTTACTTGTAGAATATTCTTCAAACATTGCCGGTCTATAAACGTGGAAGTTCAAAACCTGTAGAAACGATGGATGTCATTAACGAAAGAAGAGTGCCAGACAAGACTTTTTCCTGTTCGCAGATACTTCAGTTTCACATTTTGAGTGACATGTTTTGATTGAAAAACTTAAATTTGAATAATATTTTGCTTTCTTCATAGTGTACCATTTCACAAGGACATTTGAAATCACAATGAATCGTATATTTTTTAGTGTGCATCATTAATATCAATATTGGGATCACATGTGTATACTTGTAACCATTTTCATTTCCTTTTCATCATTTCCTTAACTTTGAAAATATGGAATCCAAAGATTTATCAAAGCTGACATTAATATGTCTATAAAATAGGTGATAGTTATGTAAAAGAATTCCAAATGTGACAGCATATTCAGGAAACATGGATTGTGTCCGCTAATACTTATAAAAATTTGTACAGAAAGTTTTATGCTACTCGACGATGCAATACGGGGTTTTCATCAGAAACATAGTTGATACGAGACAAAGATTAATAAATTGAGAACCACCAAAGGGTTTGTTTTCCAAACAAACACAAGACAGACCTCTGCAGCGTATGTAAACCAAAACTTCTATTTATTTCGAGCTTTACTTTTTCTTTACGAAATGTAAAAAATTTCTGAATATTTGGGACGGACGATAAAGAGAATAAAACTATAAAGAACGAAACCTTTTAAAATAGGACTGGTTGCTTTATGGCAACCTTGGTATTTTTTTAATCGCTTGTTTTTTAAATTTGTGTCCATTATATTCCAAGAATCTATTTTGTAGTGAAAAACAGATACATTCATTACTTTTTATTCGAAGCTTTTTTAAAATCTGTTTAAAGATGTATTTCTGGATTTTCAATTTGATGTTTTTCGTTCAATAGCTGTAAGCAAGGTAAGTAATGATTTAATTGGTTTTAAAAACATTTTTAATCATTGTATAAGTTTGGGAAACGCTTTTGTATTTTAGTCTCACATGAATATGAAAAAGGTGTTGCAATAAAAACAAATTCCAACTCACTTCTCTTTCAAGCAACACAAATCACACAAGTCGTGCAATTACACAATTCAAAAACCCATTTCCTTTACATTAGAGTTGAAGAGCGACATTTTACAATCATATAACAACGTGAGTTTCTCGAGTGCTCGCAAATACATGCACAGAGATAGAGCATTGGATTTATAAAAGAAGCCAGAGTCAATGAGCAGGACACATATGTGAATCTCACACTAGAGAATATATTGGATATCTTTAGGAAAAACTCTATAATCAATTGTCCCCGATGAAGTGTGCTTTTAAAATTCCAAATCACGAGAATACCTTGAAAATGAAAATCTTAGCAAAGTTTCATTCCCAAAAAATGAACGTGATGAATCAGTTGATATTTTAGTTCGACTTATTTTAATCTTTCCTTAAACAATTTTTGAAAATTTCCATGTGGAATATTCTTCAAACATTGCCGGTCGATATTCGTTCACATCTTTTAGAAATGGTGGATGTTATTAGCGAAAGAAAAAAAAGCATGTATTTAAAAATGCTTTTCTCAAAGATTTATGTGTTGCACGTACTTCTGCGCCTTTAAAATGTCTAATTTTACATAAATATGAGAAGTATGAAGCGATAAAGAATTTTCATTGCTGGCTTGGATTCAAGCACGATATTTCAAACAAGTCTTGCAATGACACCATTCAAAGACCCAGTTCCTTTACTTATAAGATTGAAGAGCGACATTTTACTCTTGTAACAACGTGAGTATCTAGAGAGCTCGCAATACAAGCACTGGGATAGAGCATTCGATTTATGAAAGAAGCTAGTGTCAATGAGCAGGACAGATGTGTCAATCTTACATTAGTGAATATATTGGATATCTTTATGAAAAACTCTATAATCAATTGTCCCCGATGCAGTGTGCTCCTAAAATTCCAAATCACGAGAATACCTTGAAAACGAAAATCTTAACAACGTTTCATTCACAAAAAATGAATGGATTGAATCAGTTCACATTTTGAGTTTGACTCATTTTGACCTTAACTTAAACAATTTTTGAAAATTTCAATGTTGAATATTCCTCAAACATTGCCGGTCGATAAGAGTGGAAGTTCACAACTTGTAGAAACGATGTGTCATTAACGAAAGAAGAAAAACATGTATTTAAAAAAGACGTTTCATACAGATATATGTATTGTAAATTTTTGTGTCTCTCTTGACTGCCCAATCCCATAAAATTCCTTGTTCTACACTTAGAAGGTGCAAGTTCCTCAGTCATCAATTATGAGCTAAATAAACATCCAATATTCCCAGTTTTCCATAGCCAATTGTTTTATTAAAAACATCTATAGTAATAATTTCCTAAATTCGAAGTTTACTTCGTAAGTTGAGCCACAGGATTGAGCTACTCATTTCCGCACATTAATCTGAGATAAAAATATGTTTTGCGCCCATGTGAGTCACTATTACACTTCATCAAATTTTTTTGGATGCGCTATGGTTCATTTAGCGAACCTGAATGGAACTGCTGGAATGCGATTCTCACAGAACCGAAGAACTTGCCCACTATCATATAGATTTGAAAAGTATGATGCGAGAAAATACTTTTCCCTGCTGACTTTATGCACAAAAAATGAAGATACCGAAACAGTCAGATTTTGAGTTTAACTCATTTTAACATTTCCATAAAAGTCTTCTTATTTTTGAAATTTTACTTGTAGAATATTCTTCAAACATTGCCGGTCTATAAACGTGGAAGTTCAAAACCTGTAGAAACGATGGATGTCATTAACGAAAGAAGAGTGCCAGACAAGACTTTTTCCTGTTCGCAGATACTTCAGTTTCACATTTTGAGTGACATGTTTTGATTGAAAAACTTAAATTTGAATAATATTTTGCTTTCTTCATAGTGTACCATTTCACAAGGACATTTGAAATCACAATGAATCGTATATTTTTTAGTGTGCATCATTAATATCAATATTGGGATCACATGTGTATACTTGTAACCATTTTCATTTCCTTTTCATCATTTCCTTAACTTTGAAAATATGGAATCCAAAGATTTATCAAAGCTGACATTAATATGTCTATAAAATAGGTGATAGTTATGTAAAAGAATTCCAAATGTGACAGCATATTCAGGAAACATGGATTGTGTCCGCTAATACTTATAAAAATTTGTACAGAAAGTTTTATGCTACTCGACGATGCAATACGGGGTTTTCATCAGAAACATAGTTGATACGAGACAAAGATTAATAAATTGAGAACCACCAAAGGGTTTGTTTTCCAAACAAACACAAGACAGACCTCTGCAGCGTATGTAAACCAAAACTTCTATTTATTTCGAGCTTTACTTTTTCTTTACGAAATGTAAAAAATTTCTGAATATTTGGGACGGACGATAAAGAGAATAAAACTATAAAGAACGAAACCTTTTAAAATAGGACTGGTTGCTTTATGGCAACCTTGGTATTTTTTTAATCGCTTGTTTTTTAAATTTGTGTCCATTATATTCCAAGAATCTATTTTGTAGTGAAAAACAGATACATTCATTACTTTTTATTCGAAGCTTTTTTAAAATCTGTTTAAAGATGTATTTCTGGATTTTCAATTTGATGTTTTTCGTTCAATAGCTGTAAGCAAGGTAAGTAATGATTTAATTGGTTTTAAAAACATTTTTAATCATTGTATAAGTTTGGGAAACGCTTTTGTATTTTAGTCTCACATGAATATGAAAAAGGTGTTGCAATAAAAACAAATTCCAACTCACTTCTCTTTCAAGCAACACAAATCACACAAGTCGTGCAATTACACAATTCAAAAACCCATTTCCTTTACATTAGAGTTGAAGAGCGACATTTTACAATCATATAACAACGTGAGTTTCTCGAGTGCTCGCAAATACATGCACAGAGATAGAGCATTGGATTTATAAAAGAAGCCAGAGTCAATGAGCAGGACACATATGTGAATCTCACACTAGAGAATATATTGGATATCTTTAGGAAAAACTCTATAATCAATTGTCCCCGATGAAGTGTGCTTTTAAAATTCCAAATCACGAGAATACCTTGAAAATGAAAATCTTAGCAAAGTTTCATTCCCAAAAAATGAACGTGATGAATCAGTTGATATTTTAGTTCGACTTATTTTAATCTTTCCTTAAACAATTTTTGAAAATTTCCATGTGGAATATTCTTCAAACATTGCCGGTCGATATTCGTTCACATCTTTTAGAAATGGTGGATGTTATTAGCGAAAGAAAAAAAAGCATGTATTTAAAAATGCTTTTCTCAAAGATTTATGTGTTGCACGTACTTCTGCGCCTTTAAAATGTCTAATTTTACATAAATATGAGAAGTATGAAGCGATAAAGAATTTTCATTGCTGGCTTGGATTCAAGCACGATATTTCAAACAAGTCTTGCAATGACACCATTCAAAGACCCAGTTCCTTTACTTATAAGATTGAAGAGCGACATTTTACTCTTGTAACAACGTGAGTATCTAGAGAGCTCGCAATACAAGCACTGGGATAGAGCATTCGATTTATGAAAGAAGCTAGTGTCAATGAGCAGGACAGATGTGTCAATCTTACATTAGTGAATATATTGGATATCTTTATGAAAAACTCTATAATCAATTGTCCCCGATGCAGTGTGCTCCTAAAATTCCAAATCACGAGAATACCTTGAAAACGAAAATCTTAACAACGTTTCATTCACAAAAAATGAATGGATTGAATCAGTTCACATTTTGAGTTTGACTCATTTTGACCTTAACTTAAACAATTTTTGAAAATTTCAATGTTGAATATTCCTCAAACATTGCCGGTCGATAAGAGTGGAAGTTCACAACTTGTAGAAACGATGTGTCATTAACGAAAGAAGAAAAACATGTATTTAAAAAAGACGTTTCATACAGATATATGTATTGTAAATTTTTGTGTCTCTCTTGACTGCCCAATCCCATAAAATTCCTTGTTCTACACTTAGAAGGTGCAAGTTCCTCAGTCATCAATTATGAGCTAAATAAACATACAATATTCCCAGTTTTCCATAGCCAATTGTTTTATTAAAAACATCTATAGTAATAATTTCCTAAATTCGAAGTTTACTTCGTAAGTTGAGCCACAGGATTGAGCTACTCATTTCCGCACATTAATCTGAGATAAAAATATGTTTTGCGCCCATGTGAGTCACTATTACACTTCATCAAATTTTTTTGGATGCGCTATGGTTCATTTAGCGAACCTGAATGGAACTGCTGGAATGCGATTCTCACAGAACCGAAGAACTTGCCCACTATCATATAGATTTGAAAAGTATGATGCGAGAAAATACTTTTCCCTGCTGACTTTATGCACAAAAAATGAAGATACCGAAACAGATTTTGAGTTTAACTCATTTTAACATTTCCATAAAAGTCTTCTTATTTTTGAAATTTTACTTGTAGAATATTCTTCAAACATTGCCGGTCTATAAACGTGGAAGTTCAAAACCTGTAGAAACGATGGATGTCATTAACGAAAGAAGAGTGCCAGACAAGACTTTTTCCTGTTCGCAGATACTTCAGTTTCACATTTTGAGTGACATGTTTTGATTGAAAAACTTAAATTTGAATAATATTTTGCTTTCTTCATAGTGTACCATTTCACAAGGACATTTGAAATCACAATGAATCGTATATTTTTTAGTGTGCATCATTAATATCAATATTGGGATCACATGTGTATACTTGTAACCATTTTCATTTCCTTAACTTTGAAAATATGGAATCCAAAGATTTATCAAAGCTGACATTAATATGTCTATAAAATAGGTGATAGTTATGTAAAAGAATTCCAAATGTGACAGCATATTCAGGAAACATGGATTGTGTCCGCTAATACTTATAAAAATTTGTACAGAAAGTTTTATGCTACTCGACGATGCAATACGGGGTTTTCATCAGAAACATAGTTGATACGAGACAAAGATTAATAAATTGAGAACCACCAAAGGGTTTGTTTTCCAAACAAACACAAGACAGACCTCTGCAGCGTATGTAAACCAAAACTTCTATTTATTTCGAGCTTTACTTTTTCTTTACGAAATGTAAAAAATTTCTGAATATTTGGGACGGACGATAAAGAGAATAAAACTATAAAGAACGAAACCTTTTAAAATAGGACTGGTTGCTTTATGGCAACCTTGGTATTTTTTTAATCGCTTGTTTTTTAAATTTGTGTCCATTATATTCCAAGAATCTATTTTGTAGTGAAAAACAGATACATTCATTACTTTTTATTCGAAGCTTTTTTAAAATCTGTTTAAAGATGTATTTCTGGATTTTCAATTTGATGTTTTTCGTTCAATAGCTGTAAGCAAGGTAAGTAATGATTTAATTGGTTTTAAAAACATTTTTAATCATTGTATAAGTTTGGGAAACGCTTTTGTATTTTAGTCTCACATGAATATGAAAAAGGTGTTGCAATAAAAACAAATTCCAACTCACTTCTCTTTCAAGCAACACAAATCACACAAGTCGTGCAATTACACAATTCAAAAACCCATTTCCTTTACATTAGAGTTGAAGAGCGACATTTTACAATCATATAACAACGTGAGTTTCTCGAGTGCTCGCAAATACATGCACAGAGATAGAGCATTGGATTTATAAAAGAAGCCAGAGTCAATGAGCAGGACACATATGTGAATCTCACACTAGAGAATATATTGGATATCTTTAGGAAAAACTCTATAATCAATTGTCCCCGATGAAGTGTGCTTTTAAAATTCCAAATCACGAGAATACCTTGAAAATGAAAATCTTAGCAAAGTTTCATTCCCAAAAAATGAACGTGATGAATCAGTTGATATTTTAGTTCGACTTATTTTAATCTTTCCTTAAACAATTTTTGAAAATTTCCATGTGGAATATTCTTCAAACATTGCCGGTCGATATTCGTTCACATCTTTTAGAAATGGTGGATGTTATTAGCGAAAGAAAAAAAAGCATGTATTTAAAAATGCTTTTCTCAAAGATTTATGTGTTGCACGTACTTCTGCGCCTTTAAAATGTCTAATTTTACATAAATATGAGAAGTATGAAGCGATAAAGAATTTTCATTGCTGGCTTGGATTCAAGCACGATATTTCAAACAAGTCTTGCAATGACACCATTCAAAGACCCAGTTCCTTTACTTATAAGATTGAAGAGCGACATTTTACTCTTGTAACAACGTGAGTATCTAGAGAGCTCGCAATACAAGCACTGGGATAGAGCATTCGATTTATGAAAGAAGCTAGTGTCAATGAGCAGGACAGATGTGTCAATCTTACATTAGTGAATATATTGGATATCTTTATGAAAAACTCTATAATCAATTGTCCCCGATGCAGTGTGCTCCTAAAATTCCAAATCACGAGAATACCTTGAAAACGAAAATCTTAACAACGTTTCATTCACAAAAAATGAATGGATTGAATCAGTTCACATTTTGAGTTTGACTCATTTTGACCTTAACTTAAACAATTTTTGAAAATTTCAATGTTGAATATTCCTCAAACATTGCCGGTCGATAAGAGTGGAAGTTCACAACTTGTAGAAACGATGTGTCATTAACGAAAGAAGAAAAACATGTATTTAAAAAAGACGTTTCATACAGATATATGTATTGTAAATTTTTGTGTCTCTCTTGACTGCCCAATCCCATAAAATTCCTTGTTCTACACTTAGAAGGTGCAAGTTCCTCAGTCATCAATTATGAGCTAAATAAACATCCAATATTCCCAGTTTTCCATAGCCAATTGTTTTATTAAAAACATCTATAGTAATAATTTCCTAAATTCGAAGTTTACTTCGTAAGTTGAGCCACAGGATTGAGCTACTCATTTCCGCACATTAATCTGAGATAAAAATATGTTTTGCGCCCATGTGAGTCACTATTACACTTCATCAAATTTTTTTGGATGCGCTATGGTTCATTTAGCGAACCTGAATGGAACTGCTGGAATGCGATTCTCACAGAACCGAAGAACTTGCCCACTATCATATAGATTTGAAAAGTATGATGCGAGAAAATACTTTTCCCTGCTGACTTTATGCACAAAAAATGAAGATACCGAAACAGTCAGATTTTGAGTTTAACTCATTTTAACATTTCCATAAAAGTCTTCTTATTTTTGAAATTTTACTTGTAGAATATTCTTCAAACATTGCCGGTCTATAAACGTGGAAGTTCAAAACCTGTAGAAACGATGGATGTCATTAACGAAAGAAGAGTGCCAGACAAGACTTTTTCCTGTTCGCAGATACTTCAGTTTCACATTTTGAGTGACATGTTTTGATTGAAAAACTTAAATTTGAATAATATTTTGCTTTCTTCATAGTGTACCATTTCACAAGGACATTTGAAATCACAATGAATCGTATATTTTTTAGTGTGCATCATTAATATCAATATTGGGATCACATGTGTATACTTGTAACCATTTTCATTTCCTTTTCATCATTTCCTTAACTTTGAAAATGTGGAATCCAAAGATTTATCAAAGCTGACATTAATATGTCTATAAAATAGGTGATAGTTATGTAAAAGAATTCCAAATGTGACAGCATATTCAGGAAACATGGATTGTGTCCGCTAATACTTATAAAAATTTGTACAGAAAGTTTTATGCTACTCGACGATGCAATACGGGGTTTTCATCAGAAACATAGTTGATACGAGACAAAGATTAATAAATTGAGAACCACCAAAGGGTTTGTTTTCCAAACAAACACAAGACAGACCTCTGCAGCGTATGTAAACCAAAACTTCTATTTATTTCGAGCTTTACTTTTTCTTTACGAAATGTAAAAAATTTCTGAATATTTGGGACGGACGATAAAGAGAATAAAACTATAAAGAACGAAACCTTTTAAAATAGGACTGGTTGCTTTATGGCAACCTTGGTATTTTTTTAATCGCTTGTTTTTTAAATTTGTGTCCATTATATTCCAAGAATCTATTTTGTAGTGAAAAACAGATACATTCATTACTTTTTATTCGAAGCTTTTTTAAAATCTGTTTAAAGATGTATTTCTGGATTTTCAATTTGATGTTTTTCGTTCAATAGCTGTAAGCAAGGTAAGTAATGATTTAATTGGTTTTAAAAACATTTTTAATCATTGTATAAGTTTGGGAAACGCTTTTGTATTTTAGTCTCACATGAATATGAAAAAGGTGTTGCAATAAAAACAAATTCCAACTCACTTCTCTTTCAAGCAACACAAATCACACAAGTCGTGCAATTACACAATTCAAAAACCCATTTCCTTTACATTAGAGTTGAAGAGCGACATTTTACAATCATATAACAACGTGAGTTTCTCGAGTGCTCGCAAATACATGCACAGAGATAGAGCATTGGATTTATAAAAGAAGCCAGAGTCAATGAGCAGGACACATATGTGAATCTCACACTAGAGAATATATTGGATATCTTTAGGAAAAACTCTATAATCAATTGTCCCCGATGAAGTGTGCTTTTAAAATTCCAAATCACGAGAATACCTTGAAAATGAAAATCTTAGCAAAGTTTCATTCCCAAAAAATGAACGTGATGAATCAGTTGATATTTTAGTTCGACTTATTTTAATCTTTCCTTAAACAATTTTTGAAAATTTCCATGTGGAATATTCTTCAAACATTGCCGGTCGATATTCGTTCACATCTTTTAGAAATGGTGGATGTTATTAGCGAAAGAAAAAAAAGCATGTATTTAAAAATGCTTTTCTCAAAGATTTATGTGTTGCACGTACTTCTGCGCCTTTAAAATGTCTAATTTTACATAAATATGAGAAGTATGAAGCGATAAAGAATTTTCATTGCTGGCTTGGATTCAAGCACGATATTTCAAACAAGTCTTGCAATGACACCATTCAAAGACCCAGTTCCTTTACTTATAAGATTGAAGAGCGACATTTTACTCTTGTAACAACGTGAGTATCTAGAGAGCTCGCAATACAAGCACTGGGATAGAGCATTCGATTTATGAAAGAAGCTAGTGTCAATGAGCAGGACAGATGTGTCAATCTTACATTAGTGAATATATTGGATATCTTTATGAAAAACTCTATAATCAATTGTCCCCGATGCAGTGTGCTCCTAAAATTCCAAATCACGAGAATACCTTGAAAACGAAAATCTTAACAACGTTTCATTCACAAAAAATGAATGGATTGAATCAGTTCACATTTTGAGTTTGACTCATTTTGACCTTAACTTAAACAATTTTTGAAAATTTCAATGTTGAATATTCCTCAAACATTGCCGGTCGATAAGAGTGGAAGTTCACAACTTGTAGAAACGATGTGTCATTAACGAAAGAAGAAAAACATGTATTTAAAAAAGACGTTTCATACAGATATATGTATTGTAAATTTTTGTGTTTCTCTTGACTGCCCAATCCCATAAAATTCCTTGTTCTACACTTAGAAGGTGCAAGTTCCTCAGTCATCAATTATGAGCTAAATAAACATCCAATATTCCCAGTTTTCCATAGCCAATTGTTTTATTAAAAACATCTATAGTAATAATTTCCTAAATTCGAAGTTTACTTCGTAAGTTGAGCCACAGGATTGAGCTACTCATTTCCGCACATTAATCTGAGATAAAAATATGTTTTGCGCCCATGTGAGTCACTATTACACTTCATCAAATTTTTTTGGATGCGCTATGGTTCATTTAGCGAACCTGAATGGAACTGCTGGAATGCGATTCTCACAGAACCGAAGAACTTGCCCACTATCATATAGATTTGAAAAGTATGATGCGAGAAAATACTTTTCCCTGCTGACTTTATGCACAAAAAATGAAGATACCGAAACAGTCAGATTTTGAGTTTAACTCATTTTAACATTTCCATAAAAGTCTTCTTATTTTTGAAATTTTACTTGTAGAATATTCTTCAAACATTGCCGGTCTATAAACGTGGAAGTTCAAAACCTGTAGAAACGATGGATGTCATTAACGAAAGAAGAGTGCCAGACAAGACTTTTTCCTGTTCGCAGATACTTCAGTTTCACATTTTGAGTGACATGTTTTGATTGAAAAACTTAAATTTGAATAATATTTTGCTTTCTTCATAGTGTACCATTTCACAAGGACATTTGAAATCACAATGAATCGTATATTTTTTAGTGTGCATCATTAATATCAATATTGGGATCACATGTGTATACTTGTAACCATTTTCATTTCCTTAACTTTGAAAATATGGAATCCAAAGATTTATCAAAGCTGACATTAATATGTCTATAAAATAGGTGATAGTTATGTAAAAGAATTCCAAATGTGACAGCATATTCAGGAAACATGGATTGTGTCCGCTAATACTTATAAAAATTTGTACAGAAAGTTTTATGCTACTCGACGATGCAATACGGGGTTTTCATCAGAAACATAGTTGATACGAGACAAAGATTAATAAATTGAGAACCACCAAAGGGTTTGTTTTCCAAACAAACACAAGACAGACCTCTGCAGCGTATGTAAACCAAAACTTCTATTTATTTCGAGCTTTACTTTTTCTTTACGAAATGTAAAAAATTTCTGAATATTTGGGACGGACGATAAAGAGAATAAAACTATAAAGAACGAAACCTTTTAAAATAGGACTGGTTGCTTTATGGCAACCTTGGTATTTTTTTAATCGCTTGTTTTTTAAATTTGTGTCCATTATATTCCAAGAATCTATTTTGTAGTGAAAAACAGATACATTCATTACTTTTTATTCGAAGCTTTTTTAAAATCTGTTTAAAGATGTATTTCTGGATTTTCAATTTGATGTTTTTCGTTCAATAGCTGTAAGCAAGGTAAGTAATGATTTAATTGGTTTTAAAAACATTTTTAATCATTGTATAAGTTTGGGAAACGCTTTTGTATTTTAGTCTCACATGAATATGAAAAAGGTGTTGCAATAAAAACAAATTCCAACTCACTTCTCTTTCAAGCAACACAAATCACACAAGTCGTGCAATTACACAATTCAAAGACCCAGTTCCTTTACTTATAAGATTGAAGAGCGACATTTTACTCTTGTAACAACGTGAGTATCTAGAGAGCTCGCAATACAAGCACTGGGATAGAGCATTCGATTTATGAAAGAAGCTAGTGTCAATGAGCAGGACAGATGTGTCAATCTTACATTAGTGAATATATTGGATATCTTTATGAAAAACTCTATAATCAATTGTCCCCGATGCAGTGTGCTCCTAAAATTCCAAATCACGAGAATACCTTGAAAACGAAAATCTTAACAACGTTTCATTCACAAAAAATGAATGGATTGAATCAGTTCACATTTTGAGTTTGACTCATTTTGACCTTAACTTAAACAATTTTTGAAAATTTCAATGTTGAATATTCCTCAAACATTGCCGGTCGATAAGAGTGGAAGTTCACAACTTGTAGAAACGATGTGTCATTAACGAAAGAAGAAAAACATGTATTTAAAAAAGACGTTTCATACAGATATATGTATTGTAAATTTTTGTGTCTCTCTTGACTGCCCAATCCCATAAAATTCCTTGTTCTACACTTAGAAGGTGCAAGTTCCTCAGTCATCAATTATGAGCTAAATAAACATCCAATATTCCCAGTTTTCCATAGCCAATTGGTTTATTAAAAACATCTATAGTAATAATTTCCTAAATTCGAAGTTTACTTCGTAAGTTGAGCCACAGGATTGAGCTACTCATTTCCGCACATTAATCTGAGATAAAAATATGTTTTGCGCCCATGTGAGTCACTATTACACTTCATCAAATTTTTTTGGATGCGCTATGGTTCATTTAGCGAACCTGAATGGAACTGCTGGAATGCGATTCTCACAGAACCGAAGAACTTGCCCACTATCATATAGATTTGAAAAGTATGATGCGAGAAAATACTTTTCCCTGCTGACTTTATGCACAAAAAATGAAGATACCGAAACAGTCAGATTTTGAGTTTAACTCATTTTAACATTTCCATAAAAGTCTTCTTATTTTTGAAATTTTACTTGTAGAATATTCTTCAAACATTGCCGGTCTATAAACGTGGAAGTTCAAAACCTGTAGAAACGATGGATGTCATTAACGAAAGAAGAGTGCCAGACAAGACTTTTTCCTGTTCGCAGATACTTCAGTTTCACATTTTGAGTGACATGTTTTGATTGAAAAACTTAAATTTGAATAATATTTTGCTTTCTTCATAGTGTACCATTTCACAAGGACATTTGAAATCACAATGAATCGCATATTTTTTAGTGTGCATCATTAATATCAATATTGGGATCACATGTGTATACTTGTAACCATTTTCATTTCCTTTTCATCATTTCCTTAACTTTGAAAATATGGAATCCAAAGATTTATCAAAGCTGACATTAATATGTCTATAAAATAGGTGATAGTTATGTAAAAGAATTCCAAATGTGACAGCATATTCAGGAAACATGGATTGTGTCCGCTAATACTTATAAAAATTTGTACAGAAAGTTTTATGCTACTCGACGATGCAATACGGGGTTTTCATCAGAAACATAGTTGATACGAGACAAAGATTAATAAATTGAGAACCACCAAAGGGTTTGTTTTCCAAACAAACACAAGACAGACCTCTGCAGCGTATGTAAACCAAAACTTCTATTTATTTCGAGCTTTACTTTTTCTTTACGAAATGTAAAAAATTTCTGAATATTTGGGACGGACGATAAAGAGAATAAAACTATAAAGAACGAAACCTTTTAAAATAGGACTGGTTGCTTTATGGCAACCTTGGTATTTTTTTAATCGCTTGTTTTTTAAATTTGTGTCCATTATATTCCAAGAATCTATTTTGTAGTGAAAAACAGATACATTCATTACTTTTTATTCGAAGCTTTTTTAAAATCTGTTTAAAGATGTATTTCTGGATTTTCAATTTGATGTTTTTCGTTCAATAGCTGTAAGCAAGGTAAGTAATGATTTAATTGGTTTTAAAAACATTTTTAATCATTGTATAAGTTTGGGAAACGCTTTTGTATTTTAGTCTCACATGAATATGAAAAAGGTGTTGCAATAAAAACAAATTCCAACTCACTTCTCTTTCAAGCAACACAAATCACACAAGTCGTGCAATTACACAATTCAAAAACCCATTTCCTTTACATTAGAGTTGAAGAGCGACATTTTACAATCATATAACAACGTGAGTTTCTCGAGTGCTCGCAAATACATGCACAGAGATAGAGCATTGGATTTATAAAAGAAGCCAGAGTCAATGAGCAGGACACATATGTGAATCTCACACTAGAGAATATATTGGATATCTTTAGGAAAAACTCTATAATCAATTGTCCCCGATGAAGTGTGCTTTTAAAATTCCAAATCACGAGAATACCTTGAAAATGAAAATCTTAGCAAAGTTTCATTCCCAAAAAATGAACGTGATGAATCAGTTGATATTTTAGTTCGACTTATTTTAATCTTTCCTTAAACAATTTTTGAAAATTTCCATGTGGAATATTCTTCAAACATTGCCGGTCGATATTCGTTCACATCTTTTAGAAATGGTGGATGTTATTAGCGAAAGAAAAAAAAGCATGTATTTAAAAATGCTTTTCTCAAAGATTTATGTGTTGCACGTACTTCTGCGCCTTTAAAATGTCTAATTTTACATAAATATGAGAAGTATGAAGCGATAAAGAATTTTCATTGCTGGCTTGGATTCAAGCACGATATTTCAAACAAGTCTTGCAATGACACCATTCAAAGACCCAGTTCCTTTACTTATAAGATTGAAGAGCGACATTTTACTCTTGTAACAACGTGAGTATCTAGAGAGCTCGCAATACAAGCACTGGGATAGAGCATTCGATTTATGAAAGAAGCTAGTGTCAATGAGCAGGACAGATGTGTCAATCTTACATTAGTGAATATATTGGATATCTTTATGAAAAACTCTATAATCAATTGTCCCCGATGCAGTGTGCTCCTAAAATTCCAAATCACGAGAATACCTTGAAAACGAAAATCTTAACAACGTTTCATTCACAAAAAATGAATGGATTGAATCAGTTCACATTTTGAGTTTGACTCATTTTGACCTTAACTTAAACAATTTTTGAAAATTTCAATGTTGAATATTCCTCAAACATTGCCGGTCGATAAGAGTGGAAGTTCACAACTTGTAGAAACGATGTGTCATTAACGAAAGAAGAAAAACATGTATTTAAAAAAGACGTTTCATACAGATATATGTATTGTAAATTTTTGTGTCTCTCTTGACTGCCCAATCCCATAAAATTCCTTGTTCTACACTTAGAAGGTGCAAGTTCCTCAGTCATCAATTATGAGCTAAATAAACATCCAATATTCCCAGTTTTCCATAGCCAATTGTTTTATTAAAAACATCTATAGTAATAATTTCCTAAATTCGAAGTTTACTTCGTAAGTTGAGCCACAGGATTGAGCTACTCATTTCCGCACATTAATCTGAGATAAAAATATGTTTTGCGCCCATGTGAGTCACTATTACACTTCATCAAATTTTTTTGGATGCGCTATGGTTCATTTAGCGAACCTGAATGGAACTGCTGGAATGCGATTCTCACAGAACCGAAGAACTTGCCCACTATCATATAGATTTGAAAAGTATGATGCGAGAAAATACTTTTCCCTGCTGACTTTATGCACAAAAAATGAAGATACCGAAACAGTCAGATTTTGAGTTTAACTCATTTTAACATTTCCATAAAAGTCTTCTTATTTTTGAAATTTTACTTGTAGAATATTCTTCAAACATTGCCGGTCTATAAACGTGGAAGTTCAAAACCTGTAGAAACGATGGATGTCATTAACGAAAGAAGAGTGCCAGACAAGACTTTTTCCTGTTCGCAGATACTTCAGTTTCACATTTTGAGTGACATGTTTTGATTGAAAAACTTAAATTTGAATAATATTTTGCTTTCTTCATAGTGTACCATTTCACAAGGACATTTGAAATCACAATGAATCGTATATTTTTTAGTGTGCATCATTAATATCAATATTGGGATCACATGTGTATACTTGTAACCATTTTCATTTCCTTAACTTTGAAAATATGGAATCCAAAGATTTATCAAAGCTGACATTAATATGTCTATAAAATAGGTGATAGTTATGTAAAAGAATTCCAAATGTGACAGCATATTCAGGAAACATGGATTGTGTCCGCTAATACTTATAAAAATTTGTACAGAAAGTTTTATGCTACTCGACGATGCAATACGGGGTTTTCATCAGAAACATAGTTGATACGAGACAAAGATTAATAAATTGAGAACCACCAAAGGGTTTGTTTTCCAAACAAACACAAGACAGACCTCTGCAGCGTATGTAAACCAAAACTTCTATTTATTTCGAGCTTTACTTTTTCTTTACGAAATGTAAAAAATTTCTGAATATTTGGGACGGACGATAAAGAGAATAAAACTATAAAGAACGAAACCTTTTAAAATAGGACTGGTTGCTTTATGGCAACCTTGGTATTTTTTTAATCGCTTGTTTTTTAAATTTGTGTCCATTATATTCCAAGAATCTATTTTGTAGTGAAAAACAGATACATTCATTACTTTTTATTCGAAGCTTTTTTAAAATCTGTTTAAAGATGTATTTCTGGATTTTCAATTTGATGTTTTTCGTTCAATAGCTGTAAGCAAGGTAAGTAATGATTTAATTGGTTTTAAAAACATTTTTAATCATTGTATAAGTTTGGGAAACGCTTTTGTATTTTAGTCTCACATGAATATGAAAAAGGTGTTGCAATAAAAACAAATTCCAACTCACTTCTCTTTCAAGCAACACAAATCACACAAGTCGTGCAATTACACAATTCAAAAACCCATTTCCTTTACATTAGAGTTGAAGAGCGACATTTTACAATCATATAACAACGTGAGTTTCTCGAGTGCTCGCAAATACATGCACAGAGATAGAGCATTGGATTTATAAAAGAAGCCAGAGTCAATGAGCAGGATACATATGTGAATCTCACACTAGAGAATATATTGGATATCTTTAGGAAAAACTCTATAATCAATTGTCCCCGATGAAGTGTGCTTTTAAAATTCCAAATCACGAGAATACCTTGAAAATGAAAATCTTAGCAAAGTTTCATTCCCAAAAAATGAACGTGATGAATCAGTTGATATTTTAGTTCGACTTATTTTAATCTTTCCTTAAACAATTTTTGAAAATTTCCATGTGGAATATTCTTCAAACATTGCCGGTCGATATTCGTTCACATCTTTTAGAAATGGTGGATGTTATTAGCGAAAGAAAAAAAAGCATGTATTTAAAAATGCTTTTCTCAAAGATTTATGTGTTGCACGTACTTCTGCGCCTTTAAAATGTCTAATTTTACATAAATATGAGAAGTATGAAGCGATAAAGAATTTTCATTGCTGGCTTGGATTCAAGCACGATATTTCAAACAAGTCTTGCAATGACACCATTCAAAGACCCAGTTCCTTTACTTATAAGATTGAAGAGCGACATTTTACTCTTGTAACAACGTGAGTATCTAGAGAGCTCGCAATACAAGCACTGGGATAGAGCATTCGATTTATGAAAGAAGCTAGTGTCAATGAGCAGGACAGATGTGTCAATCTTACATTAGTGAATATATTGGATATCTTTATGAAAAACTCTATAATCAATTGTCCCCGATGCAGTGTGCTCCTAAAATTCCAAATCACGAGAATACCTTGAAAACGAAAATCTTAACAACGTTTCATTCACAAAAAATGAATGGATTGAATCAGTTCACATTTTGAGTTTGACTCATTTTGACCTTAACTTAAACAATTTTTGAAAATTTCAATGTTGAATATTCCTCAAACATTGCCGGTCGATAAGAGTGGAAGTTCACAACTTGTAGAAACGATGTGTCATTAACGAAAGAAGAAAAACATGTATTTAAAAAAGACGTTTCATACAGATATATGTATTGTAAATTTTTGTGTCTCTCTTGACTGCCCAATCCCATAAAATTCCTTGTTCTACACTTAGAAGGTGCAAGTTCCTCAGTCATCAATTATGAGCTAAATAAACATCCAATATTCCCAGTTTTCCATAGCCAATTGTTTTATTAAAAACATCTATAGTAATAATTTCCTAAATTCGAAGTTTACTTCGTAAGTTGAGCCACAGGATTGAGCTACTCATTTCCGCACATTAATCTGAGATAAAAATATGTTTTGCGCCCATGTGAGTCACTATTACACTTCATCAAATTTTTTTGGATGCGCTATGGTTCATTTAGCGAACCTGAATGGAACTGCTGGAATGCGATTCTCACAGAACCGAAGAACTTGCCCACTATCATATAGATTTGAAAAGTATGATGCGAGAAAATACTTTTCCCTGCTGACTTTATGCACAAAAAATGAAGATACCGAAACAGTCAGATTTTGAGTTTAACTCATTTTAACATTTCCATAAAAGTCTTCTTATTTTTGAAATTTTACTTGTAGAATATTCTTCAAACATTGCCGGTCTATAAACGTGGAAGTTCAAAACCTGTAGAAACGATGGATGTCATTAACGAAAGAAGAGTGCCAGACAAGACTTTTTCCTGTTCGCAGATACTTCAGTTTCACATTTTGAGTGACATGTTTTGATTGAAAAACTTAAATTTGAATAATATTTTGCTTTCTTCATAGTGTACCATTTCACAAGGACATTTGAAATCACAATGAATCGCATATTTTTTAGTGTGCATCATTAATATCAATATTGGGATCACATGTGTATACTTGTAACCATTTTCATTTCCTTTTCATCATTTCCTTAACTTTGAAAATATGGAATCCAAAGATTTATCAAAGCTGACATTAATATGTCTATAAAATAGGTGATAGTTATGTAAAAGAATTCCAAATGTGACAGCATATTCAGGAAACATGGATTGTGTCCGCTAATACTTATAAAAATTTGTACAGAAAGTTTTATGCTACTCGACGATGCAATACGGGGTTTTCATCAGAAACATAGTTGATACGAGACAAAGATTAATAAATTGAGAACCACCAAAGGGTTTGTTTTCCAAACAAACACAAGACAGACCTCTGCAGCGTATGTAAACCAAAACTTCTATTTATTTCGAGCTTTACTTTTTCTTTACGAAATGTAAAAAATTTCTGAATATTTGGGACGGACGATAAAGAGAATAAAACTATAAAGAACGAAACCTTTTAAAATAGGACTGGTTGCTTTATGGCAACCTTGGTATTTTTTTAATCGCTTGTTTTTTAAATTTGTGTCCATTATATTCCAAGAATCTATTTTGTAGTGAAAAACAGATACATTCATTACTTTTTATTCGAAGCTTTTTTAAAATCTGTTTAAAGATGTATTTCTGGATTTTCAATTTGATGTTTTTCGTTCAATAGCTGTAAGCAAGGTAAGTAATGATTTAATTGGTTTTAAAAACATTTTTAATCATTGTATAAGTTTGGGAAACGCTTTTGTATTTTAGTCTCACATGAATATGAAAAAGGTGTTGCAATAAAAACAAATTCCAACTCACTTCTCTTTCAAGCAACACAAATCACACAAGTCGTGCAATTACACAATTCAAAAACCCATTTCCTTTACATTAGAGTTGAAGAGCGACATTTTACAATCATATAACAACGTGAGTTTCTCGAGTGCTCGCAAATACATGCACAGAGATAGAGCATTGGATTTATAAAAGAAGCCAGAGTCAATGAGCAGGACACATATGTGAATCTCACACTAGAGAATATATTGGATATCTTTAGGAAAAACTCTATAATCAATTGTCCCCGATGAAGTGTGCTTTTAAAATTCCAAATCACGAGAATACCTTGAAAATGAAAATCTTAGCAAAGTTTCATTCCCAAAAAATGAACGTGATGAATCAGTTGATATTTTAGTTCGACTTATTTTAATCTTTCCTTAAACAATTTTTGAAAATTTCCATGTGGAATATTCTTCAAACATTGCCGGTCGATATTCGTTCACATCTTTTAGAAATGGTGGATGTTATTAGCGAAAGAAAAAAAAGCATGTATTTAAAAATGCTTTTCTCAAAGATTTATGTGTTGCACGTACTTCTGCGCCTTTAAAATGTCTAATTTTACATAAATATGAGAAGTATGAAGCGATAAAGAATTTTCATTGCTGGCTTGGATTCAAGCACGATATTTCAAACAAGTCTTGCAATGACACCATTCAAAGACCCAGTTCCTTTACTTATAAGATTGAAGAGCGACATTTTACTCTTGTAACAACGTGAGTATCTAGAGAGCTCGCAATACAAGCACTGGGATAGAGCATTCGATTTATGAAAGAAGCTAGTGTCAATGAGCAGGACAGATGTGTCAATCTTACATTAGTGAATATATTGGATATCTTTATGAAAAACTCTATAATCAATTGTCCCCGATGCAGTGTGCTCCTAAAATTCCAAATCACGAGAATACCTTGAAAACGAAAATCTTAACAACGTTTCATTCACAAAAAATGAATGGATTGAATCAGTTCACATTTTGAGTTTGACTCATTTTGACCTTAACTTAAACAATTTTTGAAAATTTCAATGTTGAATATTCCTCAAACATTGCCGGTCGATAAGAGTGGAAGTTCACAACTTGTAGAAACGATGTGTCATTAACGAAAGAAGAAAAACATGTATTTAAAAAAGACGTTTCATACAGATATATGTATTGTAAATTTTTGTGTCTCTCTTGACTGCCCAATCCCATAAAATTCCTTGTTCTACACTTAGAAGGTGCAAGTTCCTCAGTCATCAATTATGAGCTAAATAAACATCCAATATTCCCAGTTTTCCATAGCCAATTGTTTTATTAAAAACATCTATAGTAATAATTTCCTAAATTCGAAGTTTACTTCGTAAGTTGAGCCACAGGATTGAGCTACTCATTTCCGCACATTAATCTGAGATAAAAATATGTTTTGCGCCCATGTGAGTCACTATTACACTTCATCAAATTTTTTTGGATGCGCTATGGTTCATTTAGCGAACCTGAATGGAACTGCTGGAATGCGATTCTCACAGAACCGAAGAACTTGCCCACTATCATATAGATTTGAAAAGTATGATGCGAGAAAATACTTTTCCCTGCTGACTTTATGCACAAAAAATGAAGATACCGAAACAGTCAGATTTTGAGTTTAACTCATTTTAACATTTCCATAAAAGTCTTCTTATTTTTGAAATTTTACTTGTAGAATATTCTTCAAACATTGCCGGTCTATAAACGTGGAAGTTCAAAACCTGTAGAAACGATGGATGTCATTAACGAAAGAAGAGTGCCAGACAAGACTTTTTCCTGTTCGCAGATACTTCAGTTTCACATTTTGAGTGACATGTTTTGATTGAAAAACTTAAATTTGAATAATATTTTGCTTTCTTCATAGTGTACCATTTCACAAGGACATTTGAAATCACAATGAATCGTATATTTTTTAGTGTGCATCATTAATATCAATATTGGGATCACATGTGTATACTTGTAACCATTTTCATTTCCTTAACTTTGAAAATATGGAATCCAAAGATTTATCAAAGCTGACATTAATATGTCTATAAAATAGGTGATAGTTATGTAAAAGAATTCCAAATGTGACAGCATATTCAGGAAACATGGATTGTGTCCGCTAATACTTATAAAAATTTGTACAGAAAGTTTTATGCTACTCGACGATGCAATACGGGGTTTTCATCAGAAACATAGTTGATACGAGACAAAGATTAATAAATTGAGAACCACCAAAGGGTTTGTTTTCCAAACAAACACAAGACAGACCTCTGCAGCGTATGTAAACCAAAACTTCTATTTATTTCGAGCTTTACTTTTTCTTTACGAAATGTAAAAAATTTCTGAATATTTGGGACGGACGATAAAGAGAATAAAACTATAAAGAACGAAACCTTTTAAAATAGGACTGGTTGCTTTATGGCAACCTTGGTATTTTTTTAATCGCTTGTTTTTTAAATTTGTGTCCATTATATTCCAAGAATCTATTTTGTAGTGAAAAACAGATACATTCATTACTTTTTATTCGAAGCTTTTTTAAAATCTGTTTAAAGATGTATTTCTGGATTTTCAATTTGATGTTTTTCGTTCAATAGCTGTAAGCAAGGTAAGTAATGATTTAATTGGTTTTAAAAACATTTTTAATCATTGTATAAGTTTGGGAAACGCTTTTGTATTTTAGTCTCACATGAATATGAAAAAGGTGTTGCAATAAAAACAAATTCCAACTCACTTCTCTTTCAAGCAACACAAATCACACAAGTCGTGCAATTACACAATTCAAAAACCCATTTCCTTTACATTAGAGTTGAAGAGCGACATTTTACAATCATATAACAACGTGAGTTTCTCGAGTGCTCGCAAATACATGCACAGAGATAGAGCATTGGATTTATAAAAGAAGCCAGAGTCAATGAGCAGGACACATATGTGAATCTCACACTAGAGAATATATTGGATATCTTTAGGAAAAACTCTATAATCAATTGTCCCCGATGAAGTGTGCTTTTAAAATTCCAAATCACGAGAATACCTTGAAAATGAAAATCTTAGCAAAGTTTCATTCCCAAAAAATGAACGTGATGAATCAGTTGATATTTTAGTTCGACTTATTTTAATCTTTCCTTAAACAATTTTTGAAAATTTCCATGTGGAATATTCTTCAAACATTGCCGGTCGATATTCGTTCACATCTTTTAGAAATGGTGGATGTTATTAGCGAAAGAAAAAAAAGCATGTATTTAAAAATGCTTTTCTCAAAGATTTATGTGTTGCACGTACTTCTGCGCCTTTAAAATGTCTAATTTTACATAAATATGAGAAGTATGAAGCGATAAAGAATTTTCATTGCTGGCTTGGATTCAAGCACGATATTTCAAACAAGTCTTGCAATGACACCATTCAAAGACCCAGTTCCTTTACTTATAAGATTGAAGAGCGACATTTTACTCTTGTAACAACGTGAGTATCTAGAGAGCTCGCAATACAAGCACTGGGATAGAGCATTCGATTTATGAAAGAAGCTAGTGTCAATGAGCAGGACAGATGTGTCAATCTTACATTAGTGAATATATTGGATATCTTTATGAAAAACTCTATAATCAATTGTCCCCGATGCAGTGTGCTCCTAAAATTCCAAATCACGAGAATACCTTGAAAACGAAAATCTTAACAACGTTTCATTCACAAAAAATGAATGGATTGAATCAGTTCACATTTTGAGTTTGACTCATTTTGACCTTAACTTAAACAATTTTTGAAAATTTCAATGTTGAATATTCCTCAAACATTGCCGGTCGATAAGAGTGGAAGTTCACAACTTGTAGAAACGATGTGTCATTAACGAAAGAAGAAAAACATGTATTTAAAAAAGACGTTTCATACAGATATATGTATTGTAAATTTTTGTGTCTCTCTTGACTGCCCAATCCCATAAAATTCCTTGTTCTACACTTAGAAGGTGCAAGTTCCTCAGTCATCAATTATGAGCTAAATAAACATACAATATTCCCAGTTTTCCATAGCCAATTGTTTTATTAAAAACATCTATAGTAATAATTTCCTAAATTCGAAGTTTACTTCGTAAGTTGAGCCACAGGATTGAGCTACTCATTTCCGCACATTAATCTGAGATAAAAATATGTTTTGCGCCCATGTGAGTCACTATTACACTTCATCAAATTTTTTTGGATGCGCTATGGTTCATTTAGCGAACCTGAATGGAACTGCTGGAATGCGATTCTCACAGAACCGAAGAACTTGCCCACTATCATATAGATTTGAAAAGTATGATGCGAGAAAATACTTTTCCCTGCTGACTTTATGCACAAAAAATGAAGATACCGAAACAGTCAGATTTTGAGTTTAACTCATTTTAACATTTCCATAAAAGTCTTCTTATTTTTGAAATTTTACTTGTAGAATATTCTTCAAACATTGCCGGTCTATAAACGTGGAAGTTCAAAACCTGTAGAAACGATGGATGTCATTAACGAAAGAAGAGTGCCAGACAAGACTTTTTCCTGTTCGCAGATACTTCAGTTTCACATTTTGAGTGACATGTTTTGATTGAAAAACTTAAATTTGAATAATATTTTGCTTTCTTCATAGTGTACCATTTCACAAGGACATTTGAAATCACAATGAATCGTATATTTTTTAGTGTGCATCATTAATATCAATATTGGGATCACATGTGTATACTTGTAACCATTTTCATTTCCTTTTCATCATTTCCTTAACTTTGAAAATATGGAATCCAAAGATTTATCAAAGCTGACATTAATATGTCTATAAAATAGGTGATAGTTATGTAAAAGAATTCCAAATGTGACAGCATATTCAGGAAACATGGATTGTGTCCGCTAATACTTATAAAAATTTGTACAGAAAGTTTTATGCTACTCGACGATGCAATACGGGGTTTTCATCAGAAACATAGTTGATACGAGACAAAGATTAATAAATTGAGAACCACCAAAGGGTTTGTTTTCCAAACAAACACAAGACAGACCTCTGCAGCGTATGTAAACCAAAACTTCTATTTATTTCGAGCTTTACTTTTTCTTTACGAAATGTAAAAAATTTCTGAATATTTGGGACGGACGATAAAGAGAATAAAACTATAAAGAACGAAACCTTTTAAAATAGGACTGGTTGCTTTATGGCAACCTTGGTATTTTTTTAATCGCTTGTTTTTTAAATTTGTGTCCATTATATTCCAAGAATCTATTTTGTAGTGAAAAACAGATACATTCATTACTTTTTATTCGAAGCTTTTTTAAAATCTGTTTAAAGATGTATTTCTGGATTTTCAATTTGATGTTTTTCGTTCAATAGCTGTAAGCAAGGTAAGTAATGATTTAATTGGTTTTAAAAACATTTTTAATCATTGTATAAGTTTGGGAAACGCTTTTGTATTTTAGTCTCACATGAATATGAAAAAGGTGTTGCAATAAAAACAAATTCCAACTCACTTCTCTTTCAAGCAACACAAATCACACAAGTCGTGCAATTACACAATTCAAAAACCCATTTCCTTTACATTAGAGTTGAAGAGCGACATTTTACAATCATATAACAACGTGAGTTTCTCGAGTGCTCGCAAATACATGCACAGAGATAGAGCATTGGATTTATAAAAGAAGCCAGAGTCAATGAGCAGGACACATATGTGAATCTCACACTAGAGAATATATTGGATATCTTTAGGAAAAACTCTATAATCAATTGTCCCCGATGAAGTGTGCTTTTAAAATTCCAAATCACGAGAATACCTTGAAAATGAAAATCTTAGCAAAGTTTCATTCCCAAAAAATGAACGTGATGAATCAGTTGATATTTTAGTTCGACTTATTTTAATCTTTCCTTAAACAATTTTTGAAAATTTCCATGTGGAATATTCTTCAAACATTGCCGGTCGATATTCGTTCACATCTTTTAGAAATGGTGGATGTTATTAGCGAAAGAAAAAAAAGCATGTATTTAAAAATGCTTTTCTCAAAGATTTATGTGTTGCACGTACTTCTGCGCCTTTAAAATGTCTAATTTTACATAAATATGAGAAGTATGAAGCGATAAAGAATTTTCATTGCTGGCTTGGATTCAAGCACGATATTTCAAACAAGTCTTGCAATGACACCATTCAAAGACCCAGTTCCTTTACTTATAAGATTGAAGAGCGACATTTTACTCTTGTAACAACGTGAGTATCTAGAGAGCTCGCAATACAAGCACTGGGATAGAGCATTCGATTTATGAAAGAAGCTAGTGTCAATGAGCAGGACAGATGTGTCAATCTTACATTAGTGAATATATTGGATATCTTTATGAAAAACTCTATAATCAATTGTCCCCGATGCAGTGTGCTCCTAAAATTCCAAATCACGAGAATACCTTGAAAACGAAAATCTTAACAACGTTTCATTCACAAAAAATGAATGGATTGAATCAGTTCACATTTTGAGTTTGACTCATTTTGACCTTAACTTAAACAATTTTTGAAAATTTCAATGTTGAATATTCCTCAAACATTGCCGGTCGATAAGAGTGGAAGTTCACAACTTGTAGAAACGATGTGTCATTAACGAAAGAAGAAAAACATGTATTTAAAAAAGACGTTTCATACAGATATATGTATTGTAAATTTTTGTGTCTCTCTTGACTGCCCAATCCCATAAAATTCCTTGTTCTACACTTAGAAGGTGCAAGTTCCTCAGTCATCAATTATGAGCTAAATAAACATACAATATTCCCAGTTTTCCATAGCCAATTGTTTTATTAAAAACATCTATAGTAATAATTTCCTAAATTCGAAGTTTACTTCGTAAGTTGAGCCACAGGATTGAGCTACTCATTTCCGCACATTAATCTGAGATAAAAATATGTTTTGCGCCCATGTGAGTCACTATTACACTTCATCAAATTTTTTTGGATGCGCTATGGTTCATTTAGCGAACCTGAATGGAACTGCTGGAATGCGATTCTCACAGAACCGAAGAACTTGCCCACTATCATATAGATTTGAAAAGTATGATGCGAGAAAATACTTTTCCCTGCTGACTTTATGCACAAAAAATGAAGATACCGAAACAGTCAGATTTTGAGTTTAACTCATTTTAACATTTCCATAAAAGTCTTCTTATTTTTGAAATTTTACTTGTAGAATATTCTTCAAACATTGCCGGTCTATAAACGTGGAAGTTCAAAACCTGTAGAAACGATGGATGTCATTAACGAAAGAAGAGTGCCAGACAAGACTTTTTCCTGTTCGCAGATACTTCAGTTTCACATTTTGAGTGACATGTTTTGATTGAAAAACTTAAATTTGAATAATATTTTGCTTTCTTCATAGTGTACCATTTCACAAGGACATTTGAAATCACAATGAATCGTATATTTTTTAGTGTGCATCATTAATATCAATATTGGGATCACATGTGTATACTTGTAACCATTTTCATTTCCTTAACTTTGAAAATATGGAATCCAAAGATTTATCAAAGCTGACATTAATATGTCTATAAAATAGGTGATAGTTATGTAAAAGAATTCCAAATGTGACAGCATATTCAGGAAACATGGATTGTGTCCGCTAATACTTATAAAAATTTGTACAGAAAGTTTTATGCTACTCGACGATGCAATACGGGGTTTTCATCAGAAACATAGTTGATACGAGACAAAGATTAATAAATTGAGAACCACCAAAGGGTTTGTTTTCCAAACAAACACAAGACAGACCTCTGCAGCGTATGTAAACCAAAACTTCTATTTATTTCGAGCTTTACTTTTTCTTTACGAAATGTAAAAAATTTCTGAATATTTGGGACGGACGATAAAGAGAATAAAACTATAAAGAACGAAACCTTTTAAAATAGGACTGGTTGCTTTATGGCAACCTTGGTATTTTTTTAATCGCTTGTTTTTTAAATTTGTGTCCATTATATTCCAAGAATCTATTTTGTAGTGAAAAACAGATACATTCATTACTTTTTATTCGAAGCTTTTTTAAAATCTGTTTAAAGATGTATTTCTGGATTTTCAATTTGATGTTTTTCGTTCAATAGCTGTAAGCAAGGTAAGTAATGATTTAATTGGTTTTAAAAACATTTTTAATCATTGTATAAGTTTGGGAAACGCTTTTGTATTTTAGTCTCACATGAATATGAAAAAGGTGTTGCAATAAAAACAAATTCCAACTCACTTCTCTTTCAAGCAACACAAATCACACAAGTCGTGCAATTACACAATTCAAAAACCCATTTCCTTTACATTAGAGTTGAAGAGCGACATTTTACAATCATATAACAACGTGAGTTTCTCGAGTGCTCGCAAATACATGCACAGAGATAGAGCATTGGATTTATAAAAGAAGCCAGAGTCAATGAGCAGGACACATATGTGAATCTCACACTAGAGAATATATTGGATATCTTTAGGAAAAACTCTATAATCAATTGTCCCCGATGAAGTGTGCTTTTAAAATTCCAAATCACGAGAATACCTTGAAAATGAAAATCTTAGCAAAGTTTCATTCCCAAAAAATGAACGTGATGAATCAGTTGATATTTTAGTTCGACTTATTTTAATCTTTCCTTAAACAATTTTTGAAAATTTCCATGTGGAATATTCTTCAAACATTGCCGGTCGATATTCGTTCACATCTTTTAGAAATGGTGGATGTTATTAGCGAAAGAAAAAAAAGCATGTATTTAAAAATGCTTTTCTCAAAGATTTATGTGTTGCACGTACTTCTGCGCCTTTAAAATGTCTAATTTTACATAAATATGAGAAGTATGAAGCGATAAAGAATTTTCATTGCTGGCTTGGATTCAAGCACGATATTTCAAACAAGTCTTGCAATGACACCATTCAAAGACCCAGTTCCTTTACTTATAAGATTGAAGAGCGACATTTTACTCTTGTAACAACGTGAGTATCTAGAGAGCTCGCAATACAAGCACTGGGATAGAGCATTCGATTTATGAAAGAAGCTAGTGTCAATGAGCAGGACAGATGTGTCAATCTTACATTAGTGAATATATTGGATATCTTTATGAAAAACTCTATAATCAATTGTCCCCGATGCAGTGTGCTCCTAAAATTCCAAATCACGAGAATACCTTGAAAACGAAAATCTTAACAACGTTTCATTCACAAAAAATGAATGGATTGAATCAGTTCACATTTTGAGTTTGACTCATTTTGACCTTAACTTAAACAATTTTTGAAAATTTCAATGTTGAATATTCCTCAAACATTGCCGGTCGATAAGAGTGGAAGTTCACAACTTGTAGAAACGATGTGTCATTAACGAAAGAAGAAAAACATGTATTTAAAAAAGACGTTTCATACAGATATATGTATTGTAAATTTTTGTGTCTCTCTTGACTGCCCAATCCCATAAAATTCCTTGTTCTACACTTAGAAGGTGCAAGTTCCTCAGTCATCAATTATGAGCTAAATAAACATACAATATTCCCAGTTTTCCATAGCCAATTGTTTTATTAAAAACATCTATAGTAATAATTTCCTAAATTCGAAGTTTACTTCGTAAGTTGAGCCACAGGATTGAGCTACTCATTTCCGCACATTAATCTGAGATAAAAATATGTTTTGCGCCCATGTGAGTCACTATTACACTTCATCAAATTTTTTTGGATGCGCTATGGTTCATTTAGCGAACCTGAATGGAACTGCTGGAATGCGATTCTCACAGAACCGAAGAACTTGCCCACTATCATATAGATTTGAAAAGTATGATGCGAGAAAATACTTTTCCCTGCTGACTTTATGCACAAAAAATGAAGATACCGAAACAGTCAGATTTTGAGTTTAACTCATTTTAACATTTCCATAAAAGTCTTCTTATTTTTGAAATTTTACTTGTAGAATATTCTTCAAACATTGCCGGTCTATAAACGTGGAAGTTCAAAACCTGTAGAAACGATGGATGTCATTAACGAAAGAAGAGTGCCAGACAAGACTTTTTCCTGTTCGCAGATACTTCAGTTTCACATTTTGAGTGACATGTTTTGATTGAAAAACTTAAATTTGAATAATATTTTGCTTTCTTCATAGTGTACCATTTCACAAGGACATTTGAAATCACAATGAATCGTATAATTTTTAGTGTGCATCATTAATATCAATATTGGGATCACATGTGTATACTTGTAACCATTTTCATTTCCTTTTCATCATTTCCTTAACTTTGAAAATATGGAATCCAAAGATTTATCAAAGCTGACATTAATATGTCTATAAAATAGGTGATAGTTATGTAAAAGAATTCCAAATGTGACAGCATATTCAGGAAACATGGATTGTGTCCGCTAATACTTATAAAAATTTGTACAGAAAGTTTTATGCTACTCGACGATGCAATACGGGGTTTTCATCAGAAACATAGTTGATACGAGACAAAGATTAATAAATTGAGAACCACCAAAGGGTTTGTTTTCCAAACAAACACAAGACAGACCTCTGCAGCGTATGTAAACCAAAACTTCTATTTATTTCGAGCTTTACTTTTTCTTTACGAAATGTAAAAAATTTCTGAATATTTGGGACGGACGATAAAGAGAATAAAACTATAAAGAACGAAACCTTTTAAAATAGGACTGGTTGCTTTATGGCAACCTTGGTATTTTTTTAATCGCTTGTTTTTTAAATTTGTGTCCATTATATTCCAAGAATCTATTTTGTAGTGAAAAACAGATACATTCATTACTTTTTATTCGAAGCTTTTTTAAAATCTGTTTAAAGATGTATTTCTGGATTTTCAATTTGATGTTTTTCGTTCAATAGCTGTAAGCAAGGTAAGTAATGATTTAATTGGTTTTAAAAACATTTTTAATCATTGTATAAGTTTGGGAAACGCTTTTGTATTTTAGTCTCACATGAATATGAAAAAGGTGTTGCAATAAAAACAAATTCCAACTCACTTCTCTTTCAAGCAACACAAATCACACAAGTCGTGCAATTACACAATTCAAAAACCCATTTCCTTTACATTAGAGTTGAAGAGCGACATTTTACAATCATATAACAACGTGAGTTTCTCGAGTGCTCGCAAATACATGCACAGAGATAGAGCATTGGATTTATAAAAGAAGCCAGAGTCAATGAGCAGGACACATATGTGAATCTCACACTAGAGAATATATTGGATATCTTTAGGAAAAACTCTATAATCAATTGTCCCCGATGAAGTGTGCTTTTAAAATTCCAAATCACGAGAATACCTTGAAAATGAAAATCTTAGCAAAGTTTCATTCCCAAAAAATGAACGTGATGAATCAGTTGATATTTTAGTTCGACTTATTTTAATCTTTCCTTAAACAATTTTTGAAAATTTCCATGTGGAATATTCTTCAAACATTGCCGGTCGATATTCGTTCACATCTTTTAGAAATGGTGGATGTTATTAGCGAAAGAAAAAAAAGCATGTATTTAAAAATGCTTTTCTCAAAGATTTATGTGTTGCACGTACTTCTGCGCCTTTAAAATGTCTAATTTTACATAAATATGAGAAGTATGAAGCGATAAAGAATTTTCATTGCTGGCTTGGATTCAAGCACGATATTTCAAACAAGTCTTGCAATGACACCATTCAAAGACCCAGTTCCTTTACTTATAAGATTGAAGAGCGACATTTTACTCTTGTAACAACGTGAGTATCTAGAGAGCTCGCAATACAAGCACTGGGATAGAGCATTCGATTTATGAAAGAAGCTAGTGTCAATGAGCAGGACAGATGTGTCAATCTTACATTAGTGAATATATTGGATATCTTTATGAAAAACTCTATAATCAATTGTCCCCGATGCAGTGTGCTCCTAAAATTCCAAATCACGAGAATACCTTGAAAACGAAAATCTTAACAACGTTTCATTCACAAAAAATGAATGGATTGAATCAGTTCACATTTTGAGTTTGACTCATTTTGACCTTAACTTAAACAATTTTTGAAAATTTCAATGTTGAATATTCCTCAAACATTGCCGGTCGATAAGAGTGGAAGTTCACAACTTGTAGAAACGATGTGTCATTAACGAAAGAAGAAAAACATGTATTTAAAAAAGACGTTTCATACAGATATATGTATTGTAAATTTTTGTGTCTCTCTTGACTGCCCAATCCCATAAAATTCCTTATTCTACACTTAGAAGGTGCAAGTTCCTCAGTCATCAATTATGAGCTAAATAAACATCCAATATTCCCAGTTTTCCATAGCCAATTGTTTTATTAAAAACATCTATAGTAATAATTTCCTAAATTCGAAGTTTACTTCGTAAGTTGAGCCACAGGATTGAGCTACTCATTTCCGCACATTAATCTGAGATAAAAATATGTTTTGCGCCCATGTGAGTCACTATTACACTTCATCAAATTTTTTTGGATGCGCTATGGTTCATTTAGCGAACCTGAATGGAACTGCTGGAATGCGATTCTCACAGAACCGAAGAACTTGCCCACTATCATATAGATTTGAAAAGTATGATGCGAGAAAATACTTTTCCCTGCTGACTTTATGCACAAAAAATGAAGATACCGAAACAGTCAGATTTTGAGTTTAACTCATTTTAACATTTCCATAAAAGTCTTCTTATTTTCGAAATTTTACTTGTAGAATATTCTTCAAACATTGCCGGTCTATAAACGTGGAAGTTCAAAACCTGTAGAAACGATGGATGTCATTAACGAAAGGAGAGTGCCAGACAAGACTTTTTCCTGTTCGCAGATACTTCAGTTTCACATTTTGAGTGACATGTTTTGATTGAAAAACTTAAATTTGAATAATATTTTGCTTTCTTCATAGTGTACCATTTCACAAGGACATTTGAAATCACAATGAATCGTATATTTTTTAGTGTGCATCATTAATATCAATATTGGGATCACATGTGTATACTTGTAACCATTTTCATTTCCTTTTCATCATTTCCTTAACTTTGAAAATATGGAATCCAAAGATTTATCAAAGCTGACATTAATATGTCTATAAAATAGGTGATAGTTATGTAAAAGAATTCCAAATGTGACAGCATATTCAGGAAACATGGATTGTGTCCGCTAATACTTATAAAAATTTGTACAGAAAGTTTTATGCTACTCGACGATGCAATACGGGGTTTTCATCAGAAACATAGTTGATACGAGACAAAGATTAATAAATTGAGAACCACCAAAGGGTTTGTTTTCCAAACAAACACAAGACAGACCTCTGCAGCGTATGTAAACCAAAACTTCTATTTATTTCGAGCTTTACTTTTTCTTTACGAAATGTAAAAAATTTCTGAATATTTGGGACGGACGATAAAGAGAATAAAACTATAAAGAACGAAACCTTTTAAAATAGGACTGGTTGCTTTATGGCAACCTTGGTATTTTTTTAATCGCTTGTTTTTTAAATTTGTGTCCATTATATTCCAAGAATCTATTTTGTAGTGAAAAACAGATACATTCATTACTTTTTATTCGAAGCTTTTTTAAAATCTGTTTAAAGATGTATTTCTGGATTTTCAATTTGATGTTTTTCGTTCAATAGCTGTAAGCAAGGTAAGTAATGATTTAATTGGTTTTAAAAACATTTTTAATCATTGTATAAGTTTGGGAAACGCTTTTGTATTTTAGTCTCACATGAATATGAAAAAGGTGTTGCAATAAAAACAAATTCCAACTCACTTCTCTTTCAAGCAACACAAATCACACAAGTCGTGCAATTACACAATTCAAAAACCCATTTCCTTTACATTAGAGTTGAAGAGCGACATTTTACAATCATATAACAACGTGAGTTTCTCGAGTGCTCGCAAATACATGCACAGAGATAGAGCATTGGATTTATAAAAGAAGCCAGAGTCAATGAGCAGGACACATATGTGAATCTCACACTAGAGAATATATTGGATATCTTTAGGAAAAACTCTATAATCAATTGTCCCCGATGAAGTGTGCTTTTAAAATTCCAAATCACGAGAATACCTTGAAAATGAAAATCTTAGCAAAGTTTCATTCCCAAAAAATGAACGTGATGAATCAGTTGATATTTTAGTTCGACTTATTTTAATCTTTCCTTAAACAATTTTTGAAAATTTCCATGTGGAATATTCTTCAAACATTGCCGGTCGATATTCGTTCACATCTTTTAGAAATGGTGGATGTTATTAGCGAAAGAAAAAAAGCATGTATTTAAAAATGCTTTTCTCAAAGATTTATGTGTTGCACGTACTTCTGCGCCTTTAAAATGTCTAATTTTACATAAATATGAGAAGTATGAAGCGATAAAGAATTTTCATTGCTGGCTTGGATTCAAGCACGATATTTCAAACAAGTCTTGCAATGACACCATTCAAAGACCCAGTTCCTTTACTTATAAGATTGAAGAGCGACATTTTACTCTTGTAACAACGTGAGTATCTAGAGAGCTCGCAATACAAGCACTGGGATAGAGCATTCGATTTATGAAAGAAGCTAGTGTCAATGAGCAGGACAGATGTGTCAATCTTACATTAGTGAATATATTGGATATCTTTATGAAAAACTCTATAATCAATTGTCCCCGATGCAGTGTGCTCCTAAAATTCCAAATCACGAGAATACCTTGAAAACGAAAATCTTAACAACGTTTCATTCACAAAAAATGAATGGATTGAATCAGTTCACATTTTGAGTTTGACTCATTTTGACCTTAACTTAAACAATTTTTGAAAATTTCAATGTTGAATATTCCTCAAACATTGCCGGTCGATAAGAGTGGAAGTTCACAACTTGTAGAAACGATGTGTCATTAACGAAAGAAGAAAAACATGTATTTAAAAAAGACGTTTCATACAGATATATGTATTGTAAATTTTTGTGTCTCTCTTGACTGCCCAATCCCATAAAATTCCTTGTTCTACACTTAGAAGGTGCAAGTTCCTCAGTCATCAATTATGAGCTAAATAAACATCCAATATTCCCAGTTTTCCATAGCCAATTGTTTTATTAAAAACATCTATAGTAATAATTTCCTAAATTCGAAGTTTACTTCGTAAGTTGAGCCACAGGATTGAGCTACTCATTTCCGCACATTAATCTGAGATAAAAATATGTTTTGCGCCCATGTGAGTCACTATTACACTTCATCAAATTTTTTTGGATGCGCTATGGTTCATTTAGCGAACCTGAATGGAACTGCTGGAATGCGATTCTCACAGAACCGAAGAACTTGCCCACTATCATATAGATTTGAAAAGTATGATGCGAGAAAATACTTTTCCCTGCTGACTTTATGCACAAAAAATGAAGATACCGAAACAGATTTTGAGTTTAACTCATTTTAACATTTCCATAAAAGTCTTCTTATTTTTGAAATTTTACTTGTAGAATATTCTTCAAACATTGCCGGTCTATAAACGTGGAAGTTCAAAACCTGTAGAAACGATGGATGTCATTAACGAAAGAAGAGTGCCAGACAAGACTTTTTCCTGTTCGCAGATACTTCAGTTTCACATTTTGAGTGACATGTTTTGATTGAAAAACTTAAATTTGAATAATATTTTGCTTTCTTCATAGTGTACCATTTCACAAGGACATTTGAAATCACAATGAATCGTATATTTTTTAGTGTGCATCATTAATATCAATATTGGGATCACATGTGTATACTTGTAACCATTTTCATTTCCTTTTCATCATTTCCTTAACTTTGAAAATATGGAATCCAAAGATTTATCAAAGCTGACATTAATATGTCTATAAAATAGGTGATAGTTATGTAAAAGAATTCCAAATGTGACAGCATATTCAGGAAACATGGATTGTGTCCGCTAATACTTATAAAAATTTGTACAGAAAGTTTTATGCTACTCGACGATGCAATACGGGGTTTTCATCAGAAACATAGTTGATACGAGACAAAGATTAATAAATTGAGAACCACCAAAGGGTTTGTTTTCCAAACAAACACAAGACAGACCTCTGCAGCGTATGTAAACCAAAACTTCTATTTATTTCGAGCTTTACTTTTTCTTTACGAAATGTAAAAAATTTCTGAATATTTGGGACGGACGATAAAGAGAATAAAACTATAAAGAACGAAACCTTTTAAAATAGGACTGGTTGCTTTATGGCAACCTTGGTATTTTTTTAATCGCTTGTTTTTTAAATTTGTGTCCATTATATTCCAAGAATCTATTTTGTAGTGAAAAACAGATACATTCATTACTTTTTATTCGAAGCTTTTTTAAAATCTGTTTAAAGATGTATTTCTGGATTTTCAATTTGATGTTTTTCGTTCAATAGCTGTAAGCAAGGTAAGTAATGATTTAATTGGTTTTAAAAACATTTTTAATCATTGTATAAGTTTGGGAAACGCTTTTGTATTTTAGTCTCACATGAATATGAAAAAGGTGTTGCAATAAAAACAAATTCCAACTCACTTCTCTTTCAAGCAACACAAATCACACAAGTCGTGCAATTACACAATTCAAAAACCCATTTCCTTTACATTAGAGTTGAAGAGCGACATTTTACAATCATATAACAACGTGAGTTTCTCGAGTGCTCGCAAATACATGCACAGAGATAGAGCATTGGATTTATAAAAGAAGCCAGAGTCAATGAGCAGGACACATATGTGAATCTCACACTAGAGAATATATTGGATATCTTTAGGAAAAACTCTATAATCAATTGTCCCCGATGAAGTGTGCTTTTAAAATTCCAAATCACGAGAATACCTTGAAAATGAAAATCTTAGCAAAGTTTCATTCCCAAAAAATGAACGTGATGAATCAGTTGATATTTTAGTTCGACTTATTTTAATCTTTCCTTAAACAATTTTTGAAAATTTCCATGTGGAATATTCTTCAAACATTGCCGGTCGATATTCGTTCACATCTTTTAGAAATGGTGGATGTTATTAGCGAAAGAAAAAAAAGCATGTATTTAAAAATGCTTTTCTCAAAGATTTATGTGTTGCACGTACTTCTGCGCCTTTAAAATGTCTAATTTTACATAAATATGAGAAGTATGAAGCGATAAAGAATTTTCATTGCTGGCTTGGATTCAAGCACGATATTTCAAACAAGTCTTGCAATGACACCATTCAAAGACCCAGTTCCTTTACTTATAAGATTGAAGAGCGACATTTTACTCTTGTAACAACGTGAGTATCTAGAGAGCTCGCAATACAAGCACTGGGATAGAGCATTCGATTTATGAAAGAAGCTAGTGTCAATGAGCAGGACAGATGTGTCAATCTTACATTAGTGAATATATTGGATATCTTTATGAAAAACTCTATAATCAATTGTCCCCGATGCAGTGTGCTCCTAAAATTCCAAATCACGAGAATACCTTGAAAACGAAAATCTTAACAACGTTTCATTCACAAAAAATGAATGGATTGAATCAGTTCACATTTTGAGTTTGACTCATTTTGACCTTAACTTAAACAATTTTTGAAAATTTCAATGTTGAATATTCCTCAAACATTGCCGGTCGATAAGAGTGGAAGTTCACAACTTGTAGAAACGATGTGTCATTAACGAAAGAAGAAAAACATGTATTTAAAAAAGACGTTTCATACAGATATATGTATTGTAAATTTTTGTGTCTCTCTTGACTGCCCAATCCCATAAAATTCCTTGTTCTACACTTAGAAGGTGCAAGTTCCTCAGTCATCAATTATGAGCTAAATAAACATACAATATTCCCAGTTTTCCATAGCCAATTGTTTTATTAAAAACATCTATAGTAATAATTTCCTAAATTCGAAGTTTACTTCGTAAGTTGAGCCACAGGATTGAGCTACTCATTTCCGCACATTAATCTGAGATAAAAATATGTTTTGCGCCCATGTGAGTCACTATTACACTTCATCAAATTTTTTTGGATGCGCTATGGTTCATTTAGCGAACCTGAATGGAACTGCTGGAATGCGATTCTCACAGAACCGAAGAACTTGCCCACTATCATATAGATTTGAAAAGTATGATGCGAGAAAATACTTTTCCCTGCTGACTTTATGCACAAAAAATGAAGATACCGAAACAGATTTTGAGTTTAACTCATTTTAACATTTCCATAAAAGTCTTCTTATTTTTGAAATTTTACTTGTAGAATATTCTTCAAACATTGCCGGTCTATAAACGTGGAAGTTCAAAACCTGTAGAAACGATGGATGTCATTAACGAAAGAAGAGTGCCAGACAAGACTTTTTCCTGTTCGCAGATACTTCAGTTTCACATTTTGAGTGACATGTTTTGATTGAAAAACTTAAATTTGAATAATATTTTGCTTTCTTCATAGTGTACCATTTCACAAGGACATTTGAAATCACAATGAATCGTATATTTTTTAGTGTGCATCATTAATATCAATATTGGGATCACATGTGTATACTTGTAACCATTTTCATTTCCTTTTCATCATTTCCTTAACTTTGAAAATATGGAATCCAAAGATTTATCAAAGCTGACATTAATATGTCTATAAAATAGGTGATAGTTATGTAAAAGAATTCCAAATGTGACAGCATATTCAGGAAACATGGATTGTGTCCGCTAATACTTATAAAAATTTGTACAGAAAGTTTTATGCTACTCGACGATGCAATACGGGGTTTTCATCAGAAACATAGTTGATACGAGACAAAGATTAATAAATTGAGAACCACCAAAGGGTTTGTTTTCCAAACAAACACAAGACAGACCTCTGCAGCGTATGTAAACCAAAACTTCTATTTATTTCGAGCTTTACTTTTTCTTTACGAAATGTAAAAAATTTCTGAATATTTGGGACGGACGATAAAGAGAATAAAACTATAAAGAACGAAACCTTTTAAAATAGGACTGGTTGCTTTATGGCAACCTTGGTATTTTTTTAATCGCTTGTTTTTTAAATTTGTGTCCATTATATTCCAAGAATCTATTTTGTAGTGAAAAACAGATACATTCATTACTTTTTATTCGAAGCTTTTTTAAAATCTGTTTAAAGATGTATTTCTGGATTTTCAATTTGATGTTTTTCGTTCAATAGCTGTAAGCAAGGTAAGTAATGATTTAATTGGTTTTAAAAACATTTTTAATCATTGTATAAGTTTGGGAAACGCTTTTGTATTTTAGTCTCACATGAATATGAAAAAGGTGTTGCAATAAAAACAAATTCCAACTCACTTCTCTTTCAAGCAACACAAATCACACAAGTCGTGCAATTACACAATTCAAAAACCCATTTCCTTTACATTAGAGTTGAAGAGCGACATTTTACAATCATATAACAACGTGAGTTTCTCGAGTGCTCGCAAATACATGCACAGAGATAGAGCATTGGATTTATAAAAGAAGCCAGAGTCAATGAGCAGGACACATATGTGAATCTCACACTAGAGAATATATTGGATATCTTTAGGAAAAACTCTATAATCAATTGTCCCCGATGAAGTGTGCTTTTAAAATTCCAAATCACGAGAATACCTTGAAAATGAAAATCTTAGCAAAGTTTCATTCCCAAAAAATGAACGTGATGAATCAGTTGATATTTTAGTTCGACTTATTTTAATCTTATCTTTCCTTAAACAATTTTTGAAAATTTCCATGTGGAATATTCTTCAAACATTGCCGGTCGATATTCGTTCACATCTTTTAGAAATGGTGGATGTTATTAGCGAAAGAAAAAAAGCATGTATTTAAAAATGCTTTTCTCAAAGATTTATGTGTTGCACGTACTTCTGCGCCTTTAAAATGTCTAATTTTACATAAATATGAGAAGTATGAAGCGATAAAGAATTTTCATTGCTGGCTTGGATTCAAGCACGATATTTCAAACAAGTCTTGCAATGACACCATTCAAAGACCCAGTTCCTTTACTTATAAGATTGAAGAGCGACATTTTACTCTTGTAACAACGTGAGTATCTAGAGAGCTCGCAATACAAGCACTGGGATAGAGCATTCGATTTATGAAAGAAGCTAGTGTCAATGAGCAGGACAGATGTGTCAATCTTACATTAGTGAATATATTGGATATCTTTATGAAAAACTCTATAATCAATTGTCCCCGATGCAGTGTGCTCCTAAAATTCCAAATCACGAGAATACCTTGAAAACGAAAATCTTAACAACGTTTCATTCACAAAAAATGAATGGATTGAATCAGTTCACATTTTGAGTTTGACTCATTTTGACCTTAACTTAAACAATTTTTGAAAATTTCAATGTTGAATATTCCTCAAACATTGCCGGTCGATAAGAGTGGAAGTTCACAACTTGTAGAAACGATGTGTCATTAACGAAAGAAGAAAAACATGTATTTAAAAAAGACGTTTCATACAGATATATGTATTGTAAATTTTTGTGTCTCTCTTGACTGCCCAATCCCATAAAATTCCTTGTTCTACACTTAGAAGGTGCAAGTTCCTCAGTCATCAATTATGAGCTAAATAAACATCCAATATTCCCAGTTTTCCATAGCCAATTGTTTTATTAAAAACATCTATAGTAATAATTTCCTAAATTCGAAGTTTACTTCGTAAGTTGAGCCACAGGATTGAGCTACTCATTTCCGCACATTAATCTGAGATAAAAATATGTTTTGCGCCCATGTGAGTCACTATTACACTTCATCAAATTTTTTTGGATGCGCTATGGTTCATTTAGCGAACCTGAATGGAACTGCTGGAATGCGATTCTCACAGAACCGAAGAACTTGCCCACTATCATATAGATTTGAAAAGTATGATGCGAGAAAATACTTTTCCCTGCTGACTTTATGCACAAAAAATGAAGATACCGAAACAGATTTTGAGTTTAACTCATTTTAACATTTCCATAAAAGTCTTCTTATTTTTGAAATTTTACTTGTAGAATATTCTTCAAACATTGCCGGTCTATAAACGTGGAAGTTCAAAACCTGTAGAAACGATGGATGTCATTAACGAAAGAAGAGTGCCAGACAAGACTTTTTCCTGTTCGCAGATACTTCAGTTTCACATTTTGAGTGACATGTTTTGATTGAAAAACTTAAATTTGAATAATATTTTGCTTTCTTCATAGTGTACCATTTCACAAGGACATTTGAAATCACAATGAATCGTATATTTTTTAGTGTGCATCATTAATATCAATATTGGGATCACATGTGTATACTTGTAACCATTTTCATTTCCTTTTCATCATTTCCTTAACTTTGAAAATATGGAATCCAAAGATTTATCAAAGCTGACATTAATATGTCTATAAAATAGGTGATAGTTATGTAAAAGAATTCCAAATGTGACAGCATATTCAGGAAACATGGATTGTGTCCGCTAATACTTATAAAAATTTGTACAGAAAGTTTTATGCTACTCGACGATGCAATACGGGGTTTTCATCAGAAACATAGTTGATACGAGACAAAGATTAATAAATTGAGAACCACCAAAGGGTTTGTTTTCCAAACAAACACAAGACAGACCTCTGCAGCGTATGTAAACCAAAACTTCTATTTATTTCGAGCTTTACTTTTTCTTTACGAAATGTAAAAAATTTCTGAATATTTGGGACGGACGATAAAGAGAATAAAACTATAAAGAACGAAACCTTTTAAAATAGGACTGGTTGCTTTATGGCAACCTTGGTATTTTTTTAATCGCTTGTTTTTTAAATTTGTGTCCATTATATTCCAAGAATCTATTTTGTAGTGAAAAACAGATACATTCATTACTTTTTATTCGAAGCTTTTTTAAAATCTGTTTAAAGATGTATTTCTGGATTTTCAATTTGATGTTTTTCGTTCAATAGCTGTAAGCAAGGTAAGTAATGATTTAATTGGTTTTAAAAACATTTTTAATCATTGTATAAGTTTGGGAAACGCTTTTGTATTTTAGTCTCACATGAATATGAAAAAGGTGTTGCAATAAAAACAAATTCCAACTCACTTCTCTTTCAAGCAACACAAATCACACAAGTCGTGCAATTACACAATTCAAAAACCCATTTCCTTTACATTAGAGTTGAAGAGCGACATTTTACAATCATATAACAACGTGAGTTTCTCGAGTGCTCGCAAATACATGCACAGAGATAGAGCATTGGATTTATAAAAGAAGCCAGAGTCAATGAGCAGGACACATATGTGAATCTCACACTAGAGAATATATTGGATATCTTTAGGAAAAACTCTATAATCAATTGTCCCCGATGAAGTGTGCTTTTAAAATTCCAAATCACGAGAATACCTTGAAAATGAAAATCTTAGCAAAGTTTCATTCCCAAAAAATGAACGTGATGAATCAGTTGATATTTTAGTTCGACTTATTTTAATCTTTCCTTAAACAATTTTTGAAAATTTCCATGTGGAATATTCTTCAAACATTGCCGGTCGATATTCGTTCACATCTTTTAGAAATGGTGGATGTTATTAGCGAAAGAAAAAAAAGCATGTATTTAAAAATGCTTTTCTCAAAGATTTATGTGTTGCACGTACTTCTGCGCCTTTAAAATGTCTAATTTTACATAAATATGAGAAGTATGAAGCGATAAAGAATTTTCATTGCTGGCTTGGATTCAAGCACGATATTTCAAACAAGTCTTGCAATGACACCATTCAAAGACCCAGTTCCTTTACTTATAAGATTGAAGAGCGACATTTTACTCTTGTAACAACGTGAGTATCTAGAGAGCTCGCAATACAAGCACTGGGATAGAGCATTCGATTTATGAAAGAAGCTAGTGTCAATGAGCAGGACAGATGTGTCAATCTTACATTAGTGAATATATTGGATATCTTTATGAAAAACTCTATAATCAATTGTCCCCGATGCAGTGTGCTCCTAAAATTCCAAATCACGAGAATACCTTGAAAACGAAAATCTTAACAACGTTTCATTCACAAAAAATGAATGGATTGAATCAGTTCACATTTTGAGTTTGACTCATTTTGACCTTAACTTAAACAATTTTTGAAAATTTCAATGTTGAATATTCCTCAAACATTGCCGGTCGATAAGAGTGGAAGTTCACAACTTGTAGAAACGATGTATGTCATTAACGAAAGAAGAAAAACATGTATTTAAAAAAGACGTTTCATACAGATATATGTATTGTACATTTTTCTCTGTCTGAATTGCCCAATTCCTTCTTGTACAACTAGAAGGTGTACGTTCCAGTCATGAATTATGAGCTACGTAAACATTCAATATTCTCAGTCTCTATAGCAAATTGTTTTGTTAAAAAGATGTGTAGTAATATTTTCCTGAATTCGAAGGATACGTGGCAAGTTAAACAATGAATTGAGTTATTCATTTCCACGCATCAATTTGAGATAATTTTTTTGCAACCATGTGAATCACTATTACATATCATCAAACTCTTCTGGATACGCTTTCGTTTAGATAGCGAACCTGAATGGAACGGCTGGTATCAAATCTCACTGGTCCTGACCTATCTAGAATGGACGAGTGTGGATTGCGAGAAATCCCTCGTAGCCCAGCAATGGAGTCCGGACGTAAAGACACCACTGAGCCCGAAACTCCCACGCATAGAACACCGAGAATTATAGTTTTCCCACCAAATTGATTGGAAGGACGGAAGACGATAACTGGCGCTGTACGACGACAGACGTTTCAGCAGGCGGCTGCTAAGGTGTAAACTTTAATTTTCGGGCATAAGACGGCCTCAACCCTGTCACTTCATCTCATATTGTTTATTATCCGTATTTAGCTTATATTAAATTCCTCTTAATATTAAATGATCTCATCATTTTCTGGATTATGATCATTGTGTCCCACATGGAAGCTCGGCCCTGTCCCACCTAAGGCTTGGGCCTGTCCGGAATGTTCATCAAAAATCCCCTAGAATCAACTGTGCCGAATAACGAAGCTTCACGAAAAGTCGTTAGGAAAAATGTGTCAAAAAAGAAATTTTTAACCGAAGACAAAAATGATTCAAGTTTCCCTACATTGGAGTTTGAAGATTGCGTTCATCGAATCAGAAGGCTTATGAAAATATTTTCTTGGTAGCATCGAATATAATACGAAATCGTCAAATATGCATGCTTGGATTCTCTCGAGACTTTAAATGAACTTCAATAATGGTGCGTGAAGCCTGTTATTGGAGTTCTTTGAAGATTGCTTGTATGACAACCAGAAACATCATAGAAAGATTTCCTAGATAGTGTCGAATGTATAAGAACACAAAGCTGAATCACCAATTAGGCAACAAACGACGTTAGAGTTTTTGCTCTTTGCAAAGCGAACATTTTCTGTTTTTTGTTTCTTTTATATTTTTCAGGTTTCTTGCATCCAGGAGGTCCTGATCTGTCTAGGATGGACGAGTGTGGATTGAAAAATCCCTCGTCGCCCAGCATTTTAGTCTGAATGAAAGACGCCATGGTGCCCAAAACTCCCGCACATGGCGCACCCAGAATAGCAGAGTTTTCGCACTAAATTGAGTAGAAGAAAAAGTAAATTGTTCTATTAACCTAAAATTTAGACAACAGGAAAACAATAAAAACACGAGTTACGAGAATTAGGGCTAAAATATATTGGTTTACAATAGTTTTGGGAATAAACGAATGTTTTGTAAGTCTGAAATTGGTGTTAGCAATCGAAACGCATGTAACATTTATCTTTTGAAGATTTCGAGGTCGGTCGAATATGGTGGCCAATATTGCGATCAATTCTTTCACTCTCAAGGAACTCCTAAACCAAGTTTCCTCTATGTGGACATGCATTATCGTCCATAAAAAGAAATGCCTGACCAATTGCCGAAACAGTCTCACAATAGGGTCAAAGACTTGGTCACGATAACTTTCAGTACCTCTGTCAAGACGTGCAGGTCGGTGCGATGGCTCAAAGAAAATTCAGTCCACACAATTACACTGACAGCACAATAATGGTGTGGTGTAAAGTTCATCGGTATCCAGTTTTAAGAGCAGTCATTAAAATATTATAGCAAAGTAGGGTGTCCATATCACTGACTCAAAAAATTATCAACACTTTGAAGAGTCCTTTATGTGTCTGGATGAACCATACGGCCTCTTTCGAACTAGTAAACCTTTGGTATTGGTATTTTCAATTAACGTCACACTGGAGCAACACAACGGGCTATTGGTGACGATCCGGGATCAATCCCAAAGGGAAAGATCCGAGGACAACACCACGTAATTTTGAACCACGGTCAGATGACGAGGCAACACCTGAGCTGGCACCCCACTCTCCAAACTTCCACACCACGCCAACGTGAGGACATTTGAGGCCACGACAGATTTAACGTGCACCAGCTCCCTTTGTACACGACGGTGTTTGGCTGGATTCGAATTCGCAACCCTTCGGTTGCTAGTCCGTTACTCTTCCAACCGGGCCACCGCGGCCCTAGTAAACCTTTGTATATACGTATAACTACCCTATCTGGCCATTCGTCACCGGACACCCCGTACTATTAAGTTAAAGCGGACCCAGCACGACATCAGTATCGTGTATGGCCACCTTTCGCCGCAATGACATCTGCAACTCTTCGAGGAAGTCTTTCCACCAATTTTCGATACGTTTCTGAAGGAATCTTGCTCCATTCATCCTTCAAATTGGCAAACAACTCAGTGGTGTTTTTTGGCCGCGTTGGCCTGGCTCTCAACCGGCGCTCTAACTCATCCCATAGGTGTTCCAAGGGTTTGAGATCTGGACTTTGGGCTGGCCAATGAAGTTTCTCCACACCCATTTCCTCAAACCGCGTGTTAATAACACCTGCTGCATGACATGGAGCATTGTCCTGCTGAAACAGGTATGGATCAATACCAAAGTGTTGCCACAATGTCGGTAGCGCTGAATTGTCCAGAACTGTTTTGTACGCCTCGGCATTCATGGTTCCAGGAATAAAAACAAGAGGACCAAGACCATACCACGAAAAGCAGGACCAGACCATGATCCCACCTCCTCCGAATTTCACTGTGGGTACAACACAGTCCTGTACATATCGTTTGCCGGACATTCACCAAACCCACACACGTCCGTCGGACTGCCATAACTTGTAGGGGGTGATTCATCACTCCATAGGATGCTTTTCCATTGTTCTACAGTCCAGTGACGGCGTTCTCTGCACCACTAATCGACAGGTCGCATTGAGACGTGTGATATTTGGCTTGCAAACTGTTGCTCGGTCATGAAAACCAAGTGCCACGATCTTCCAACGGACGGTACGATCACTTGCATCCTTAGACGAAGCGGCTAGAACCTTTTTTCCATAAAGTAAATCTCAGATCATTCTACGAAGGTAATGTGTCTGGTCTCAATTATTTCTTCGAGCATATTACTATAAAGACAAAATATTTCCTGGAAACGGCGAACACTATGAAAACCCTTAATAGGCACAATAAATCAGAATAAAAATTGTACAGATTAACCTAAATTGCAATACAGCTTTCTGTTGTCGTAGTTGCACGTATTAATTTCCCTTGTGTGGATTCTGGTCCAATTGCTGTCGATTTTTCAACTCATCGACGAGTGCATGACTTGAGTTCTTAAGGTATTAGAACTAATTACGTACAACCACTGCTGAAACTGGCAGGTATGTCTCTGCAGTTGTCATCTAGTTCTTGACATACTGGAGGTACGTAGAAGTTCTGATTGGAGTGTGCACCAGCATCATAAAGAGGAATCACTTTTGTTCCAAGACTTATGCGCTTCGTGCGGCTTGATGGATTGGTACTGTTCAGCATCTAAAAAAATTTAAAATTAAAATTAGGAAGGTAAAAATGCAAGCCGTAAATTTATTGAATTAGTTATTTCTATGTATATGTTATTTTGAGATAATTTGCAAACTCAACAAGAACAGTACGGTATGTGTTTGTCGCTCTAAGGTCATTAACCCTTCAGGCGGCCACCCCGAGATATCTCGTAAACCAAAATGCACGTTTAAGTGTCAACCCCGAGATATCTCGTAAACCAAAATGTAAGCTTAAGTGTCAACCCCGAGAACATTTGAACGGTCACTTTTCCTTCCCCTCGACCACCCGTGTCCTCTAATGGGAGGGCGTGGCTGGAGACTCTTTGTGCGAGGGGTCTTGATGGGAACGGACGATGCCGAAAAGTACTTCCTCACTATGTATTGTCAATGGATTGCCTTTGGCGTGTTACAAAGTGTATAACAGGGTATTCCTGTCTTCTTAAACTACACTTTGGAAGCGTCTACCTTCGGGTTCTTCGGGAAAATGATGTCGAATTGAAAATTTGGAATCACAATCTTGACTTTCAAAACATTTCAAATTGTTTCATCTGAAGTACTATTAAAAGTTTACAAAACAAAAATGTAAACTTAAAGCAATTAACAACACGAAGTGCCACGAATTCAGAGAAAAAGGTTGGAAATTAAAAAATTAAAGGTTATAATTTTTACTGCAGTCAAAACTACATGATATACTTTTTAATCTATGCACAATTGTTTAATTTAATATATTAGTACGTAATGAACGCTTAACGAAGTACGATAATTGGAAGAGTTCGAATAGGTTTGGTGAAATGGGCGACCTGGGGGCCACCGATGCGATAAATAATTTGAAAATTTCAAAAGAGAAACAGCAACCCTCTGGTCTCTAAACCGTTACTCATCCAACCGGGCTACCGCGGATGAGTAACGTCTAACTTCGTCCTTTCACTCAAATATTAATTATCGGATAATCAACCCTTTGAAATCATGCTAAATAAATTTTGCAAAAAAAGAAACTGGATAAAAACCTTTCTCCTCGTATGAATGGTAATTTGCAAAAAAACAAAATTTAGTTTTTTAAGGGGTGATGCGCACTTGTATGTCTCTTCTAGAGCACCTCCTAGATATTACACTATCAAATTGTAGAATATATAGTCTTAATATGCCTAGAACATCAATAGACCAAGCTTTTACCATTTGAAGGTGATACGTCCCCCCGCCCTAAAATTACTAATCTTTACCAACATTTGTACAAAATACATATAGAAATTACTTTTAATTTATTTTTAAGAAAGAAAATGTTTCATTAACTCACATTCTTGAATGTCTTAAAGAGCAATTTAATCAAGATAGGTAGGTATTTAATTAACGTCGCACTGGAGCAGAACAACGGGTTATTGGCGGCGGTCCGGGATCAAACCCAAATGGAAAGATCCAAGGACAATTTGTAATTTTGAACCATGGTCAAATGACGAGGTCAACACCTGAGCTGGCAAACCACTCTCCATACTTCCACACTCGCCAACGTGGGGACATTTGAGGCCACGACAGATTTAAAGCGCACCAGCCCCCTCTATACACAACGGTGTTTTTTTGGATTTGAACTCGCAACCCTCTGGTCTCTAAACCGTTACTCATCCAACCGGGCTACCGCGGCACGAATTTATGCAAGGAATACATGTATGGGCAGTCAAAACTGAATTCGGTAGATGGGATACTGAATGACATATTAAGAATCCAATACAACCTTCACTCGCAGAACGTATTTTATTTGTCTTATTTTAAGCGTTTATTTGTCTTATATAAAGCGTATCATTATAACAGTAAAGATGAATCATTGGTGTGGTAGCCAACCTTTTCGCTGACGTTTTGTAAATTCAACAGTTAGACATACGATTTATAATTTTCTCTTAATATTCAATCCTTAATTGAATTAAATAACTCTGAATAGCCTATTCACACTGTTACTGTAATATGCTAAGTTTCATAAAAATACGTTTGCACGTTTTGTGTGACAAACATTTATATAGACACGAAACGTGTAACTATTAATTTTGAAATAAAATGATTTTTCAATGAATAAGTCCATTTCAATGAAAAATGAATTGGACAAATATATTTCTGTTCAATTTTCTTACTACATAGAAGATGTAGATTATAACTTACATTATTTAAATATATAACTTGCAAAATAATAAAGGGCTAATCTTTTGGATCTAATCAACGTTTGTTTGTGGAAGCGGGAAGATGTACTAGTTAATTTCTGTATTAGTTTGCAAACATTGAATTTCACGATCAACCAACTGCTTCAATTTTGAAAAGAAAGGGTAATGGAGCATTGTAGATAGCTTTGCTGGACATTATTCGAGATAAGTATCGTCTTTTATTTACTTAGACTTCATGTACATTTTTCTCCAACCTCTATCTAAGTTTCAATTATGCTAATGAAGATATACCGTGGCTCCCAAAAGTGTTCGTACACTTTAAAAATTTGTAGAAAAAGTGCTGTAGTCTAGAATTGAATTCGAATATAAAGTTCAATATTTTTTCATATCATCTCCATGTGATTCTGAATAAAACCCAACATTCTTTAAAAAAATATTGACTCATTTTCTTTTTATAAAAATGGAGATGCAAGGAGGCAGAGAAAGAACACGTCACAAAAGTGATCGTACACCGAAACATTTTCGGATAAATTCATAGATAAAATTATCGTTTATCGCTTTTTTTTATTTTTGCATTGTGGTGACATTTAAAAAATCGTTTGGCTTTAAACTTTGCTTGCTTACTTCGTAATATTCTATTTATTATTTTAAAATGGCTCGTAGTCGTAAGGAAACAACGAACAGCATTCGAAAAGTGATTAATTTTCATCATAGTGGTAAATCAGTTCGGAATATCTCTAAAATTAGTAAATTTATCCCATTCTACGGTGCAGTATGTGATAAAACGCTTTAAAGAAGAAAGTCGGATCGAAAACAAGGTAAGGAAAGGTCGTCCGGCAAAGTTAACTCGACGTGATCAGAGATTTATAGTAAGAAAATTTGTGGAGAAATCCACGTTTGAGTGCTGTACAAATTTCTACAGAATTTACTGAAAAATTTTCTACTTCAATTTCATCTGAAACTGTCCGACGAGTGCTCAGATCAGCTGGATTAAATGGGCGTTCTGCCCGAAGAAAATGTTTTGTAAGTGCGAAAAATAGAAAGCTTAGGCTTTCCTTCGCAAAATCAATGATAAATAAGCCCGAAACGTATTGGAATCATGTCTTATTTGCAGATGAAAACAAATTTAACATGTTTGGTTCCGATGGGCATATAATTGTATGGAGAAGAAAAAATGAGGAACTTTATCCCAAGAACTTAGCTGGAACGGTAAAGCATGGCGGTGGAGGTGTCCTTGTGTGGGGGTGCATGTCAGCATCAGGACTAGGTAATTTGGTATTTATTGATGACATAATGAATCATGCTCTTTATTTAAATATTTTTAAAGACAATTTAAAATTATCAGCCCGAAATTTGGGTATTGGAAACAACTTTGTTTTTTATCAAGATAACGATCCTAAGCACACGGCTCTCAAAGTTTGCCTCTGGTGTCTATAATTGTCCACAAGTTCTGAAAACACCACCTCAGTCACCGGATTTAAACCCAATAGAGCAAATTTGGAGGGAACTGAAGGTTAGAGTACGAAGACACGACATTAAAATGAAAAGCGAACTAAAAACAGTAATGATTGAAGAATGGAGGAACATTGATGCAGAAATTACAAAAAAACTAGTGAACTCTCCCAGACGTTTAAAAGCTGTTGTGGATGCCATAGAATATCCTACTAAGTATTAATTTACCGAAATATTACAATATTTACTAATATGTAGATATTTTTTTAAAGTGTACGAAGACTTTTGTGAGATAATTTTTTTTTGTTATTTTTTTATTATTGATTTTCCAAAAAAAAAAAAGTTTTACTATGTTTTAAAAATATTTTATGTAGTTTTGTTAAGAACAAGTTATAGATGTTATTAAAAAATTCCCATTCTGAAATATTAATTTTTATTAATGGATAGAGCAGTATTTCATTGAAATTCGTAAGTATACGAACACTTTAGGGAGCTACTGTATATTCTAAATACAAAGCGGTGTGCATAAGTGAGAAAAATAACCTATTATTGGTTATGAATGGATACGAGTAAATGTATCGCAAGCACATACATGTTTGTGAGGAGGCAAAATAAAATTAATCTACGTATAAGAAGTTTTGTGAAACAGATACAACAAAAAGTGAATCTAATAGAAAGAGTGTTTCCGGATATATGGCATAGTATCAAATTGTAGGTTCTCTTCCATTCAAATTGTTGCTTGATTGTAACCATGTGTGCCTATATTTAATTATAACTTAATTTACCACCTTTTCAATTAGAAATTTTCTGTCTTTAACAAAAGGAAAAGCTAAATTCAGTAAGGTAAGTAGATTGTTGAATTTACGTCACACTGAAGCAATGTCAACTTGCTATTAAATTTAGTGAGAAACATTTTGTTGAAATTTCTAGTTGATTGTTAAAAACAAAAAAGCTCTATTTCTTTTTCCCACAAAACTAGAAGCATTTTTTAAGTCTTGGAAAACCAATTTAAAATCCTAAATTTGTTTCTAAACTTGAATGTCTTTAAAACTTAAAAGAGGCCAGGAAGCCAAAGACTTTCTGACCTCTCTTTTGATATAAAACTGATACTCTTGTAACTCTTGACATAAAACTGTTACTCTATGTAATAAATTCATTGACATGAAAATTCAAGAATATTCTCAAGACATCTTATCCACATCTCTGGTGATCGCTTCCAACGAGCAAGCCATAAAAGCGGAAAAATCTCCACTCTTTGCTTGGAGCACTCTTTTCTATCCCTAATCAAAGTGAGAAACCACCCAAATCTAGCAACTGCTCATATAAAATTGTCACAGCCCCCACAAAAAAGATTACCTAAAACGCCATAATCTTTCCTTTTGTTGTGTTACATTATGATTAAATGACATTAGAATTCCGAATTGATTTTGAAAATTATTAATTATTGAATACAGAATATGTACACAGAAATTGTTTATTATCAAATTTTGCAAACGTTATTCTTAAGTATTCAAATGAAATAAATTATAAATTTCATTTCAGATTGCATTTACGAGCTTTTTTTATGAATTATTTCAAAAGGCAAAACTTATTTTCTGTATAATTAAGAAATAAGTTTGTAACTTTAACGATATATGTAAGTAATATTTACGATATTTTTAAAATAAGGAACTGAATGAATATTTATAAATTATTGTTAGCCAGTAAGCAAAAACATGAATATTGCGTACATGAACATCTGTTTCTGAACATTTGTAACTATTTTAATAAAAAGTAAGTGGAAATTTTAAAAAAATGGTTAATGGATTAATGTACTCAAAATGGATAATGTACAAAATGTACGAAACTAATATAGTAAACTTTTTATATCGTAAAGATTAAAACTGAGATTTTCAAATAGTTCAAAAAATTAAACAGCTTAATGATTAAACAATATTAAATTTAGTAAGTTACGTAATCGAATATTCTTTTTCTAAATGTTGTAAGAAACACATCAACAATCCTTAACGACAACATCTCGTGAAATCACCTCCACTCCAGTAGAAATTCTACAAAAATATCAACTAAATAATCTCATTTCAAATGTAGGTCTTTTCTGCAATTTTACTTTTAAAAATTAACACTAAAGTAATACATAAAATGAAGGGTTTAATATGAAAAGATTGAGAAATTTAAAAAATAGTAAAAACAAATACAACGCTGATGTTAAACACACTTCACATATAAGTAAATATTGTTGAAACTTTATAAATATGACACAGCAATGATCTTGAATATAACTATTAACAATAATTGAATGGCTTCTAATAGGATTTTTCTATAAATTCGGAGAACACGAGTAAGATGTAAAGTGACGATGGCTTATCCCACGACTTCGCAGTCACGTAATGATGCAATAAAAAGTGTCAGAATTCGTTTACTGTGTGATACTTCTCGAAACAAGGTACGATACATAATGCGACTTTACATAGCTTACATTCAAATCTTGATTCTCTTCGCACACGTCGACCCTTTTCATCAAACTTTTTGCTGCAAACAATACATATCCGAGTGGGGTTTTTCTTTTTTTGTGTGGGTTCAATATAGGAAGCAAAGTGGCTCCCAGTGAGGCGGTCAGCTGCGGTATATTGAACGGAGTTTCCCTTCTCACCATACGTTTTGACTAGGCTTTCCACTAGTTCCATTCTAAAATTCAACTGCGTCATACAACCCCCACTCTTTTTATAAAGTACAAAAGAGTTCCATACGCAGGTTCAAAATCTGCCTAAAAATCTTTTTGTAATACTTTTTTTGTTGATTTCGAACCGTTGGATAGTATGACAAGCACTGATCCGCCATGTCCACTCCTCCCATTGTATAGTTGTAGTCAATTATGGCTTTGGGCTTTTTAGTAATAATATTTTCAATATCTCCATTACTTTTCTTTTTCTTTTTGTGTTGTTCTACAGTATCGATTGTGTGTGTGTGTGTGTGTGTGAATGAACTGTACTGAGCATACAAATCGGTTTTTTATCCATGAATTTAAAAACGCACATCTTTCCTTTTTGAAACCCCATGATTTCTCCTTTTTCAAGGGTTCCACTTTTAATTTCATGGGGAATTCCAAGGCGATTCGAACGTAAAGTCCCATAAACATCTGTCCGCTTGGACAATAGGATCTCAGCTAGCTCTGTGGACGTGTAGAAATTGTCCAAAGTTAAACAATAGCCTTGGCAAAGAAGACCTTCCATAAGAGTCATAACAATGTTTGTTGTTGACCGATATTTCGAAGCTTCTTTCCATTGGGGCATGTCCTTTCCTGTATAAATTAAACTATTCCATATATATCCGCTGCGAGATTCGCAGAGCTGATAAAATTTCACTCCAAACCTTGCTTTTTTCATGGGGATATATTGCTTAAAGGTCAATCGGCCTTTGTACAACAACAACGATTCGTCGACTGATATATTACATTCGGGTATATAAGTCGATTTAAATTTTCGATTGATGGCCTCATAAACTTCGTAAATTTTTTTTAAGCCAGGTTGAGGATGATTTCTCAGATCTATGGTTTCATTGTTCGTGAAGTGAAGAAACTTCATGATCATGGCGAATCTTCTCTCAGACATTATTTGTCCCAAGTACGGCGTACATAATAACGGTTTTTGCGACCAATACCATTTTTGCAGTGGTTTGTGAATTATCCCCTGCAAAATTATTATTGCAAAAAAGACACGGATTTCACTCGCATCTGTGTATTTCCACTTCTGAACCCTTGAGGTGGGTGTCAATTCATTATTTTCAATAAAATCTTCTGCGAAACGATTTGTTTCGCACGCTATATAACTGATAATGTCGTCGTCGAAAAAAATTCCAAATAATTCCAACGGTGAAGAATTATGCAAAACTTCCTTTATTCCTGGATCTCCAGTGAATGGAAACCTCGGGGGAGGAGGTCCAAGATTATCTTGATCTAGTCTGCACCAGTCTCTTGCATCATCCAATGACTCAACGTCGTCAACATCACTCTCAGAAGTATCTGAATTCGAGGAATCCGAATCGGAATACTCTTCAGAATCCATTTCACGATTGGAAGTAGATAAGAGATAAAATTTAAATTTATAAACTTTGGGCTTGTCCTAGAATGAACAAGTACAAGTGCAAAGATGCAACCGTAAAAAATTAAATTATCAAAAGAAATTTAGCCTTGAAGACTTTTTTTGACTAATCTATCGACCTAGCTTCCTACCTAGCTATCTAGGTACTCCACAGGGTTGCTCGATAGAATTATAACTACTATTTTTCACAAATATAGGAACAACAGTTCTGATGCTATGCACGCTATCGACAATCGATTCACACACTAACCGTCCCACACTGCAACTATGTTATGAAGCGCCTCGATATATCCCTTGGCTAATAGCTCTTTTTTACTTGTTCACCAATGTATTTTCGCCGAATTCGTACACTATTGTTTGATTCTTTGAAATACTTCCCTCAGGAACGTGTGATATTCCATAGAGAACCTAACAATTTAGTGAAGTTATGGGATGAGTTTTATGGATTCATTGGAACTCCGAAAGGAAGAATGAAAACTGCAAGGGGCCTCTATTCAAAGCGACTTCTCACGGCTAAGGGGAAAAATCGGGGCTTTCTTGGTTTGCTGTCTCCATTTCACATGGTTTACAAAAAATAGACAAAACATAAAGGTTGCCTCTATAGTAAAGACCAGTGCTCACAGTCGACAGAAGGAAGAGCGGTTCAACTGATCTTCAGGTGACAAAACCTTTTTCACCTGACCTTTTCCTTTTCAGGTGTACCTCATACAAAAGACCCTGTGTCGCTGATAGGGTAAGTTGGCAAAGGAAGAATGGTGGAGTCGAAACATGACTACACGCTAGGTGATTCTTGAATGAAAGATTGACTTCGATTATACACGGGTCAGCTGTACCCAATACATTTATCCACTAGTAGCCTAAAGCATTTAGTGTTTCTGTGAGAACAGAAAATTATGGGAGTGCCCATGTCCCTTATAAAAGCTCAACTGAATTGATAAAAAATAATTTGTTTGAAGAGTAAAGATAGGGTTTTTTTAAAAAAAGGGGATGATATGGAATACAGGTTTTTAAAACTTTTTCCGTGCTAATATTATTTTAAAATGTTTGACCTCTGATTTTGTGGTCAACTAACGCAGCGTTGCCTATTTACAATAAACCCCATAATGAAGTGCATAGTTGTCACTATTTCTATTAGAACCGTTGTCAGACGAATTCACACCACATTTAGTACATTCAATCACACCACATTATTCATTCAATTTTTGGAAGCCTGCTGGAAACATAGGCTATATATTAATCCCGTTCTATGTGTCCTAGGTCGGGAGAAGGGGCTAAAAACAATTCGAAATCCCAATAGGTAGGTATTTAATTAATGTCCCCCTGGAGCCAACACAACGGGCTATTGGGGGATGGTCCGGGATCAATCTTGAAGTGAAAGATCCCAGGACAACGCCTCATAATTTTGAACCACGGTCAAGAACACCTGAGCAGGCATCCCACTCCAAACTTCCACACTTCGCCAACGTGAGGACACTTGAGGCCACGACAGATTTAACGTGCACCAGCCCCCGTCTATCCGACGGTCTGTGGCTGGACCGAGTTCGAACTCGCAACCCTCTGTTTTCTAATCCGTTGCTCTTCGAACTGGGCTATCGCTGCCCTCGAAATCCCCATAGAAATGACATTGATTATCCTTACTATCACAGTTTGATCAACTCATATCGAATTTGCTACACTCATTCTTTAAAACCCTGAGAGAAACATAGTCTAGATATTAACTCCATTCGATTTGTCCTGTGTCTTTAGAGAGATCTCAAAACAATTCGAAATCCCCATAGGACTACTATTGAGTATTATGATGAGTTACAAACAATTCGAGCAACGCCGGGTAATTCAGGTAGTGTTTTATAAGAGAGCCAGGTTTCAACAAATTTACTCGTAAAAACCTTTAAAATTCTTTTAAAGTGCATGCATTAAAAAAACAATTATTAATTATGTCATGATTATAATTAAATGTAGGAGGAAATTAGCTATCAATCACTGGACTAATGAAATCTTGTAGTGCGTTGTAATTTTTTCAGGCCAAAATTAAGATAATTTGCGCTGATTTTCATATCTCATTCTGATCACCAAATATTTATATTTGTTGGGCTATAAACACCTTCCATACGAGACTTCTGTACACCAAAGTTAAACGAAATCCCTTGTCTCTTCTTATTCATATTAAAATTTTAATCTTTAGGGCTTATTACTTTTAAAAAAATCACGTCACTCGATTTTCGAAACGAGAACTTACACTGCAAGGAGAACTCGTGAAGAAACAGTATTTAGTTTTATCAGATTTGAGACCCCGATAGACTCCTTTGATCTTCATTTTCAGTGGAAAAATTTTCTTTACAGTTACTTGGTCAGTGATGTTTGCTATACAGATATTATTAAAGATTTCTGAGTCTGAATAATTTCGTCTGAATATTATTCTCAGAATATTACCACTATAAAATATTTCATCATATAAATCCTTAGATATCAAAAATTACAAATCCCAGGATAACCTCTTACTACCCGATATAACTAATGCTAGGGCAAGGTAATTGGCTGCGACCCAGCGGTTGAGAAACACTTCATTTTCAATAGATAGGTATTTAATTAACGTCGCACTGGAGCAACACAACGGCTATTAGCGACAGTCCGGGATCAAACCCAAAGGGAGAGATCCAAGGACAACACACGTAATTTTGAAACACGGTCAGATGACGAGATCACACCTGAGCTAGCATCCCACTCTCCAAACTTCCACACCTCGCCAACGTGAGGATATTTCAGGTCACCGACAGAATTAACTTGCACCAGCCCCCCTTTTATGCGACGGTCTTTGGTTGGATTCGGACTCGCAACCCTCCAGTTGCTAATCCGTTACTCTTCCAACTAGGCTACTCATTTTCAATGGAAGACAAAATAAATGACAGACCTTCGAATAAGCTGGTTGAAATTTAGGTTTTATTATATAAAACTGTTTGGGGCTACGTCAAACCATTATCACTCAAATCATTTGTATGGTTTTATGAAATTATTTTCAACCATTTATATCAAACAAATCACAAATGTTTCGGGATTTACTTAATTCCTCCATTTTTGTATTCTGTATCTTGCGCCTATGAATCTTTAATTATCCGGATGCCATTTTACTCTATTGGGGTTCTCAGAGGATTGCGTCATCTGACCGTGGTTCAAAATTACGTGGTGTTGTCCTCGGATCTTTCCCTTTGGGATTGATCCCGGACCGTCACCAATAGCCCATTGTGTTGCTCCAGTGTGACGTTAATTGAAATACCCCCCCTCAGAGGATTGTCGAAATAACTAGACCATTAAAATTTAATAAAAATAATCCTTCAAAATCGTGTTCGAGAAGATTCCAAACGTCCCATACGTCCTTTCTTTAAAAAGTTATTGGTGCAAAATAACTCAGTTTACCATATGTGTACGGTTTTGTTTCTACTAATTTCTTCACGGATATGTGAACACCTAAAATCTGGAACCTTTGGGATAACATCCGTTGTGGTTACACTTGAGGATATTTTACATTAACAAAGCAAGTATTGGATATTTTTTGTTTAGCTTTGCTTGAAGTCTCATGTCTAAACTGCGATAAATAATTTCATCGCCTGATTTATACAAAAATCAGGCTGTAAATCTGTGTAATGGAGGCAAACTTTTGTGGGGAAGAAAATTAATGCTAGAATTTGACTTATTTACAATTAGTAGAAAATTACTCATTAAAAGAAAAATATATAAATTTATAATTTCAAAGTTTCCCATTGTTACAGTAAATATTTGTTTTTTTCAACACGTGTAAGAATATTTCTATGGATCAGCCCCTGAATTACTTCACTATTTGAAAATCATACTACAAGTATGTTCATACATACAAGAAGCACGCTTGAGAAGTTCTAGGTATAATTAGGCTTTTCTGGGACCTGGGTAGTAGCCCTTGGCCTTGCTATCTATCACTGTCATCGCTCTCCTTTGATGGTCCGGTCTGAATAGACTACTGCTGAGAGCGATTGACTGAAGAAGGGGAGAGCACTCCCTTTGTCCAAACCCTGACACTTTTAAAGAGAACTCGCTTTTTCGGGGTGACGTTTTCGGGAACACAACTTTGAGATTCCTCGCCGCCAGGAGGGTTTTAATTGCTACACTAAGGCTACTGAGGCGGCTAGAAGTGGATTTACCACCACTATGAACATCCGTGCAGTGACCGGAACTCGAACCCAGAGCCTGTTTACCCGGACCAGAGAGAGATAAGTGCAGACGAAACCACATTATTGAAATCATCGTAGTTATCGTGTAATGGAGATAGTTTGAACGGGGCCAAAGCACATTGGGAAATTCAAAGAACAAGCATAACGCCGTTTTTACTGTACTTGGGTGGCGTTCGGATGCCCATGCACATTAGAAAATCCAAAGAATAAACCATCTTAGCGCCATTTTTACTTCAGCAGATGGCATTTAGATGCAAATATACATTAGAAAATTCGAAAAGTAAATTAACATAGCGCCGTTGTCCTTCCAATAGGCGAAATGTCAAAATTGTGTAACACAGAGAGCTTTGCTTGGAGTTCCGCGAACATTAGAAAATTCAAAGAATAAACCAGCATAGCACCCGTTTTTACTGCACTAGGGTGGCGTTAGGATGCACATGCGCATTAAAAAATTCGAAAAGTAAACTAGAATAATGGCGTTGTTATTCCAATAGGAGGCATGTGAAACTTGTGTAACACAGACAGCTTTGATTGGAATCCCAGCACATTAGAAAATCCAAAGAATAAACCAGCTTAGCGCCATTTTCACTTCAACAGATGGCATTTAGATGCAAATGTACATTAGAAAATTCAAAAAGTAAATTAGCATAGCGCCGTTGTTATCCAATAGGTGAAATGTAAAAATTGCGTAACAGAGACAGCTTTGATTGGAGTCCTATGCACATTAGAAAATCCAAATAAACAGAATAGCACCGTTTGTACTGCAATAGGTGGAATTTGGACACACGACAGATTTAACGTGCACCAGCCCCCTTTGTATACAACGGTGTTTGGCTGGATTCGAACTCGCAACCCTTCGGTTGCTAGTCCGTTACTCTTCCAACCGGGCCACCGCGGCCCGGTTGGAAGAGTAAAATACCTACTATCCCTACCTTGAAAGAATTTAAACAATGCATTTTATTAAAAACTGAAATCAAATTCACTTTTAAACCATTCATAATTTTATTTCAAAAGACAGCATTGCGAAGATTTCTAGCGTGATTTTATATACAAAAAAATTACTGTGCAACTATAAACACTTTGATCACACACAATTCCATTTAATACTTTCACGGTGTAAGTCTTACACCACAGGAATGCTTTAAAATTTGATTTCATAGAATTCAACATTCTCTGGTTTCCTTTGCAAAATAGATCAAACCTCTCACTGATGTTTCTGTCAAAGTAGACAGAATTTCTTTCAAAAGAGATCCCAATTTAAAAATAGTTTTTATGCCAAATGAAGATCTGAAATAAAAAAAACGCAAAAGAGTCTTGGGGTCATCAGACTTAATATCAAAGTAAGAAATTACTTTAAAAGCATATTAAAGTGACGAATCTCTGTTGACCCCCCTTGACAAAAGGAATCTTAGCACAATATAATGGCAAGGCAATAAATAACAAATAGTGAAAAGAGCAGTTCAGAGTCGCAATAACCGTTCCGACTTTTATCGGAAAATAACAGGTATTGCCCATCCTTTTGTAGAAACAGCTGACTGCTTTTACGTTTCCCTCCCTTCAAGCATCGCTTAATTTATTTGCGTGACGTCGTGCGCAGATGCAGAATATGCCAGTTCTGCGCCGGCCTCCCCAACCGAAAAGAGGCGGCTAGTTAGTTCTGCGGTTTCGTACTAACGTGCGGTAATTTCTTGTCTAAAGTCAGATGGCTAGGATGGAACGCTTGAAAACCATGCAGTGTACTGTTACTCAACATTTAAAATAATGTTGCCTAAAAGTAATTATTTGGCTTCGAAGAGCAGCAGTGAATTTATGTGTAGACTTAAAACGAGTCTTCAGAAACAAGTTTTCGCGATGGCTACGTTGCAGTTATCAGGCGAATTTTTATATTTCTGTTGGAATGTGACTTCGATTTTAAAGTACTTTTTCGTTGACACTTGGATGTATATCAACATTATTTCCTAAAATTGCCATCTTTACAAATGGCTAGGAATAATAGCTGCCTGGTTTTTGAAGCGTTTCAATCATGATGCATTTAGGCTTCACAAATTATTCGGATTTTCATTTCCCTCCCATCAGTTAAAAGGATCATCCATGGATTTGTTTCCAGTATGAAGAGGTAAGTGCAAAATTTTCATAAATAGAAATTATCTTGCTACGTTTCTTAAGATAAGAAACATTCTTTCTCGTCTTGTATGCTAACAGCATGAAATTAAAATACTTATATACAGCAGTGTAAATTTTGTATTGAATTTATTGACGAGAAAGTGAATAGTTGTCAATTTTATGATACGATTCATTTGTGGATAAACGGCTAATATGCTGGAATTATACTTTTGAGTGATTTTTTTTTCATAAAAAAATCAGTGTAAAGTATACATTTCAGTATATCACTTACATTGAATATCAAAATATTGATATATTAGCTATTGTAATAATATGCTGAATAATATGCTATTCAGAAAATAACTGATTATATTTCGTATTTAATAGCATTTCAGAGAATGATTTGCTAGTATGGAATTTTAAAAATAATTCTCAACATAAAACTATTGCATTGATCCATAAAATCAATCAAATCTTTCCAAGATAAAAATATGTGCTTTAGATCTAATTCAGGACTCGCCGAATATAGGGCTTGTTTCGAAGTAAAAGAATCAGTTGTATTTACATTATGGCTCTTTGAATTTTAAAAGCATGTTTAAAGCAAGTGTAATGTTCAATACATAGTTATAGTGTGGTCAAATTCCAAATTTTTGCAGCCTTTTCAGTATTTTTATAGCATAGCGAAAAAGTAAATTTATCCCATTTTACAAATTTCCTATAGCTGATATTTTAAAAAGTATGAAAGAAAATAGACTGGAATAGATGAGCATTATAAATGCTGATTAGCTTAAGTAAATTGCCTACACATCAAAGCGCTTTCACTTTTAATTCAAATTTTTAAATTGAATACGTACAAATTCCCTCTTCACATTTTAATTTATGAGTAGAAAGTGAAACCTAGTGCTAGGTTTCAAATAGCATCAATTCCTGTCAAAATGACCAGTGCGATTTTAAGCACACATATTTCAGTATAATTTCTTCAAACTTAATATACTAAGAATTGACTATTGCATCCATAACTTAACTATGTATGATTCAGAACAATAGTTTATAGACTAATAGCTTCCATCAATTATGAATTTTAATCAGTTTTATTATTTAAAAAACTGCCAAAAAATGACCTTTACAACTGCTGTTCCAAAGTCACAACCAATAGTGGAATGTAAAATAAGTACTTATAGAGAAAATAAAATAACGCTATACATCAATAAGATATATCACACAGATTTAAGTAAATTAAACATGTTTTTTTCGTAAAAGAAGATTGATTTGTTAAAACATGATTTGGCATACTCTTTCAAACTGCTTCAGCTTTGGCAGACTTGTGGCAATGCTTTTTGTAGCAAGTCATTGCAGGCAAAGGCAACCCTGCTTTATTAGGATTACGGCAACCAGGAGATTATTTGAATCTTGTTAATTTTTGTAAATTGTCTTTTTATTTGCCATGCCTTCTAGTTTGCTTAGAATGTGATTTTTTATAACATTCATATCATATAGCCTGGTTCCATTAGATGAAAACTAATAAATTATTTAACTTGGACAAACTTTTATAACAATATTTCAGAAAAAGTAAAGATTTTTTCATTTCTACTACTTAATGAATCATACTAAGTACCAAACATCAGTGCCCTCGGGGAACATCTCTTTAGGTGGGTACGAGTTGCATGGCCCCAAGGTACTCTAGTTATCTTTTCCTTTCCCCAGCTTTAGTAAACACCCTGGAATACCCAAGTGAACCTTTTCTGCTCTCATCATTCTATATACTCTATTCCCAATCTCTTGTAGAGCACTAAACAATAAAAAAATTTCAACTTTCCTTTTAGACCACCTGCAGTCATGTGTGTTCAGATAGTCTTATGGGACAAAGATTTTGATATGGTCATGCAGCAAATTAAAAAGTAAAATTATTAAAATAAAAATCAGTCAAACTAATGTTTTAATCTGTTCAATAAAAAATACATACATTTCTGATAATTTTTGAGCAACAAGCATTGAGTGTAAATGTTTTAATAGTTGATACTACCGATAGTGATTAAACATCCAAACAGTTTTTAATTACTTATAAATGTGTATTGAATATGCAGGATATTAACTTAACTAATTTACCCTTTTGGGAAATGTGCATCGTAATTTTGGGCACCTGTGCTTATATTTTGTCTCTAAAGGCACTCTGTCTTAAAGTATACTAGGCTCTACTGTTCTATTTTAAGAAGATTGTTGGAAATGCTTTTAAAATGTTTTCTCCCCACATCCATGATTCTGTCTTGGAGGGTTTGCCCACTGCGCAAGCTACCTGCAAGTTGTAGGAGCGCAGGTTTGATTCCTCCCAGGGTGCATTTTTCTCTTCTGTGTCAGTAAAAACTGAGTATGTCCATTTACTTGGCTTACCAAATATGGCCCTAGTGCCAACCATGATCCTAAATTAAATGCAAAGGCCAAAAGTGAAAGGCTGTTCAAATATTTTGGCAAATTTGAATTTAGATGAGCAATAATTTGTTATATATTTCAACAAATCGTGCATATTAATTTGGGAAAGTACTTTTAGAGTTAATTAAGATTTTTGAAAGAAATTATTTTCAATAGTGGGTTTAATCAAATTCTCATATTTTAAAAATTGTTTTAGTTCTGGTTCAACTTAAATACAAATAATGTTGAACATGAGAATATTTTCATTCACACTATTCAAATATTAAGGTCTAAGATCAATAAGTGTGTGAAATCAGTTCTTGCAACACATACTTGTGTAACATTTGAAGAAAATGTTTAAAAAACATGTTCAAGCTAAACTGAACTAAATCTCAAAGGACTACAGAAATCTAATTTTTTCATAATGTGGAAGATTGATAGTTTTGAAATAGTTTATTAGTGGTATTGCACACTGGTGCGTTACTGATCACAAAAACTGTTTAAAAACAAACCCTGAAGCCTTACATGTGATTGCAGGTAGCCAAAAAGACTTTCATGTCAGTAAAACTTTAGATGTCCACTGATTTCATGTTTGGCATAGCTTGGACGAATGTGGCTCTCGTGCCATTAAAGCCAACCAACTTAAAGCGGGAGTTCTAAAAATATTTAAAACTGTTGTATACTCTGTCAAATAATAGCCGTGTTGGATGCTTTAAGGGGTTCGTTTAATTTAATAAAAGTGGGTGTAATTTTCAGATTGTTTTGCATATTCTGTTAAAAAATGAATCATTCAGTGTTCCTCCACAATTATACACATTGTAGGGAGTAAAAGCATGGAAGATCTTGCACATGCAGGAAAAATCTACATGTGAAAATCAGTCTGAGACAGTAAGCCATGTTATAATAAATCAAATTAAATATTTTAGATGTATAAGAAATAAGTATGACTTGACTAATGTTATTCTGTGTATCTACATCCTCTTAAGAGAAATATTATGTCCCAAATATCTGCAGGGCTGTCATGGCTCAGTGGGTATGTCCACTGTGCTAGTTACCTTCGAGTTGTAGGCGGCACAGGTTTGATTACTGCCAGGTGCATTCCTCCCTGGGTATATTTCTCTCTTCTGTGTCAGTAAAACTCATTGTGTGTCTGTCTATTACTTGATATTGTATGTCTTGTGTCTGGCACCGCATGGCCAAATATGATCCTTGAGCCCCATAAAAACCCCAAAACCAACCCACCCAAATATCTACTCTGAAAGGAAGGATGGAAACTCGGTTTAGATAATAAAATGTTAGCAGTGGGCAATACTATCGTGCTCTTGTCTAGAAAGCATTTACTCTAAATTTTGTCTGCAGCTTTGACATACTTTTTGTATTGCCAAGGTAGGATTTCTTAAAGAACACCGTTTTAGGCTTAAAGGAAAATAATTAACCCTTCAGGCGGCCACCCCAAGATATTTCGTAAACCAAAATGCAAGTTTAAGTGTCAACCCAGAGATATCTCGTAAACCAAAATGTAAGCTTAAGTGTCAACCCCGAGAATCTTTGAACGGTCACTTTTCCTTCCCCTCGACCACCCGTGTCCTCTAATGAGAGGGCATGGCTGGAGACTCTTTGTGCGAGGGGTCTTGATGGGGAACGGACCTTACCAAAAAGGTACTTCCTCACAATGTATTGTCAATGGATTGCCTTTGGCATGTTTTAAAGAGTATAACAACAGGGTATTCCTGTCTTTCTTAAACTACACTTTGGAAGCGTCTACCTTCGGGTTCTTCGGAAAAATGAAGTCGAATTGAAAATTCGAAATCACAATCTTGAGTTTCAAAACATTTCGAAATGTTTCATCTGAAGTACTATTAAAAATTTACGAAACAAAAATGAAAACTTAAAGCATTAAGATTACGAATTAACATGAATTCTGAGAAAAAGGTTGAAAATTAAGAAATTAAAGTTATGATTTTTATTGCAGTCAAAACTACATGATATACTTTTTAAACTACGTACAATTGTTTAATTTAATATATCAGTACGTAATAAACACTTAAGGAAGTACGGTAATTTTAAGAGTTCGAATAGGTTTGGTATAATGGGCAACCTGGGGGCCATCAATGCGATAAATAATTTCAAAAGCTCTAGCTTCGTCCTTTCTCTCAAATATTAATTATCAATGGATAATCAACCCTTTGAAAATCATGCTAAATTTTGCAAAAAAAGAAACTGGGTAAAAACCTTTCTCCTCGTATGAATGTAATTTGCAAAAAACAAAATTTAGTTTTTTAGGGGTGATGTGCACTTGTGTGTCTCCTCTAGAGCACCTCCTAGATATTACACTATCAAATTGTAGAATATAGTCTTAATATGCCTAGAACATCAATAGACCAAGCTTTTACCATTTGAAGGTGATACGTTCCCCCGCCCTAAAATTACTAACATTTACCAATACTTGTACAAAATACATATAGAAATTACTTTTAATTTATTTTTAAGAAAGGAAATGTTTCATAAACTCATTCTTGAATGTCTTAAAGAGCAATTTAATCAAGATATGTAGGCATTTAACTAACGTCGCACTAGAGCAGAACAACGGGTTATTGGCGTCGGGCCGGGATCAAACAAAAATGGAAAGATCCAAGGAAAATTTAATTTTGAACCATGGTCAAATGACGAGGTCAACGCCTGAGATGGCACACCACTCTCCAAACTTCCACACCACGCCAACGTGAGGACATTTGAGGCCACAACAGATTTAATGTGCACCAGCCCCCCTTTATACACAACGGTGTTGGGTTGGATTCGATCTGTGACAACCCTCCGGTTGCTAAACTGTTACTCATCCAACCGGGCTACCGCGGCATGAATTTATTCAAGGAACACATGTATGTGCAGTCAAAACTGAATTCGGTAGATGGGATACTGAATGACATTCAAAATCCAATACAATCTTCACTAGCAGAACATATTTTATTTGTCTTATTTTAAGCGTTTATCTGTCTCATATAAAGCGTGTCATTATAACAGTAAAGATGAATCGTTGGTGTGGTAGCCAAACTATTCGCTGGCGTTTTGTAAATTCAACAGTTAGACATACGATTTAAAATTTCCCATTACTATTCAATCCTCAGTTGAATTAAATAACTCTGAATAGCCTATTCACTGTTACTGTAATATGCTAAGTTTCATAAAAATACGTTTGCACGTTTTGTCTGACAAACATTTATACAGACACGAAACGTGTAACTATTAATTTTGAAATAAAATGATTTTTAAATGAATAAGTCCATTTCAATGAAAAATGAATTGGACGAATATATTTCTGTTCAATTTTGATTCTTTGAAATTGACAGCTACTTCCCTCAGGAACGTGTAAAATTCCATAGTAGAACCTAACAATTTAGTGAAGTTAGGGGATGAGTTTCATGGATTCATTGGAAGTCCAAAAGGAAGAATGAAAACGGCAAGGGCCTCTATTCAAAGCGACTTTTAAGATCATTCTCACGGCTAAGGGGCAAAAATGTGGTTGAAGACCTTTTGTGCGAGGGGTCATGATGGGAACAGACAAGCCCTAAAATACTATCCCTCAAGTCACTGCTTTGGCGTGTTCGTTGAGTATCACGACGGCATTCCTGTCTTTGTTAGCTACACTTTGGAAGCGTGTATCTTCGGGTAAAAGAAGTTGAATTGGAAATTTGGAACCCACAATCACTTTTCGAAAATGTATTCTCACTGCTATTTTGCTTTTACTTTTTGAGATGAAAACATTTTTAAATGCTTCATCTGAAGTACGATTAAAAATTTACCAAACAAATAACACGAAGGGACATGAATTCAGGGAAAAAGATTGAAAATTAAAGGTATGATTTTTGCTGCAGCCAAAATCACAAGACATACATTTTAAATTATGCACAATTGTTTAATTTAATTCACTGTATGAAGTGCGATAATTGACGGAGTTCTAATAGGTTTGGTGAAGCCAGCTACCTGCGGGCCATCGATGCGTTAAAGAATTTAAAAATTCCAAAAGCTCTAGTTTGGTTCTTTCTCACAAACATTAATTAACAATGGATAATTAACCCTTTGAAAATCATGCTAAATAAAATGTTTTGCAAAAAAAAGAAACTGGGTAAAGACCTTTCGCCTCGTATGAATGTAATTTGCACAAAATTTAGTTTTTTAAGGGGTGGTGCGCTCTTTTATGTCACTTCTAGAACACCTCCTAGATATCACTCTATCAAATGAGAGAATAGTCTTAATATGCCTAGAACATATCTATACCGAACTTTTACCATTTGGAGGTAATGAGACGTCCTACCGCCCTAAAATTGTTAACATTTGCCAGTCTTGGCAAATTTATTTGTACTTGTTCGTACTTGTCTTTAAAATTCTTTAACACCATGCTACTCGCGGGTGCGACTAAATTTTTTTAATCTGAATTTCCCAAATCATCGTATTTGTATAGCTTTTCTTATTTTACCTGCCATATATTCTATTTAATTATAAACATTTCAGATCAGAAACAAAATATGTTTAACGCACATAATGCAACAAGGGGATAGACATCTATATACAAAGCTGAGTTGGTGTCTTTCTGTCCTCTATACAAATCTACACCGTTTGACCTATCCACACCAAATTTGGTACACTTATTCTTCAGAACCCTACGGGTAATGTATACTACATATTAACCCCCTTTCTATTTTTCTTGGGTGTGCAGAAGGGGGTAGAACAATTCGAAATCACAATAGGAATAGCATTAAGTATTTTTACGATCACTGTCCGAACAATTCACAACAAATATATGGTACTTTCATTCTATAGAATCATGCTGGCAACGTAGGCTATATATTAACCCCGTTCTATTGGTCCTAGATATGCAGAGGGACCAAAACAAATTTGAAATCCCCTTAGGAATAACATTGAGTATTTTTACGATCAATGTCATACCAATTCACACCAAATTTGGTGCATTCATTCCTTAGAATCCTGTGGAAAATATCGACTACATTTTTAACCCGTTCTTTTGTCTTAGGTCTGGAGAAAGGCTAAAAACAATTCAAAATCCCCATAGAAATAACATTGAATATTTTGAAGATCACCAGTGTCAGACAAATTCACACCAGATTTAGTACATTCAATTTTTGGAAGCCTGCGGGAAACATAGGCTATATATTAATCCCGTTCTATTTGTCCTAGGTCGGAAGAAGGGGCTAAAAACAATTTGAAATCCAAATAGGTTAGTTAATTAATGTTCCCCTGAAGCCAACACAACGGGCTATTGGGGGATGTTCCGGGATCAATCCTGAAGTGAAAGATCCCAGAACAACGCCTCATAATTTTGAACCACGGTCAAGAACAACACCTGAGCCGGCACCCCACTCCAAACTTCCACACTTCACCAACGTGAGGACACTTGAGGCCACGACAGATTTAACGTGCACCAGCCTCCGTGTATCCTACGGTCTTTGGCTGGACCGAGTTTCGAACTCGCAACCCTCTGTTTTCTAATCCGTTGCTCTTCGAACTGGGCTACCGCTGCCCTCGAAATCCCCATAGATATTACATTGATTATCCTTACTATAACAGTTTGATCAACTCGTATCGAATTTGCTACACTCATTCTTTAAAACCCTGCGAGAAACATAGTCTAGATATTAACTTCATTTGATTTGTCCTGGGTCTGTAGAGAGATCTCAAAACAATTCGAAATCCCCATAGGACTACTATTGAATATTACGATGAGTTACAAACAATTCGATCGACGCCGGGTAATTCAGATAGTGTTAATAAGAGGTTAGTTAGATAGTTAGTAATAAGAGGGTCCGGTTTCAACAAATTTACTCGTAAATACCTATAAAATTCTTTTAAAGTACATGCATTAAAAAACAATTATTAATTATGTCATGGTTATAAGGAAATGGAGGAGGAAATTAGCTATCAATCACTGGACTAATGAAATCTTGTAGCGCGTTGTAATTTTTTCAGGCCAAAATTAAAATAATTTGCACTGATTTTCATATCTCATTCTGATCACCAAATATTTATATTTGTTGGGCTATAAACACCTTCCAAACGAGACTTCTGTACATCAAAGTTAAACGAAATCCCTTGTCTCTTATTCATATTAAAATTTTAATCTTTAGGTCTTATTATTTTTAAAAAAAATCACGTCACTCAATTTTCGAAACGAGAACTTACACTGCAAGAACTCGCGAAGAAACAGTATTTAGTATTATCAGATTTGAGACCCCGATAGACTCCTTTGATCTTCATTATCAGTAGAAAAATTTTCTTTACAGTTCCTTGGTCAGTGATGTTTGCTATACAGATATTATTTAGGCGTTCCGAGTCTGAACATTTCCGCACATTCAAATACGATTCTCAGAATATTACCACTATAAAATATTTCATCATAAAAATTCCTTAGATATCAAAAATGACAAATCCCAGGATAACCTCTTACGACCCAATATAACTAATGCTAGGGCAAGGTAATTGGCTGCGACACACTTCAATTTTCAGTGGATTAATTAACGTCGCACTGAAGCAACAATGGCTATTAGCGACTGTCCAGGAACAAACCCGAAGGGAAAGATCGAAGGACAACACCACGTAATGTTGAAACACGGTCAGATGACGAGATCACACCTGAGCTAGCATCCCCTCTCCAAACTTTCACACCTCGACAACGTGAGGATATTTCAGGTTACCGATAGGGGGGAATTAACTTGCACCAGCCCCCTTTTACGCAATGGTCTTTGGTTGGATTCAGACTCGCAACCCTCCAGTTGCTAATCCGTTACTCTTCTAACCAGGTTACTCATTTTCAATGGAAGACAAAATAAATGACACAGACCCTCGAAAATGCTAGTTGAAATTTAGGTTTTATTATGTAAAACTGTTTGAGGCTACGTCAAACCATTATCACTCAAATCATTTGTATGGATTTATAAAATTATTTTCAACCACTTATGTGAAACAAATCGCAAATGTTTCGGGATTTACTTAATTCCTCCATTTTTGTATTCTGTATCTTGCGCCTATAATTAATTATCTTTAATTATCCTGATGTCATTTTAGTCTTTTGGGGTTCTCAGAGGATTGTCTGAAATAAATATACCATTAAAATTTAATAAAAATAATGTTCAAAATCGCGATCAAGAAGATTCCAAACGTCTCATACTTCCTTTCTTTAGAAAGTTATTGGTGCAAAATAACTCAGTTTACCACATGTGTACAGTTTTGATTCTATTTATTTCTTCACGGATAAGTGAACACCCAAAATCTGAAAACCTATGGGGTAATATCAGTTGGAGTTACTCTTTAGGATATTTTACATTAACAAAGCAAGTATTGAATATTTTTGTTTAGCTTTGCTTTAAGTCTCTCATGTCTAACTCAACTGCGATAAATAATTTCATCGCTTGATTTATGCAAAAATCATGCTGTAAATCTGTAATAGAAGCAAACTTTTGTGGGAAGAAAATCAATGCTAGAATTTAACTTATTTACAATTAGTAGAAAATTACTCATTAAAAGAAAAAATATATAAATTTATAATTTCAAAGTTTCCCATTGTTACAGTAAATATTTGTTTTTCAAGCACGTGTAAGAATATTTGTATGGATCAGTCGAATGTATCTTGGGCCCCTGAATTATTTCACTATTTGAAAATCATTCTACAAGCACACTTGAGAAGCACAAGTATTTGACAAGCACCCTCGAGAAGATTCTATGTATACTTAGGGTTTCTCGAACCTGGGAAGTAGCCCGTGACTTTGCTATCTATCACTGTCATCGCTCTCCTTTGATGGTCTGGTCCAAATAGGCTACTGCTGAGACCAATTGACTGAAGAAGGGGAAAGCACTCCCTTTGTCCAAACCCTGACACTTTTAAGGGGAACTCGCTTTTTCGGGGTGCCGTTTTCGTCAACACAACTGTAAGATACCACGCCGCCAGAAGGGTTAACGAAAAGAATTTTAAAAATAGAAAAAAGAAATCCACACAACTGATTATCCTTTAAAAAGTTTTTTGACTATTAATCACGATTCCTTAAGGAAATCCAAACAAACTATTATCCAGATATAATTGTATAAAAAATAAACAATTAACTCCCTTATTTCCTAAGTTGCCCAAACACCAGAAAAATTAAACTTCACATTTTGCAAAAGAACACCTGAAACTTATCAACTATACTAAATGCAGAAGGCATGGTAAAATAAAAAAAGATAATGATTTACAAAAATTAATAAGATTCAAAATGCAGTTGATTCTCTAACCTTTAAAACATGCTAATACGGTAATTATAGAACTGTACTAGCATATGGACTACAGGAACAAAATTCTGAGACTGGTCGAATGGGAATTTTTACAAGAATTGACCCAGTAATTTACCTTTGTCAGAAACTAATGTAGTGATCCCATAATTAAACCTGTTCTAAATTATCACCAGTTCTGCGAAAAGCTGGGTTGTGTTTTCTCTGCTTGAATCTTTATTTCCAACATAGTAAAGCCTTGTTATCAAACATATCCTTTCACCAGATGTTTCCAAGTTCCACAATACCCCCTCAGTCTATTTCATTTCTTCCATGCTGCACGATATATTGACCCAGTGAAATGTTGATTTCTTTGTTATGTTAGTCATCAAGGTCTGTTGACAATGTTTCCAATTTTCTACTCAATGTTAGTCTATCCAAAGTTTAAGTTAAAATTAACAGTTGAATTAACAGCAGTTGAATTAAAGCAGTTGAATTCAACAGTTTTTCTTGAATTTAAAAGTCATTTACAAATGGAGAAGATCTAAATCGATATTTTGTAGCCACTTCGCGTGTACACTTTTTGTATGTGTGAAGTCACAAAAAATTTGAGTGTTTTAATTTCTACAAGTCCTTTATAAATTACCGTTAAATAGATGAAAAACTTAATCAAAAGCTAAGTGAAAAATGCCCTTGAAAATTATTTGAATGGGAAAATTTACTCAGTGAAAAGTAATTATTTTCATATATTGAAAAATATTATAATTGAAAACTATTATATTGAAAAATATATAAAAATATTATAATAAAATATTAGAAATGCAACTGAAAATTAAAGCCTCCATGCTGTAAGAATTATTTGAATGTTAGATATAAATGCTTGAAAAATGAAATTTTAATGCAGGGTTTTTTATATATTTTTAAAAGTAATTATTGGGCATGTACTAATATTTCTGGGAGTAATTGGGTCTTGTGGATAGGATATTCGATTGGATGAATTTTAATTTCATGTGTATTTTCATTAAAAATTGAATTGAAATAAAATTGGTTTAATTTACTTCAATTCTATAATTTTTACTCCGAAGAGCATTTTAAAATTTCATTGAGTGTCACATTTTTAGTTTTGAAATTTAGTTACTGATTTGAGTATGAACAGGAATAGTTGGTTATGGGAAGACTTTCCTTTTCGATGATTGGGGAAAAGAACAACTTTTATTTATTTACTTGCTTTGGATATAAAATACAAACTTGTTTGATATAAGACAATTAAATAATCACATTTCAATAAATATTGGTTTCAATTATACCAAAGATGAAAATCTTAAGACTTGAATAGCATTATATTACTAGGGGTGATCAAAAAGTAAGGTTACAAGGTCGATATTCCTGGAGTTTCGTCTGTTATACAGAAATTAGTTGTGTGCAGTAATTCTAATACATACGGTCGTAAACTGGAGAGTTTCACCTACCCGCGACCTACAGCACTAGTTGAAGGTTAACAGAAATGGCGACTCGTTTGGAAAACTGGTCTCGCCAAGAAATCCGCTCAGTTATTCGATTTTTGTGGGTGAAACATGCAAGCACCCCTGAAATTCACCGGCAGCTGGTAGAGGTTTACAGAGAGACTAATGTCTCGTCAGCATGTTGCAGAATGGTGGTGAAAGTTTGCAGCCGGTAGAGAAAAGGTCACCGACGAGGATCGCAGTGGCCGACCCAGCATGGCAACAACAGATTTGAACACAGCTCGCGTGGAGGAGCTGATTCAGGACAACAGGAGGATCACGATATGCCATATGACGGAGGAATTGGGAATGTCGTTCGGAAGCATTCGTCACATTGTTCATAATATTCTGCAGTACCAGAAAGTTTGTGCCCGATGGGTTCCACGACAGCTGTCCGATCCACACAAGGAGAAGCGCATGGGGGCAAGTCTGCAACTTTTGCAACGGTTCTCCACGGAAGGAAGCAGTTTTCTTCACCGTATTGTCACGGGTGACGAAACATGGATCCACCTCTACCCCAGTACTAAGCGGTCGTCAAGGGAGTGGAAACAATACCTCCTCTCCAAAGAAAAAAAAATTTAAGGTGACGCCATCTGCCGGGAAGGTGATGGCCACAGTTTTCTGGGACAGCGCGGGTGTCTTACTCGTGGAGTTTTTGGAAAGAGGGCACACAGTGACCGCTGACCTATACTGCGAGACCTTGACACGATTGCGCGAAGCAATCAGGAGGAAATGGCCAGGACTTCTCACCGAGGGCTTCATCTTCCTTCACGACAACGCGCAACCTCATACAGCCCAGAGAACCACCACGCTGTTGAAGAAATTTCGCTGGGACATCATCGACCACCCTTCCTACAGCCTGGACCTCACTCCAAGCGACTTCTCACTTTAAGGAGAACCTAGGGGGCCGACAATTCGCTTCAGACAAGGAGGTGAAACCTTCACCACAATGTGGCTGAACACGCAAGGACAGGATTTTTACCAGGGGGGAATATTCAAACTCATTCCACGAAGCGACAAGTGCCTAAACCGATATGGAGACTATGTCGAAAAATAACCTAATGCATGTACTATCAGTTGGCTATATTGGTTTTATGAAAATAAAATCTACACGTTTCATTGCATGCTTTGTAACCTTACTTTTTGATCACCCCTCGTATATACATAATTTATTATAAAACAGCTGATTTTAGTGACTAAAATTTTCAATTGCTGAACCTTGATGTTCATTAATATTTGCACTGATAAAGATGCAATTCATATTGCAACAATGTTTAAATACAACAGTAAATCAAGGGGAATTAAAAAATTACCTGTTTTGCAATTAAAATAATTGCTGTAAAATAAAATAATTTTTCCACTCTTAAAACTTGTAGGGGGGAACCTGGAAATTCCTTTCCGCACCTTTTCCCATCTTCAGTAAAAACTTGCGAACACATCTTAAATGATCTAATTTAAAGTATTTTTAATATTCTGATCATAAACATTCGTGTTTATTGTACTATACTTGAAAATTAATTCTTGCCTCTAGTATCAAAAATCCAAGTTTTAGTTAACACTTAAAGTGAATATTTCAATGCATATGCATTTTCATCAGCAAGGTTGAAAATAACTGAACAAAATTGGCCACAAAACAACTTGATCTGCTTATAATTTCATTAAAAATAAGCTTGCTTTATATCAACAAAAGAAAAACAATTTGTAGTTAGATTTCACAACAGTATTTCTTAATTTATTGTCATATTTTGTGGCCATCAAATTAGTGAATATCTAATGTTTTTAATGTTGGGTTTTGTAAGACATCACATCCAAGTCCTTAAAATCATATTTACTCAATGTTTATTGACTAAATATGATTTTTTTCTGTGTTTCATTATGCTAATTCAAATTGAATTAATAACAAGAAAAGCTTAGATGGCCATTTTTGACAGCTTGGCCAAAACCAGTCCCTTATCTGAAATGACAAATCCTTGCTCTTCAAACTAGCATTTACTTAAAAAGCACCATAATTGTAAAATTTAAAAATGACATGCTAATACTTTTCATTTTAAGTATTTCTATTGGGCAGACTAATTATTTTACATTCAAATCTGCAAATAAATTAAATCATTACTAGAAAATTTCCAACTATTTTGCTACTGTAATTTTTGGTTTCTGATATATACTCAGGAATGTGTGACTAATAATTATGTGTCCAAAAATTTTCAAAATATAGTTTATTACAACTGAATATTCTCTATCAGTAACGAGTCATTTTTGCTATGAAAAAAAATTCAGTTTGATTTCTGAAATCATTAAAATTCGGCAGCCAAGTGGTCAAATGCATGATTAAATATAAAAGTAGTTTTAATTTTTTGGTGAACTTGCATATAAAGCTTCGTTCCAAGTAAATTCAATAAATAACTACATTTGATATCTTGTTTTCAATATATACTTCGAAATCATCTCCTTTCGTTTTAGAGCTTACCAGTACTTTCGTTTTAGAGCTTACCAGTACTTTCGTTTTAGAGCTTACCAGTATTCAAAGATAATTTTGCTTGAATTAACAAAAAATTTAATTATCGCAAATGATCATAACGATGTGTATAATTTAAATCGATTAATGTCACATTGTGAGTATTTTTATTTTTAACGAACGTTGCAATTTCGATTTCCATTCGGTCGCTTATTTCCGATTTCCATTCGGTCGCCAATTTCGTTTCGATTTCGAAGTTAGTTCTATTCATGATCTGAAATTCCATCTTCATCCAAAAAGATTTTTTAAATTACACACCTCTTGTACAAGATTGTGCGAATTAAGAACGGTTGTGAAATTAACCAACTGAACTTAATTTCGATTCGTGCACGTGTGTTGACAGTTAGAAAAAAACCAACACTTGAGAAAATCCATATTATGAATTAAAATAATTTAAAAGGAGATAAAAAATTTTACCTGGGACAATTTTTCAGTTATCTGATTTCTCGGTAATTAACGTTTTTGTTACATCGTTTTAAATCAGTGAAGCTATTCTTGGAAGCCTAACCTAAGCTCGGTTCTATTGCATTTAAGTTTGTATTTTGAGTGATAAGTTTTGCACGAGATCTCAGGATCTTATATAATAAAGATAAGTAGGACTTACCCATTAACTTCGATGGTTCACCGTAGGATAAACGCGGAAGGACACGGTTCGCCGTAGTACAACCTGTCACGGAGATCTTGGCATGTTTGTGATGTCAGGGTCGTTCATTGCCCAATAAGAACTCGCGGTTGTAGTTGCGACAGCGCTTTAGTTTTGATTCTTAACGGGAATCCGGCGTGGGGGTAAGCGATGAATAATTTTCCGTTTCTGTGTCGGCAAATATTATCTAAGGGGAAACAGAACAAAAAGAAATTTTAAATTATGTATCAAACATTGAATGCATTGAACAGAAGAAATGAAATTGAAACTTTTTAAATCAAAAACTTTTTGATTCAATCGGTTTTTCAAAAATGTTTAAATTTTTTCTAGTCATCAATTTTCTGTGTCAAGGATTTTAAAGAGAAAAGTAAAAAAAGATTCGGATTAAATGGATTGACGAATTGCAGAAATCATGATTTTTATTTTAAACATTCGGAGAAAAATCGTTTTTTTTTTATTCATTTAGATTTTTAAAATTGAATTGAATTTTTATGCCTTAAAGTTTGAACTTGTGAGATATTAATCATGCAAGTCCCACAGTGCAGTTTCTATATGGAATTGATTTATGTTAGATGTTAATATCTATGAGAGTTTGGGAAATAGCTTCAGGGCAAACTTTTGAAAGATTAAAGCAATCAAAAAATAGTCCTTGGGACTTGTAAACTTCAATTCTATTTGGGTACATACAAATCCATAATACTTGAAAATCTGCATTACAGGCATTTAAAATCGGAATATGGAATTTTAAATGATAAAATAAATTTAAATTTTTCCTGCCATTTTGTTCCACTTGTTTCAAAGTAAGTAGAAATTGTTAATTGAGAAAATCCTTAAAAAACTGAAGTAGCGTTTATATGATGCGATTATAAAATGCAGGGTATGCCGATTTAAATCAGCTCAACTGAAGTCATGATTCAAATCAATTGGATTTTTTATAAAGAAATCACGAACAATTAAGAATCAAGAACGCATGATGCAAATAGTTTTAAAAATTTGCTTTTACTCAGTAACACCCCTCGAATGACCTTTTTTAACTGAAAATAATGGGCTTCACTTTAAGGACACTGGAGATAACAGTATTAATTGGGTTGTGGTATGGCACCAACTTGGGGGGGGGGGAGAAATTATTCGGGCGTTAGTAAAATACCTTGCTTCATACCTTTTGGAACTATTTTGTCAATAAATCATTACCTATATTGGTATTTTTTAATATTTATACCTCATATTGGAGGGCGGAGGCTGTGTACCAATTAAATAAAATAAATTTAATTAATATTAAAACCTGAGGAGGAAATATTAGAACCAAAGAATATTCAGATCTCTAGAACTTTGGCCTTTATGTTAAAGTAACCTAATAACAGATCGAATCCCCTTCATATTTTTAATATTTGTCCCTCGAGTTTTAGGGTCTTGGGCCCTACCATAAAATTTTAAAGGGTTTCAGGGGGTTAGGCATCTAGGGTATGCTTGGTGTAGGTTTTCTCTTAAACTTTAGTTTCTCATTGAAAATATTTACCTCCTGTTTGGGTAGATACAAGGGATTTGGACCTCTAAAAGCTGGGGCCTGTGTTAGGATGAGTCACAACTTACAACAAATGTTTCACTTTTGCTCACTTGAAACAAGTGTTATACTCACAAATATGTTTGGCAGCAGATGTTGAGTTTTATACATATTGGGGCAGGTCCTTATGTCCTCCAACTGTTTTCAGTTAATTTTGACATACTTTTTCCTGTGGAAAGGTTGGATTCCTGTCAGGTGCATTCTTCCCTGGGTGTTTTCTCCCTTCTGCATCAGTAAAACTTTCATTGTATGTGTGTCTATTAATTGATATTATGTCTTGTGTAGCATGGCCAAATATGGCCCTTATGTCATAAAACCCTAAATAACCAACCAGACTAATATTTTTTTAGTATGTTACAAACAAGTACTGGGTGTCCCTCACTTCCTAATTGATTTAATTAGCCCCCAGAAGTCAATTAGCAACTTAAATGGAAAGAAAGAAAATAAGTTTTTTTGCAAATTATTCAAGATATCTCCTTTATAATGTTGGAAATTTGTTTAGATTTTAGTGTTTGTGTAGAGGATGAGAAAGGCATCTTACCACCACAGCTACTTCTGTTTTTGAAAAAAGTATTTTCAACTTGAAAGTTTGTCTTAACCTTTCGTTTTTACACTTGAAACAGGTTGGGTAATGAAAGGGCCAGAAAATTAGAATTTTTTTAATTGTGATTTATGCAAATTAAACTTTTTGCCCTCATTAAAATGTTTATTCTTAAATTCAGAATTGTAAGTATTATAAAATTGTATAATGAAGTAGAATTCAGATGAAATAATTTTAAATTTGCTATGCTATATTTCCCAAGCCCTCAGTATCAATTAAAGTTAAATATTAATATATATCTAGAAACTACACTGATTTGCATGTCTTTTGTCCATCAAGTTTGAGCATATCAAGGTAATGAATTAATTTAAATCATCTGATTGTCTTGATTTTTTTACACCTTACAAAATACCTAAAATTATACAAATGTATTGACCCTTGCTAATTTGGAACTTGCAGAAACAGACATTAAACATCAAAACAGACTGACGTTAAGTAGCTCATTCAGTTTTGGAGTATTTAAGTAATACCGTTAATATTGTTAGAAATTTTTCTGCTTGTTTTGTGTCAGTAACTTAAATTTAACTTGGGAATCAATTTAAAGGTATTTTATATTGTTTTCCAAAAGTCAAACCAAACTCCAAATTGTTTTGTAACTGCATTTCTGTTAATTTATTGTCACTTTGTAGCCTTCAAATTGTGACTATCTGTTTTTTTAATGTTGTGGGCTCTGTCAAGACGTAGTGCTACCAATCTCTTGAATTTTCTCCATGTTCCATGACTAAATATGATTTCCTTCGTTAATTCAAATAAATTATTAATGAAGTACAAGAAAAACTTGGATGGGCAGCTCTTGACAACTGGGCCAAAACACAGTTCATAATCTTAAACGAGTCCTTGTTCTGCACTAGCATTATTCAAAAAACTCCATCGCACTAGTAAAAATTTAAAAATAACATGTTAATACTTTCTATGCACGGTATTTATCGGGGCAGATATTATTTTGTATTTAGATTTGCTCTTAATTACTAGAAAATTCCAACTGGTTTGTTTTACAAAAAATGTACTAATCGAAATTCATTTTTAACACTTTCATGGTTTAAAACACTCAAGCATGATTAATAGTTTGTCGGTATGAAAAATCATGATTTGATTTAAATCAGATACCTTGTTTATAACATTTGGACAGTTTGGTTTACATTTCTCTTAATTTATTGTCACTTTGCAGCCTTTAGATTAGTGAATATATATACTGTCAATGCTTTTTAATGTCATGGGCTCTTTAAGATGTATTGCACCCAAGCCCTTGAATTTCCCCCATGTTCCATGACTAATATGATTTGTTTTGTTAATTCAAATAAATCATTAATGAAGTACAAAACTTGGATGGCCAATTTTGACAACCGGGCCAAAACAAATTTCCTATTATCGAACTAGTCCTCGAAAACCCCATCATACTTGTAAAAATTTTAAAATAACATGTTAATACTTTATATGCATGGTATTTCTATTAGGGCAAACATTATTTGCATTGAATTTGCTCTTAATTTCTAGAAAATTCCAACTGATGATTTGTTTAGGAAAATTGACCAGTCAAAATTCTTTAACACCATTATGGTTTGTGAAAAACATTCGAGTATATGACCAATAATTTGTGTCTCAAATTTAAATACATAAAATATACAATCAAATACATTTTATTGTTATTTAATATTCTTTCATCAATAAACACCATAAAAACAAAAGCAGTTTAAATATTGAGATCATCAAAATTTGGCAGCTAAATACATGAATTGTACAAATATAAAAGTAACATTTATTTAAATGGTGAACTTGCATAGAAAGCTTGGCTCCAAATGAAATTGATTATTTTTCGATTACTTCATTTGACACTTTGTTTAGCAATATATTCAACTTCAGAAAATGTACTTTCGTTTCCGAGATTACTAATGTTCATAGATATTTTTTAGCTTGGATTTACAAAAGTACAAAAATAGAATTAATCATGGTAAATAATTCTTACGATATATGCTTCAAATCAATTCTTATTAGTGAGTGTTTTTCAGACGCTGCAATGGCGATTTTGTGTCTCAATGGCTAAGCTCTATTCATGTACTGAAATTCATCAAAATATTTTATAAATTGCACAGCGATGGACAAGAAGCGCGAATCAGAAGTGTTAATTTCCCCATTGATTATAATTTCGATTCAACACGGTTTAGTTACATTGAAGAAATAAGCACATGTATTTGACAGTTGGAAATTTAAGCGTCCAACACTTAAAGAAATACACATAATGAATTAATAATAATATTAAAGCATAAAATCCAAGGAGTGACAATCAGCTATCCAAGTTTCTCAGTAATTACTTTTTAGCATTATCGTTTTAGTGACGCTAATCTCAGAAGCTAACCGAAAGCTTGGACCTAATTCGAGTTTGTTTTGAGTTACTGATAAACCTTGCCTGTGATCTCGTGGTCTAATACAATAAAGATAATTGGACTTACCTCGTTACTTGTCCTCGTTGATTAGTAATATAACAGAAATTAGCTAACGGAACTCGGAGAACTGCTACTTGCCGAACCTGAAGCCGTTGTTTTAAGTTGTCATGTTGCGCGTGCGCAATAAGAACACATTGCCAGAGCACTCTAGTTTCTAGATAATATTTAAATATATTCCCGATGAAATTCACATGGGGAAATATTTTATTTCAAAGAAATAGAGAAAGGGTAAACTTTAAACTGCGGAAAAAGTACTTTTTAACATTAAATGCCTATTCACGCAGAGAGCATAATTACGATCAGATGACGAGGTCAACACCTGATCTGGCACACCATTCTCCAAACTACCACATAACGCTGACGTGAGGACATTTGAGGCCACGATAGATTTAACGTGCACCATACCCCGTTCACGACAATCTGGCTGGACCGTGTTTTAAAACTCGTAATCCTCCGGTTGCTAATCCTCTTACAACTGGGCTACCGCAGTCCACTTAAGTTTTTCTAGAGTACGTGAGCTGTAGACGGCGCAGGTTTAATTCCTGTAACTGCTCTGGGTATCCTATGTCGGAAAAACGAGTTGAACTGCACAATACAAAGGAAATAGCTTTCATGGAGGCCCCAAAACAGGAAGAGAATCCCGTCATTCCACCCTCTTCCTCGAGAGCTGTGACAAAACAGATGGCCAAAGTTCCCCCACCCTGCCAATGTAAACAGCCGGGATGTCGAACCGTCCCTCTTGGTTCCCTCCTCAGGGGGTTTACTTTCTTCAAGTAAACACATGTATCTCAACTTCGTGGTATTCTAGTGATCTGTCCGAAGGTTTTGTAGAAGAGGGATCCCCTTTCCCCCCTTTTCGTTTTATCCTCGTCTGCCCTTCTGCTTTGTGTAAAAATTCCCTCAGACTGGCAATGTCAACAACTGGCTGTAACTGTCAAACCACTCTCGGTCAATTTAGAGTCAGTTCGCCACTGGGATTCCGTTGGGTTCTGACACTTGCGGAAAATTCCTCTGAATTCTACATTTGTATTTCTTTGCTCTGCGCGTTTTTATTTTAAACCCACTAAAACTTTAGATTATCATTTCATCACATCTTTTGCTAAATTCAGCGATAATTTGATCAGAGGGGACCCTTGAAAAAAAGTATGACGAAACATTGCAGGGTATTAATGTCACACAGATTTGGTATACCGACTACAACCCTTTCTAAACTCGCATACGTTTCTGTTTGACACGTGTTGGCCAAAAGGGGTCCGCCGTGGCTCGGTAGGTTCGCTCACTGCGCTAGCAACCTGCGAGTCGTAGGCTGCACAGGTTCAATTCCTCCCTAGGTGTATTTCTCTCTTCAATCAGTAAAACTTTTCTTGTTTGTATATGGCTGTTACTTGACGTTGTCTCATGTTTGGCGCAGCTTGGCCATGCTCAAACCACGCTCTGCTACCCCAAATAGTACATCAACAGCTTTCTTACTTTCGTCGATATGAACATGGACTGTTTCAACTATTCTCTTCTCGTTTGGTACATATATTCTGTAACCTTTAGTTTTCAAACCATATCCTGTCAAAATACCAAGTTTTGCTCTGGGTTGTAATTTATTTCTCTGTATTTTAGGAATATGAACATATGCCAAAGAGCCAAAAATTCTAAAATGTTTTACTGATGGTTTGAAACCAGTCCATATTTCGTTAGGAGATATACCCTCAGTTAATTTGTGTTCGCATCTATTTTTAGTATGAATAAATGCTAAAAGTGCTTCTGACCAAAATTGTGGTTGTAAACCACTGTCTTGAAGCATAGCTCTGACACAATCCATGGCTGTTCTATTGAACCTTTCTGCAATGCCATTTTGTTCAGGGGTATAAGTTGAAGTTCTTTCGATTTTTATTCCTAGATCATTTAAAAACTTTTTAAATTCTTTGTGACAAAATTCTAAACCATTGTCAGTTCGGACACATTTTAACTTAACATTTAGCTGTCTTTCAGCTTTAACCAAGTATTTTTTAAAGTAATCAAAAACTTCATTCTTATTTCGAATAATATAAACAGTTACTTTACGTGAAAAATCATCAATAATAGATAAAAAGTATTTGTTTCCACCTAGAGAGTTAACTGGAGCAGGACCCCACAAATCCATATGGATCCTTTCCAAAACATTTTTAGTTTTCCTTTCGTACATATAGTTTCTTTTTAAGGATATTCTAGTGGATTTAGCAATAGCACAAATCTTACAATTTTTATCTATATTTTTACAATTAAGTTTTTCAATTCCTTTTACACAATTTTACTCATATTTTCAATTAAGGGCATGTTAACATGACAAAACCTACGGTGGGCTTTTTCTAGATCTAAACCAGTTACATATGTATAATTTTTAATCTTGGGATAACCTTTCAAGATATACAATTTTCCAATTCTGGGAACAGTAAACAAATATTTATTATAACTATTATAAATAATCATTTTGTTATTTCCCCATTTAATTTGGTTTCCCACAAGGTCAATACGAGCACCACTAATTAAATTTTTTCTCATATTAGGCGAGTATAACACATCTTTTAAAGTTATATCATAATTTCTGTTTCTATCTAAAACTGTAAATTGAATATCACCCATACCTAATACTTCCGAGGTGCTGTCCTTGTCTCCGACTAGGATCTTCTGTGGTGGTAGTTTTCTGAATGTCGTAAACATATCACGTTCTTTACAGAAGTGAGCAGTTGCAGCAGAATCAATGAGAAATTCCCTCGGTCTTTCATTTGGAAAATTTGAAACTGCATAGGCACGTTGAAGATCAGTTTTTGGATTGTCCTCCATATAAAATAATTCACCACCAGGTTTCTGCCGATTGCATTTCTTGAAGCACTTCGATTCATAATGTCCCGACTTTTTGCAGTAGTTGCAGAATGGTCGCGGCCCCATACGACAAACTGTCGACTTTCTTGGGCTTGAAGGAATTAATTCAGGGTCCAGTACGCATCTGCTGTGATCAGGAGTAGACGCCCGTGTCTCCTTGTATCTAGATGACTTGTTTCTTGTAGCATAAGCATCGGCCACGATACTTAATTTTGTGCCTTCGTCTTTCCGCTTCAGCTCGATTCGGCTGGATTCTGTTATTAAATGTTTAGACAAATTGTCTAGCGTGAACTCGTTGTCATCCATCTTGTATAGCAGTTGTACCAGATTATCGTATTCGTGAGGCAAATGTCTTATTAGTTGAAAGCAAACTAAGAGGTCTGGGATTTCAAATCCACCTTCTTTTATCTGTAACAGCTTCTCATGCACTCGTTTGCAGAAGAGTCCAATGGATTCGTCCTCCGGCTGGTAGCGGATTGAAAAGAACTCGTCCACAAGGCCTGCCAATCGTGCTCTAGATGCTGGTTCAAAGTTGGTCTTTAATATATCCCAGGCTTCCTTACCGTCCTCAGTAGATGAAATTAAGACTTGATATTTTCTGTCTATGCCCTGGTAGATAGTTGTATATGTCCTCTGCTTCCTATAACGATAGTCTCTTTTTTCTTGTTCTGGAGCATCTTCCAATAATAGAGATTCCGTTTTAGTGATAAATTCCCAGCAGTTCCGGTCCATTAGCAATACCTTCATGTCCGTCTTCCACGTGGCATAGTTGAAATCCGATAACTTCGGGAAGGAAAACATGGACATTTCTTGAATACCCATCATACTGGATACCGGTAGTGGCAGAATTCAGGTTCAGCTTAAGGTCTGAGGCCCATAACCAATTGTTGGGTTTTATCGATTGAAGACAGAGTTTTATACATTAAAAATAAATTTTATTACGTAGCCAAGTCTTATGGTTTAAAAACATACTTTTAGAAAACAACAAGAAGTCTGATCAGATCATGATCCCCAATACTCTTCACATTATCTCCTCTCTTTTATACATTCAAAGATTTACACAATTTTCCATATTGATGTGCCCCACACGGCACTATAATTGGAGGTTTGAGACCGATTCCAACATTTATGACCCTTGCGCCACAAAGCCCAACCAACCATTTGAACCCCTTCATATGTCCTGATTTGACATGTCCTAGTCAAAAAAGGAGGCGCCGTAGCTCAGTAGGTCTTGCTAACTGCTCTAGCATCCTACAAATTGTAGGTGGCGGAAATTCACAAGGCGGCTGTACCCTGTGAGCATTTCTCCTACCTGTCAGTAAAGCTTTCCTAGTGTATGTCCATTGACGTTGTGTTCGAAACAGCTTGGTCGAATATGGCCCTTGTGCCATGAAATCCCAACCAACCTAGTCAAATGGTATGGTAATTCATACCTGCCAACTTGTACGGCTTGGCCATATAGTAGGCGAATTTTGATTAAATTGTATGGATAAAAGGGCATGTAGATTTTCGTGAAACTTACAAATGAATCTTCAATTTTGACTAGTTTCCACCCGGGATTCGTGTTCAGAGATGCGAACACTGCTGATTTTCTGCAGTTTCTATGGGGAAACATACGGACTGTAGTGATTAGTGAAGTAAATTTGCTGCGGAAAGTAAATTTTTTTCATGCTGAAAGTTTGTTTTCCTTGAGCGGTTTGTTTCTTTTAGAGGCAGCCGAAAGAGGGAACGTCAAACACTTCTTTCCTCTAGGTTGTTTCTTAATTGGTCGAATTTAACACTAAGCATGATCTGATGTGCGCTCGTACAGCGAAGATTAACCGTGGAGAACAAACCATAAAAATGTTAAACAAATCTCTCCCAGACTAAATAAGATAAACTGCCCTAATCGATTAATCCTGTTGCTTTATCATTCCCTCATCTTTATTTACAAAATAAGATATTCACTATCTTTACTTTGCTTGAATCAAGATATGCTTATCTTTTCTGAAACAAGCGTGACTCCCACGTATTATAAATAACACGTAAGTTTTAAGGAAAAAATTATTTTCCATAAAAAGTACCGATTTTTGCAGATATATCACGATGTCTAACATAGAATTTATAAACTTTTAAACGTACAGGGTATGTCGCTTTAAATCAGCTTGTGATTGTATCTAGATTAGGAGCGAAAATTTTGGAACACCTAATATTTGTTTCCCTTATTCATTAATTTGAAAACAGTCTTCCTACAACTCTGAAGTTTATGTTAATATAGAAGAGAGAACTCACACAATTGAAATCTACGTTATTCTTTTTGTTGATTTTATATTAAATGAGATTAACATGTCTTGGAATAGTAATCTTCATATATTTTAATGAAATTCGATTTACGACTGGATAATTTTTTTAAAATATAATAATAAATTTTAATATTTACTATTTTTCGCAAAAAGAAATTACTATCTTTAAGGAAAAAACTTTTGAGATATATTTGTATCGATTTGTCCTGAATCGATTTCTATCAAAATATGTGTGAAAGTTCAAAGATTTTCAAATAATTTTATGCTGAATATTACAAACTAACTGGGAAACCAATTTAACATAAGGTCCCTCAAATTCACCACTCCTATTCCAGAAACGGCTGAACCAAATGCCTCATAGCTTGGTCTAGAGGTTAAATTTTTAGATTTGAAATCTGACGTCAATTAGTTATTTGAAATTACCGATAGTTTGGCGCAGCTTGGCCAAACCTGGCCCTTGTGCCATAAAAATTCAATCAATCTGACGTCAATTAGGTCATTGGGAATTCAATTTTTGAGAAATTTAATATAAACACAGCTCATGCATACACATTGTATGCATACCAATTTATAGTAGGCCAATCATATTTCCTTGAAAAACGGGACTTTGGGATGGCAGAAACAACGGTGGGTTATGTAATATTCTGTATTTATGAACGAGTAAGAGACTAAATTCTTTCTGGAGATCATTAAAATTACTTTCGCCTCTGACATTACTAGGAAAGACTAAAATGTGGAACTGAAATCGCCGGCATTGAATAACAAAACCACCGTTAGCATACAATCAAAGCAAATTACTAATGTTCACGATATTTTTATACGGTTATGGGTTATTAATTATAATTTACAATTAACTAATATAATTTTTTGTTAGTTTTTAAAGACGAGATGAAATTGACGTTTTTAAATGACATGACGGCCTTGAAATTTGATAAACTCGTATGGTCGGCCTAATTTATACACTATTTTTGTTTTTTATGATGCCTCTGAATTTGCTCTGCTTTGAACGATACGTTAATAAGAGGTGGTTCGATTTTTTCTCCGCAGCTGTTGACTTATTTTCAACCTATCAGCACATCGGCTCATGTTTTGAAAGGTTATTTTCAGTGATAAACTGTTTATGGTCTAAAGAGAAAAAAAAATCAAAATAAATATAGGTTTATTGTATTGTAAAAAGTTTGCAATAAACGACTTTGAGTTCTTTGGAAAAATAAATAACATTTCCTAAAAAGAGGTTGGCTTTTATGGTAAAGTAAAATGGATTCAAATAAACGTAATCCTTTTTAGCCCTGAATGTTCCTGTTTTTTTCTAGAATACATTTATATCTAATGTAAGGTAACCTTACATCAGATATACGTGGACTTTCAAAACAAACTTAAAGTGATACGTTTTTTGCAAAATTTAGACTGTTTTATTGCCTTTATATAAAGTTTTGTCCAAAATTTTTGAAAAGTTAGCAAAAATCGAAAGATCCCATGCGCATTATTTTTCCATATTTAAATATGAAAAAATGTTATTTTCAATGGTGAGCCCAACACCTAAAGGCTGTAAGGCATGACTTGTAAATGGGGTAGCCATATTATACCTATACACATATATATTAAATGAATACTTATATACCCAGTCATTTTTGCTGGTTCAAAATTATCTTTTATGTCAAAGAACTCCCAAAAGAAGTTTGACCAATGTTGCTGCTAAGCCTAAAGCTATACCCCCTTTACTCCACTTCATTTAAAAACATCTAGCATTAAAAATAATGTAATCTCTTAACAAATCATTTATCTAGTTCAGGAGAATAAAAATATATAATAGCTTTAGAAAGGCAAACATAAATAGGAAGTTTCCCAGATAACTACAATTCCCATGACTGGGTCAAAAGGCCACCAGAATCTTCTAGATGTTACCACTAAAATTTTTTAAAGAACTTAAACATAATGTTATGAGCTGTAATTTCCATCTTTACATGGTTTGTAATTAATGAGTAGTTTTACATGGACTACAGACTTTACCCCACCTGACCCTATACCCTATGCAAGTAATTTCACTGCATATTTCATTAGAAAGCATTCCATGTTCTGTAATAATTTCTGGAGATTGACTCGATCGATTTTGTCCTCTGCACCCTTGAATTGCTTCAACATTTTTAGTTTCAAGACTTTTAAGAAATACCTCATGAACATTGATATTCAGGTTCTATAAGCCCCCTATTTAAAAAGTACTAATTACACCACCACTCGGTCCCAGTTTGGGCAGATTACCATCAAGTACCTTGCTCCAGTGCGACGTTCATTCAACTACCAACCCTCACTTATCTCCGACTTGGTGTGGAAGTTTGGAGAGTGGCGTGCCAGCTCAAGTGTTGATCTCGCCATCTGACCGTGATTCAAAATTACTAGGTGTTGGATCTTTCCCTTCGGGATGGATCGCGGACTGTCGCCAATAGCCCATTGTGTAGCTCCAGTGCGACGTAAATTAACTACCTACCCTCAAGTATCTCGGTTTGAATGGGAAAATATGGCAATCCTAAAATTAAATAACTTAATACACAATTTTTAGCTCGCAACGAGTTTATTTTACCAATTTGTACCTTGTGGGGCCGCCGTGGATCAGTGGATTTTGCCCACTGCGCTAGCAGCCTTCGAGTTGAAGGTGGAGCTGGTTCAATTCTCGTTATTTACCCGGGTATATTTCTCTGTTGTGTCAGTAAAACTTTCGTTGTATGTATGTCCATTTCTTGACGTCTTGGGGCCCATCTTGGTGAAATATGGTCCTGCAGGAACTTCTCTGAAGTTGATTTTCATTAGGAATTTCATCTTAATTTCAAAATGAATTATAATTGTACTTCCATCGGAAACTTGCATAGAACAGCACATGCCACCTCATGTTTTTATGAAAAAAATTAAAAAAACTATATTCAATGAAGAATTAGAAGTAAAATGGTATACAGGGTTCAAAACCTAGAAATCCTTGAAATCGAAAACAATAATCCAAGTGCTCTAAAGGGCCGCGGTGGCCCGGTTGGAAGAGTAACGGACTTGCAACCGAAGGGTTGCGAGTTCGAATCCAGCCAAAACACCGTCGTGTACAAAGGGGGCTGGTGCACGTTAAATCTGTCGTGGCCTCAAATGTCCTCACGTTGGCGTGGTGTGGAAGTTTGGAGAGTGGGGTGCCAGCTCAGGTGTTGCCTCGTCATCTGACCGTGGTTCAAAATTACGTGGTGTAGTCCTCGGATCTTTCCCCTTGGGATTGATCCCGGACCGTCACCAATAGCCCGTTGTGTTGCTCCAGTGTGACGTTAATTGAAATACCCCCCCCCCCAAGTGCTCTAAAATTCATTAAATTGATATTCTTGGAGAACTAAATGTTTTCGAAATTTTTTCAGTTCTCAAAAGAAAATTATTTAAATTTCCAAATTGTTTTTAAGTTATTCGGGAAAATGAAATGAACTGAACTGAAAAGGAAGCGCGTTCTACACCAGCTTCGGACGCCATGAAACAGCTTTCTTTGAATGTGTGCTACTAGGAATTTAATATCTGTTTACATCGCGAAAAAATAAGAAAGCCTTCCCAAATTAGCTTTCGTATCGTTCATGAAATCACACATGGTTTTACCTGTACGTATTATGTCCGTATGTTATCTTTCTTTCGCTGATAAACAGGCCGTTGAATTTGTGTGTTCGCTTGAGAAAAGTGCTGCCTACTTTACTTGGACATACTGAACTTGTGTTTCTGATGCAATGACTGTTTGCTGTTTTGGAATCGATGAACTTGTGGTGTTTCTGATGCAATGACTGCTGTTTTGGATGTCACTGGAAAAATTTGAGACAACCTCAAATAAGGTGAAAGACAGTTACCCTCTCAGTAGATTTAATGAACAATTTACTGAGATGCCAATTGTTATTGGTAATAACATTTTATTGACTTGCCACAACTTTCTTCCAAACCAAAAAAAAAAAAAACATTTTAATTGTAGCATTAGGGAACTGCTGTCCAGTTTGAAAGAATTGACATTCTACACTTTTAAAAGTGGTTTGCTTACAAGCAGTTGCTGCAGAATGCAAGTACTATGGACAATTGTCATCCTTGAGAACTTTGTGGAATAACTGCCAGAACTGTTCACCTGTGATTTTAATGTACTTGTGTGCTTTGGGGAAGTAGAAATACTAATTCCCGTGGGCAGCAAATTGAACAGCTAATCATTGTCTGCTCAATAACAGCAAAACCATCCTACAGCTTTAAACTATATTCGTCGCCATCTGCTTCCATTCTATCTTGCCTTTTTCTTTTTGTCAGTGAAATGTACAACAGTGATCATTCCCCAATATTTGTTACTCGATTCAAATGATCCTGTTAGCCACCCTTTACGATATATTTATGATGTAGCTGTTTGGCCCTTTTTAAATCTGGCCATTATCTGAGCAGATGGAAAGGTGCATGGATGAAGCAGTTGCAGTATTCACCAGCATTATGATCAGCGCTGTTGAAATGGCAATACCCAAGAAATCTTCCACCTTTCACAAGTACTGCAAACCTTGGTGGAATAAAGATTACACTGCAGCGATTAAGATCCACTGGAAGGTGTGGGATATTTTCCACCGATACCCCCACAACTGAAAATCTTGTAGTCTTGAAAGAACAAAAGCCAGTGTGATGTCAAAGCCAAAGGGAATCATTGGAAAAAGTGTTTCTGGCATAGCATCTGCCACTCCTTCCAAACAGTTATGGTATCGAGTTAGGAAAGCTGTGAGGTTATATTCTGAACATTCTTTATTGTTTCTAAAAGAGAATGGCCATTATTGGTAGATGTTGAGATCGCAAATGCCATTGCCCAATCTTTGCAGCTTCCAGTTCAAACTCCTATTTGGAAGCACTGTTTTCATAACCTGGAAGCCCTCAGGGGCACATCCTTAGATGTGTACGGGCATCACAAACCCGAGGTACCCAAGTGATCTGTCCTCTTTCATTTTTATCCTTGCCTACCCTTGTGCTTTTTGCTTTTTCTTCCTCCCTCATTGAGGTGAGGACTCCCCTTGAGAAGCTTTTCGCCGCTCTGTTGCTATTAGCTCCTCTTGGGGATTACATCATCCACATGTTTGCCGCGTGGAGTCCCTGTGTTCCTGGAAAGAGGATCCTGTCAGTAGAGGGACGATATACTGTTTCGTCCCTGACTTCAGGTAAACGGGAGGGGTACGTTCTTCCAATATGCTTAAATCGGCTGATTGATTGGACTACATCATCAGCTAGGGCTAAGCAGTCAGCCACTTACTGGACAACTCGATAAGAGTGGAGTCTCACAGGAGCTAGCTGTGTGTATGTGTTACTGACTAGTACTGTTGCAAAAGTCGCATCCCCTTATTGGTGCTCCGAGGTGGGTGGTGCTGTCGATGTCTGAATCTTTCTCTATTATGACAAATAATTCTATTAATTCTTCTCCCTCTCAGAGGGAGCAACAAGCTGAAACTACTTCCTTTCCGAATGCCCGGATTTTCATCGTCAAATTGATCAGTAATAACAGAAAATTCAAAACAATTACCACTTTCCTTCTCAAATTTGTCACCATTTCTCTTGCAAAAAAAACATTTCAATCTTTCATTGGTACAGTTAAATCTACTAAAAACCTTTGCTTTGGGGACCTTATTGAAGTCTCAACGACACAAGCTAATACATTAAAAAAGCTACCAAACTTTGCGATTTCAACGTGTCAGTCTCCCTAAACAGATCCATGCCGTGGTAGCCCAGTTGGAAGAGTAATGGATTAGCATCTGGAGGGTTGTAAGTTTGAATCCAACCAAAACTCATTACAAAGGGCCTGGTGCATGTTAAATATGTCGCGTCCTTCGAGTTTGATCCCAGACCTTCGCCAATAGCCCTTTGTGTTGCTCCAGTGTGACATTAATTAAAATACCCTACCCCACACATATCCCTAAATTCATCCAGGAAAGTAATATCTGCCTGAAATTCTAAACATTTCTGGAGTACTGTGGCTTCAAAGAATCTTCTTTTGGACTTAGCGATCCACGCATTTTTGTACTCTCTGGCGGGAAATCGATGAAACACCATATCCGAGTTCAAATAGGTGTAGAACTATCCTGTTTTTCCTTCAAATAGATGTAGAACTATCAAAGGCTCTTGAAACAAAGAAAAACAAAAAAGGAGTCAAAAATGTCTATTTACCTCAGCAGACCTGTTGTATACCTAGCTATTTTTCTATAAGATGTAGAACTATGAAATGTTCTTTTAACAGTGAAAAACAGTAAGGGAATCGAAAACTACTAATACTCTAAAAGCAATGCTCTCTGTTAAACATAATTCACTCTACTGAGTAAAAGATGAACACACAACTCCACAATTTCGTTCACATAACTTTATAACACGTCACACAACACTAATGGTTCTTACAGACAATTGAACATGGAATCCTGTGCAGCACACCACCTCCTCTAGTCAGCCCCTACTGCAATACTCCTCCCCATTGGAGGATGACGAAAGACTTGCAAAAGATTTCATCAGAAAAGATGATGTAATGTATAAGGAACATTGCAGATTGCCCGAGGACTTAAATGTTGTTTCTACCGTGACAGTCAATGCAGGCGTAAATATTCCGCCCCACATTGCAATCTCCTGACATGCAATCATTGTACATGCACTAAATTTGTCATGACATGTAACACTGAAAACATACAATACTTGGCACTATATACCATGGGTGCAATAATTACAAAAAATGCTCATTTCGCTCAGGCATTATTAAAACACAAATTTTTTATATAGCTCTTTTGAATATACCATCTTGTGTTTTCACATGTACACAACCTGAATTATATTGTCATTACCGAAATACCCATAAATTATACTGCTCAAAAGCCATTTGTGTATGCAGATAATTGTCCTCTATAATTAGTACTAAATCTCCTACCTTTACATTGTTCTTTTGAAACCTAAATTATTACACTGCTGTAGTTCACTTAAATAGTTGCGATGCCACTTTTTCCAAGTTAGTTGTACTAATTTTGTTATTCTCTGCCATTTCTTAAGCTTATTTTCATTTAAATTTGTTAAGTCAGGCTCAATAGAATTCATTGACCTTCCAATCAAAAAATGGGCAGGAGTTAACACTCCGAAATGGTCTTTGTTATCAGACAAGGGACTAAAAGGTCTAGAATTTAGGATTCCTTCTATTTGGATAATTACAGTTCAAAATTCTTCATAATTTAAGTTTGCTTCACATACAACTCTTGAAATGATATTTAAAGGATTTTACTGTTGCTTCCCATAAACCACCAAAGGAATGCTCTAGGTGGAATGAATTTCCATTCAATCCCTTCAGCAGATAAATAACCTGCTAAATTTTTGTCAGGGTTTTTAACCAGTTTCAAGTCTCTTAATCCTTATTTGCACCCACAAAATTCTTGCCATTATCTGAATACAATTTGGCACACTTGCCTCTAGGCAATAAATCTCTTTAATGTAGCTATGAAGGCTTCGTATGTTAAATCTGACACAATCTCAATATGTACGGCTCTGAACACAAAACATACACACACATACACTTTATGCAAGACACCTTTCTCTGGTTTCTATACCGTATGATGAAAGGACCACAAAAGTCTACCCCAGAACGATTAAAGGAGTAATCAGGAATGACTATCCTTGGGTAACTTACCCATTAATTGTACTGATACAACTGGTTTGGCCTTAAAACAAACAATACTGGTAGCCCTCCTATAACACGGTAGATAGGTTCATAGAAAATGACGTATTGTGTGAAACCGTGTTATGAGACCCAGAGCCAGTACAAAAAGGGGTTACTTTCCAAAAACCTATCAAAAACAAGCATTTTTTTAAATTCCATTTAAGCAACTTAATTTTTATTAAAAATTTAAATGTATGTATAACACAAAACGAAAAAAAAAAACAAAAAATATTATTTTCATTTAATGTAACCTTAATTTAATAAATTTCTTCCTCGTCACTACTCAGTACAATCAAACGAGAACGTTTTTTCGGTTGAACGATATCACCTTCACTTTCTAAACCTTCTTCATTTAGATTTTTTGCACCTTCTATCCTCTTTAAAAAACCTGTAATTTTGGTTTGTTTGCTGGTTCTTACAAGGTCATTGTAGATTTCGTGGTATGAAGATAGGCAATTTTTGCAGCTCCCTTTTGAATTTTCGGCTTCTTTCAGCAGAAGGGTCTGCATTCAAGAAAAATTATTCAAGATTTTCAGCTAAGCTTAGGCCTTCTTCTAATTTCTTTAATGTTAAATTATTAACTTCACAATCTTCATCAGTGCTATTGTCCTCAGAATCGATTTGGTTTCCAACTTCGGATGTCATTTCCATCAAAACCGCTTCGTCAACTTCTTCCACTAATAAGTCTTGAACGTCCTCAATAGCCATATCCACAAAGCCTTCGCCTCCGATAGATTTAGCAAGTTCTAATATGCCACCAATTTCATTTTCCAACAATTCAAGCACGTTTTCTATTTCAACTGAAGATGGCCATATCTTCTTCCAACATGCATTTAACGATGTTTTTAGTTCTTTCTCAGACAAAGATGTGATGTCGATGCAGTGCTTAATTGAAAATTGCTTCCATTACATTAATTGATTTCGACTCGGTTACGTCTAAAATCCACTGTAATGCTCTTAGGTAATAAGTTTTAAAGGTATAAATAATACCTTGATCCAATGGTTGGAGCAACGAAGTAGTGTTAGGTGGAAGGAACACTATTTTGACATTGGGATGACTCAAATCTTGTGGGTGACATGGAGCATTATCTAATAATAATAGCGCCTTGAAGCTCAAAATTTTCCGTTTTAAATAATTTTCAACGTTTGGCACAAAACAATTTAAAAACCAATCTTTAAATAAATTTCCAGTCACCCAAGTTCTTGGATTTGCTTTCCAATATACCGGTTCATGTTGGCGTGGTGTGGAAGTTTGGAGAGTGGGGTGCCAGCTCAGGTGTTGCCTCGTCATCTGACTGGTTCAAAATTACGTGGTGTTGTCCTCGGACTTTCCCTTTGGGATTGATCCCGGACCGTCACCAATAGCCCGTTGTGTTGCTCCGGTGTGACATTAATTGAAATACCCCCCAATATACTGGTAGGGTGTTTTTATTTATGCCTTTAAGTGCACGGGGATTTAAAGATCTATAAACTAGCAAGGGTTTTGTCATAAAGTCCCCCGACGCATTACTGCACAAAAGTAGCGTTATACGATCTTTAGACACCTTAGATCCGGGTGCAGTTTTTCTTTTTTCGATATAAAGGTTCTACTGGACATTTTTTTTCCACCAAAGCCCAGTTTTGTCGGCATTGAAAACTTGACATGCTGTGTATCCTTGCTCTTCTATAATGTTTTGAATTTTTTCTGGATATGTCCTGGCAGCTTCATGATCAGCCGACAGTTTCTCCTTGAATTTTTATGCTATGAATTGCAAAGCGCTTTTTGAATTTTTCGAACCAACCTTACTTGCCACAAAATCTGGGTTTACAGGAAGATTCTCCATGTTCTTTAAGGTATTTGTAAATTTTAAGTGCTTTTTGCTTAATGATGTTATCATCCAATGCAATTCTTTTTTGACAGCTGTCATCGATCCAAATGCTGAGTGCCTTTTCCATTTTCTCAATTATTGGCGCCCAGGGACGAGCTGCATATTTTGCGGATATCGAAGATCCTGCAGCAACTGCACTTATTTCTTTTTCATTTTTCTTAATTGTCCGGACTGCTTCTTTTAAATTAAGACTTTTCAATGTGAGATGCTTTTTCTCCTTTAAAAAGATGATCCAAGATTTGTACCTTTACTTCTAAAGAAATAAATTTCCTCTTAAACGTTTTTTTTATCTTTATCAGACATGGCTTGGGACTGAAACTTGATTATCCAAAAATTTAGTCTTAAAGACGAAAAAGTCACTCTTTAACATATCATGGCTCGATGCATACTGCCGACCAGCCACTTAAGACACTGTCTCCAGACCACAGAAATAAAAAGAAACAAAAAGGGCCTGCCATTCACGGGCCCTCGGCTGCAATCACATTTCACAACAGATCGATACGACGATGTTTCATTGTACTATCATTTTAGATACGGCGGGACTTTCTACAATACTGTATCTCTGAGACGGCAAGTCTCGCCACAGATGGCGCGTAAACTGCATGACACTTTCCGCTATAACATTGGAATAGAGTTATAAATGAGTAAATTATAATTTATTTATATATTTTTATATAAAGGCACTAGTTCATTATTCCTTCCCGTCATTGTTTTAAGGTAATTTAGTTTTTAAATATTTTAAACAAAAATCATGTTATCAAGTACTGTAGAAATACAGTGTTGTACAAAGGTTTTCGCTATTTTCTTATCGTGTTAGAGTGAAACCGTGTTATAGGTTGCAGTGCTGTACAAGGGTTCCCGCTATTTATCCTATCGTGTTAGAGCGAAACCGTGTTGTAGGAGGGCTACCTGTACATACTAACTCGCGACAAATAGATTGACCACTTTACAGCCAAAATTTCTCTTACATAATGCATATGCATCAATATGTAAATTTTTCTTAAGAAAATTCACAATTACAAGATTAGTAAACTTATGATTTTTAGGTAAAATAGCTGGATGCTTTTTATCAAATGAAAAGTTAGCATTACCTAACCATCCTCCAACTCTTAAAGCTCCATCTTTATCCAATAAAGGATTTAAATCCTTTAACTTACTATTCGGCAGGACACTTCCCTGTTGAAGGCTCCAAATCTGCAGAAAACTCCTCCCTTTGAACCATCCTAATTAAGACTGCCTCCATATACACTGTCAGGTTCAAGTCACAGGACACCCCTTCACTTCAAGTAAATGATCCCAGTATGACATCAGCATACCTCACCGACGCTGTAAGTGAAGGCAGAAATGCTGGAGCATCAAACGTGTGTTTTCTGTAACGATGAGTCAACGACAAGAGTTGAATGCATTTGAAAGGGGCATGATTGTAGGTGCCCATAAATTTGGACATTCGGTCAGATTTCTCAACAGTTAAATGTGCCCAGGTCCACAGTTAGTGATGTCATAGTCAAGTGGAAATGCCATGGAAGTACTGAACCAAATTATCGCTCTGGTAGGCCCATGAAACTAACTGATCGAAACCGGAGAATCCTGAAGCGTGTTGTGCGAAACAACCGGCAGACATCTTTGTCAGAGATTGCAGAGGACTTCCATCTCAGCTCAAGTACACAGGCCAGTGACAGGACTGTCCGCCGAGAGGTGATAGCACTTGGTTTTTATGGTCATGCTGCCGCCAGTAAGCCACTAATCACAAGCACCAATGTCTGGAGGCGTTTGCAATGGTGCAAAGAGCACCGTAATTGGACTTTGGAGCAGTGGAAGAATGTCATGTGGAGTGATGAATCACGATACATGATCTGGCACTCTGATGGGCATGTATGGACCTGGCGAATGCCCGGCGAACGGTATTTACCGGAGTGTTTTGTGTCAAGCGTGAAATTTGGTAGCTGTAGTGTCATGGTTTGGGTTTGGCCCGTTAGTTTTAATCGACGGGTCGATGACTTCTGGTGTGTACGAAGACATTTTAGACAATAGCATGCTTCCGACACTATGGCAACAGTTTGGAACAGGTCCTTTTCTATATCAGCATGATAATGCTCCTGTTTATACAGCACGCGTCATTTCGTCATGGTTTGACAATATTCAGGTGGAAGTGCTTGCCTGGCCGGCCCAAAGCCCCGACTTGAACCCTATAGAACATCTTTGGGATGAGTTGGAGTGTCGGTTGCGTGCCAGACGCACTCGACCAAAACGTGAACTGTTCACTGCGTTACAGGAGGAATAGGGCATAATTCCAACAGTTTACCAGAACTTAGTGGATAGTGAAGGGTAAATGCTGTAATTACAGCAAAAGGAGGCCCGACATCTTATTAGTTACACATATGGTGCCTTTCGAACCAACAGTACAGGGTGTCCAGTGACTTTTGGCCACATAGTGTAGTTCAACTCTGATGCGCCAAGATGACCAGTCACTATCTAACTGGGACTCCTTAGATTGTTCACAAATCTAAAATATAACTTACAACTCGAAATACAGTTAAATAGTTATTCAAATTAAATCATGCACACAATTATTTACATTCACTTTTAACACAGGACACCTGTTCTCTTTGACCACAAAAGAGTGAGTTCTATGTCAAACTCTTCTAGTTTTTCGAACACGGTTATCACTAGATTTGGGTATTCACTCTCAACCAGAAACTCAGGTCCATGCCACCAGTTTGCGGGTCAACAACTTGTCGGGAATCCATACCATGAGAGATGAGATCTGCAAGGTTTCGCTCTGACACTACGTGTCTCCACTGTTGCACACTTGTAATTTCCTGAATGGTGGCTAATCAGTTTTGCACGAATGTCTAGGTCTATCAGCTCCTTTTGAATTCATGAGAGCACGATCATCGAGTCACTCCACAAGAACACTTGTGTTACTGCCAATTTCAGGGCATCAAACACTTTTTTGCCAACAAGACTGCGGCACACTGCTCTAGCTTAGGGATAGTCGAGCTCTTTAGTGTGGCTACCTTTGATTTGCTCTTAATGAGCTTCACTCGTGCCTCCCCAAGCGCATTGATAGACATGCAGTATACTGCTGCTCCTAAGTATCGTTCCGATACATCAGCAAATCCATGAAACTTGTTTACTCTGTCCAAAGTGGCCAGGAACTGATACCACTCTTGGTGTTCCGCAACTGGAAGTTGATTGTTCCAATCAATGTTAAGTCTCCACAATTTTTGCATAAAGATCTAAAGGATTGAAAATTCTCGCTATTGTGGATAGCACATTTTTGGTGTAAGAAGCACCGAGTACCACTGTGACTGAAGGCGAAACAATCTTCCATTAGCTTCCATGAGACACCCAGGGTTTGTGTCTCAGTGGTATTGTCGAAATTGTAATTTCCATCCGGATTTGGGGAAAGTTCGGGATGACTCCTGCATCATTTATGCAATTGCATTCCAGCTCTTGCCAAATTAGCTATCCGTTGACACTGTAACTCTTTGGCCATCTCCAAGGATGGTACTCGCACAGCGCATCATCCTGTCAAACCAATCCGCAATGAATCCCAGCCTCACTTTCCTGATATACACTTGTCCGGGACATCGTGTGGAACGATTGGCACAACGACTGGATCATGCAAAGTCACAAGCTCCACAGCATCTGGCCAACCATTTCATTATGGCCTGCGTTACAAATACGACACTCCAATGTACTTTTAATTCGCCCACGCATTGGATACACGCGTTTTACTCACAGGCATCTTTTATTAGGAGAGACTGCCTGTGTAGCACATATGCAATTCATTTTACCATTCTCCATCTTTTATTGATTATCCTGTTTTTAATCGTCACCGTCAGTATTCTTTTCGTGATACAATTTTATTGGAAATGCAAAATACACTTGTAATGTGACTGTTAGTGCTAAACGCACTACAACTTTCACTTTGTTGTGATCGTACTTGGAAGCCGCTGTACGCATTCATGCTGCTGCGTTTGATCTTAGAGTGCTCATACTGCTTAAATTTACTGCTCATACTGCTTGAATTTATCAAATTTTAAACTTACACAAGATTTGGTTGGGGAAAATCCCCACCCAAATCTATTTAAATTTTTACAAAACAAAATTTTTGAATTCCATTTGATTTTTCCAGCTTTTTAAACTCCATCACTTCATCAATGTTTTTTATTATGTTCATGACGAGGACACTACTATACCTTTTTATTATCTAAATATTTTTAAGCAACGTACCTACTTATTTTTAATCTACTTTTATTGCTAAACAAACTTTTAAGTAATTTATCCATTTTACTGGGTCTAATTTTGTCTTGCTTTTGGCGCAGCTTGACCTGTACTGGACCTTGTGCCATAAAACCCAACAATCAATCACACTATCACTAGTAACATATCCAAATACCATATTCTGCAACCGTAATTCACCGAACACTACAATCTGGGACAACACAATTCACTGTAGACACAATGTCGCACAATGAACATCGCTCTCCGGCTCGATGGGCCATTGTTAAGCATAATTCACTCTAGACTGAGTAAAAGATAAACACAAAACTCCACAATTTCGTTCACATAATTTTATTTATAATACATCACACAACAACACTAATGGTTTTCACAGACGACAGCGCATGTTGAACTCGACCCAAGGAATCCCGTGCAGCACACCACCCCCTCTAGTCAGCCCCCACCACAATACTCCTCCTCGTTGGAAGATGACGAAGACATGGAAAAGATTTCCTCAGAAAAGATGATGCAATGTATAAAGAAGATTCAGAATGCTGGTGGATTTCAGTATTATTTCTACTGCGTTACAATTCATGCTGGCATAAACATTTCACTGAGTAACAATGACGGGATTACGCTTGCTTGAAAACTTATTCCGCCATGTGACATCACCAAAGATCACCCCTCTTCGCAACGGACAACGGCTGTTGGACCAACCTATTCCCTCTACTAGCCTTGAGCAAATGCCACTACACAAGCTTTCTCTGCAGTTTCCAGTTCTAATAGTAACATATATTTAAACATGCAAAACATTGCTTTGAATCCCATCACCCTCAAAACTCAAGTTCGCTGTGTTTCTGCACCGAACCCATCTGGTTTCCTTTTTCTTTGATATGGAAAAGCTTTTGATTGCATATGGTTATACATCACTCCATGATTTACATTTTCTTGGGTTCATGGACACCTACAGGTTTTTAGAAAATTTCTAATTGCTACGATAATCTTTCAAAGGTACTCTTGAATATATCTCAGGGAGCGGTATGATCCTCTGCTCAACATCTATCAGGCTTTAATTTGTTCCAGTTGCAACAATGGCTGTGCAGCTTAGGGCTCCACTCGTCAATCTGTTACGAAAGCTTGATACAACACATAACTTGATTCAATACATATACAGGGTGTTATCAAAATAATGGAAACACACTGGATTTATAAGGAATCCTTTACTAATATGGCGTTGGACCGCCTTTGGTATGTAATACAGCTTGGATTCGCCTGGGAATCGAATCATACAAGTGCTGAATACTGTTTAGAGGAATATTGTACCATTCTTCATGGAGATATTGTAAAAGTTCCGGGAGAGATGCAGGTGGAGGATATCGATTCCTGATTGAACGCTCTAAAATAGACCATAACGGTTCGATTATATTGAGGTCGGGGGACTCTGCTGGCCAAGGTAGATGTTTCAGTTCATCCTCGTGTTCATCAAACCATGATTGGACCAGTCCCGCTGCATGAATAGGAGCATTATCATCCTGGAAAATTCCATCTCCTGCAGGAAACAAATTTTGCATCATAGGATGGACCTGGTCAGCTAAAACTTCTCTATACTTCTCCCCAGTGATCGTTCCTTTCGGGGTTACGATTGGGCCAGCAGAAAACCACGACATGGCTGCCCATATCATGACAGATCCACCTCCGTAATTGACAGTTGGAAGGTGACAATCACGATCATACGCTTGTGCAGGTGTCCTCCAAACGTGCACCCGTCCTGTTGTGGGGAAAAGTGTGAAAGATGATTCCTCTGACCATATAACTGTCTTCGACTTATCAATCGACCAGGTTTTGTGGTTGTGGCACCACTGTAGACGACGTTTGGCATTAACATCTGTGACAAGTGGCTTGGGAATTGCTACTCTGCCGTAAATGTTCTGTTTATGAAGGTGCCTCCTAACTGTAATTATTGACACTGGCGAATCCAGATGCCGATTGAACTCTGCGGTCACTTTGGCTGCAGTTGTTTTCTTTTTAGACATTGCAATCCGCTTCAATACCTGTCGGTCTCTTTCACTCAGCTTCTCCTTCCGTCCACTATTTTGCTTTGCCGAGCTTGTCTTGCGGCGCTGTGTGTACGCTGTCATGACTTTAGACACCGTACCTCTAGAAACGCCTTAAAGCTGGGATGTTTCGGTCACAGTTGTTCCAACTAGTCGTGCTCCTACAATTTGGCCTCTTTGAAAGTCTATGAGGTCTGACATTTTACGCTTTTGACAAAAATCCACGACGTATACAACATCACTAAAGCTACCTCATACTACCATGATATATAATACTTTTTATATTAAAAAAAACTGGTAGCTAGGATTATATTTTAATGCTTATGGGGGGAGCGCATTCTTAAATGTCACTTTTATTCACTGGTGTTTCCATTATTTTGATAACCACCTGTATAAGCCTATTATGTGGTATGCCACGAACCATCTTTGGCTTCCAAGCATCTTTTGTTGTCGTTACATTTATATTGCTGCATCTTGGCTCGTCCAGATCATCGACTACAAAATCTATTGCCAGAAAATTCTCTTGATCTTTTAAATTGCAGTTGTGTTCTATCTTTTGGACTTTGCGTGAGGGATACATTGTAATACACTTCATTCTATACAAGTGCCGAACTGACTAATTTTTCACCCAGGAGATCTCCCAAAATCTCCATCTTATACTTCCCTGGCTTTGAGAGATCGAACACTATTCCAACTATTTTATACCGTCAGCTTTTTATCTGCAATGTTTTTAAAAGCCATTTTAACATTTTCATTTCCGTATCCTTCCGCTCTATTTGGCTCGATACCTTCATTTAAATCATTTTGCTGTTTAGCTTCGGATAATTTTTTAATTTGTCTACTTAATCTCGTTTTCCATTGAATCCCACGTTCCTGATACTCCTTACAGTAATTTCGATTTCATCAATTGCGATAGCAGCTTCTATTTCAGTAATCTAAATTTTTAAGGGTTTCAATTTTTTCTATTGATGTTTTTGATCATAAAAATCGTCAAACTTTTGGTCCTTAGTGTATCTTTTACTTAATTGCTTATTTTTGTGACAAGTTTGGTAAAAAGTTGTCTGACACTGTTCGTTTTGCTTTAATGCATCAGGATTCATGTTTGGATCAATTATTCAATTCCAATTAATTTAGATTAAAAGGGGACCTACCTCAAATTATACGTGGCTGTTAATCAGCACAATCCTTCATAACACAAGGTCCGTCACAATGCGAATTAATCACATCCGGGTCACCAAATTATGTGGCAAAATGTGTTTTCATCAGGGAAAAATCCATCCAAATTGTACGTTAAAATATTTATTACAAACACACAACACAAAGAAATACACGGCTGGTTGTGGATCAATCGCCATTCATCTTTTTCCCTCTTGGGGATTTTCATCCCAAGTTGGAACACCCATGGAGCGATATATATATACTGACGGATCAAAATCATCTATGGTGGGCTATGCTTTTAGTTTGAGATCAGATACTCTTAATTATTCATTGCAATCATTCATTTCAATTTTTAAGAGCTGAATTTTTAGCAATTAAACATTTTGAGATTTCCAGTTGGGAATTTTATTATTTATACGGATTTTATAAGGACTCCGAAACACTTATCATTTTCCTTTTTTAATATGTATAGTAAACTCATCCGGGGGTGACTTCGATAAAATTTATTTTGGATTCCGGGACACGTTGAATCCTTGACAATGAAAGGGTCGATATTGCTGCCAGTAACGATATTACTCCTCTGGATATACGCATTCCATACGATGATCTCCGACGATTTGTCAGACATGTGGAGCGAATGGCAACATGACAGGAGCGACGATTCTGAGTAAACAAGAAAATTGGTCAAGGGCGAGCAGTATGTAGAATCATTAATTTTAAATCAATTTTCGTTTTCCGAATTTTTCAAATGATGGTCTCAATGATGTCAATGCGTTCTACTTTGGGGGCATTAATCTACATATTGCCATGTCAGATTTTGACAGGCAAAAGTGCACAAAAGTTGCAGATGTTGAAGTAACTTGCTTTAAGATGATTCGTTACAGAAAATGTTGCAATATAAATTATTGGTCGAGGGGGTCAGTATAGAGAATCGTTTAAGCTTTAGATGCATTTTCGTTAACCAATTTTTCAAATGGTGAGATCGCTCACCAGAAATAACAACCACCTAGGTCTTAATTATGCTATGCGCTTTTCTTTTTATGGACACTTCCCCTGCATACTGTTCCAAGATGTTTGAGGTTCATGGTTGTGGCGTTGTCGACCTTCGCCTCTATTGCTCGAATCTTTGATTTTGTTTATTGGTAGTCAGAAGAGTTGATGCATTCCTCCCTGGGTGTATTTCTCTCTTCTGAGTCAGTAAAACTTTCATTTGTGTATGTCTATTACTTGATATTGTATGTCTTGTGTCTGGCGCAGCATGGCCAAATATGGCCCTTGCGCCATGAAACTCCAAAACTGCGAGTAAAGGGGTCCATCTTGGTAAACCAAGAGCGATTCTTAAAGCTGAATTATAAGCCACTTCTAAAATTTGTTGTGAGTGATAATGTTTCCATAGTCAAAAAGGCTTCGAATGCAAGATTGAACCAATTGATGTAGATGTTTGGATCTTGCTCCATAACTGTTGGAAAGTTTGGCAATGTTTTACTTTGTTCGTTTGGTTACGTAATAGTTTTGATGTCAAGATTAAGTAAATTTTGTGAAGTTTTGCATTGCAAAAGATTTATTTGAAATATTTTGAAAAGTAGTTTTGAATCGTTTGAGTAGGTTTTATCCCAATATTGTCTAGATGCATCTTTCATTTCCATTTTAAGTTTAGCTGATCTTTTATATTGAATCCAGTGTTCTTTTGAAATGTACACTGGTGTGCAAAACTTAAGCAAAGCAACGACTGTTTTTTTGCCGTAACTCCGCAAGAAATCACCTGGGAGAGATGTAATTCAGAATACAGAGACAGTATTTTGTACTTAACGGATGAAGAAAGCATACTAGCGCAAAAATGAATAGACCGCATACAGTATGGAATCAGACAAAAAAGGCTATCGAAAGAGTAGCGTTGGTACAAATGATTGTCTGCCCAACAGGGAGAACAACAGATGCCCCTTAGTAAGGGATATGACCTCCATTAACTGCAATAGTTGCTTGGCACCGTCTCTCCATACTCAACACCAGATTATCCAACAGTTGTTGAGGTAAGAGGGCCCATTCCTCAATGAGCACCTGTTTCAGTTGTTGGGTGTTCTCCGGCGGATATAATCGTGCCGAAAGGCGTGCAATGGGTCACACAATTTTCCTACGGATTTTATTCTTCATATAGGTATAGGGCACCTTTACCCAGCTATTCGAAATTCTTTATCAAAAGTTGATTTTTTCACTTCACCCTACTACCTTCACTTCCATTTCCAGACACCTTTAAGAAAAATGAAAAACCGGACCCTTGGAATTACACTCTGGAAGCCACTGGCCGATTGATACTGAAGCAGTTAATGCTTTAAAACTGAATGCAAATTTTTCGTGTCGAAATTGTTAGAGTTCGTTGAATTTCCAATCAAAACTTCAAATTAGATCCAGCTATCGGGTTTTGTGCGCTTTTTTATTTTTACTCTATCCACGCTTGTCAAGGTTTTTATTTATTTAGCTGGAATTTTCGTAAAATGCATGTTAATGTTGCATTACCGCGGTTTCGATTTTTCTCGTCTGCCGATTGATACTGAAGCAGTAATATTTGTATCGGCAGTGAACTCAAACGTTAACTGATTAAGAGTATTATATTTGACATAATATTCTTCATGGTTATCAGTACACTGATTGAGAAAACACTCCTTGTTTTTCTATAGAGCTAAATGGCAGAGGGCACTAGTGTTTTTGTGTAGTACGTACTTCCTTTTCCCGGAAGTCACGTTACTTTGCTTTTCGAATGCTATTTCCGCGGCAGTGTCAGCTCGTCGTTTATAGAATCGATCATAAATCTATTTCCATTAATATATTGGGTCATCCGGAAAGTTCTGCGGTTTTTTATGATAAATACCAACGAAGCAGTACAAAAACTTAAGAAAATGTTATTGAATCACATAAGCACCATTTTGTTCTATGACTTTTTGCCATCTTTCCGGCAGCTGGAAAATTCCTTTTTTAAAAGTCATTAGCTTATTTGTAAAGAAGTTATCGAGGTGCTGTTTGATAGTCTCCCAAGAATTGAACTCTAGGCCGTTCAGGGAATTTTGAAATTACCTGAAGAGGTGAAAATCTGAGGGGGCAAGGTCTGGTGTATATGGGGGTGACATAAAACATCCCAGCCACACTCAATAAGTTTTTGTCTGACATTCATTGTTATGCTGGAAGACAACACCTCAACAATTGGTCAGTTCTAGCCGCTTTGCTTCGATTTTGCTTTTAATACTGCCATTTGAGAACAGTATTTTTCCGAATTTATTGCCTGATTTTGTGGCAGCAATTCATAATGAACAATTACTGTTTAGTCCCACCATACACAAAGCATTACTTTTTTGGGATGCAGCCCCCTTTCTATGCTGGGAGGTTCATTTGGCTTATCCCATGATCTTTTCCTTGTAATATTATTGAATAGTATCCACTTCTCATCTCCAGTAATGAGCCGTTTCATAAAAGTAACTTCTTTTCGTTTCAGCAAAGAATCATGCCGAAATTCGAGCAAGCATATTCTGTTGTGATAAAGTATGGGGTACCCATACATCGCAGCGGCTTACATACCCAATCTTCTTCAGATGATCATGAACTGTACTTTTTGGAATATTTAGTCTGATTGTTCCTGAACTGTGTAACGTGGATTTTCAGCGATGGCATCTTTTAATAGGTCCTCGTTTACAGAGGATGGTCGTCCAGAGCGGGCATCATCTTCGAGGATGAAATTTCCGCACTTAAATTTATCAAACCACCTTCGAACTGTGTCATCAGAAACAGTACTTAGCGCGTTGTGTTGCTCCAGTGCGACGTTTACTAACTACCTATCCAATGGCCATGCTCAGTCTGCTCATATTTCACGTCTATCCAAACCCAACTATAATTCTTCCATACCAGGGAGAGTTGAGTATCGGAGCAAAAAGTCGCCGATAGATAAAGTTCTAAACCGCAGAATTTTCTTCGTCTTTCCGTGGTTTGTTTGCACTTAAAATTTCTCATACTAATAGGGGCTGCTGGTATCCCAGTTGGAAGAACAACGGATTAGCAACCGGGTCCTGCCAAAAGACCATCGTGTACACGGGGGGGGGGCTGGTGCTTAAATCTATCGTGGCTTCAAATTTCTCACGTTGGCGTGGTGTAGTTGGAAAGTGGGGTGCCAACTCAGGTGTTGACCTCGTCATCTGATAGTGGTGCAAAATTACGAGGTTTTGTCTTTTGATTTTTCCCTTAGAGATTGCCAATAATCCGTTGTGTTGCTCCATTGCGTTGTTCGCCCCCAGGGGCATTCCTTCTTTAGGTTTGTACGGGCTTCACAATCCCGGGGTACCTGAGTGATCTTTTTCTTTCCCAGGGGTTTACTGTCTTTGGTAAACACGGGGGTCGCGCTCCCGGGATGCCCAAGCGATCTTTCCCTTCTTCCTATCCCACTACGTTATCACCCCACCCTCTTTTTTCTAGTTTTTCACGACTTGCGTAACGAAATTGTGCCAAGAAAATAGTTCTGCTTAAAAATTTGTACTGAAGTTTATTTTTATTCAATTATAACTTTATTATTAAAAAAAATATATTTATTATTATTTTTATTTATTTATTTATTTGCTTATTAAATTATCATTTAATTTACGATTCCACTTATTTCACTTTTGTCAGTTTTATATATATATTTTGTAAATATGTCAGTACGTTTTTCTGACCCGCATGTTTGCCGTGTGCGGCGTCCCGTATCGGGGGAAAGTGGAGTCCTGGGGTACCTGATGCGTGCCCTTTGGTCCATGCTTCTGCGTAGACGGGTGGCTGGAGTGAGCCCGCTCTAGTCAATCGGCTTACTTAACGTCTCTGGGGTTCACCACGTCAGGGCGATTAATCCCCCTGTTGTGCTGAACTTCATTGTGTTAGGTATTTTTGGGTTAGTGTTGCAGTTAGAGATGCCCTGGGCGAACCGGTGGATTCTCATCACGACACTGTAGCACTATATTTTGGTGCTACCTCTGAGGCAGCTCCGAGATCTGTTGCTGGACAACTGCCGGATGCTGCCTCCCCTGGTTGGGCTCCATGGCGGGCGGGGGCGCACCAAAATGAACAAATATTCCATCCTCATGTCATCTTCAAATTTATGGCCAGACGGAGGCCTTAACCCGTCAACCTCTAAATGCGACGAAATTAGTAAGCATGCTTTAAATGAAAAGTCAAATGAAAATATCGAGAACTCTTTGCAAGATAATCTACCTGAAAAATCAATCCCGAAATTTCTAATTATCCATAACGATTCTGACAAATTAACAAAAATGTCCCCCTTTTTAATTGAAAAATATATAAAACATTCTGCTGGTGAAGTTAAAAATGTTAAGAAATTGAAATCTGGAGACCTATTGATTGAATCAAATTCTTTTATACAGTCTGCAAAACTATTAAATATTAAAAATTTTGGTGAAGTAGAGGTAACAGTTTTTCCGCACAGGTCATTAAATTATACAAAAGGCGTTATATCTTCTGAAGAACTGTTAATGGTTTCTGAAGAAGAATTCGTTTTTGAATTGAGAGACCAAAAAGTTATAGCCGCTAAAAGGATAATGCTCAGACAAAATGACAGCTACATACCATCCAAAAATGTGATCCTAACTTTCGACTCCCCCGTTATGCCAACGAAAGTGAAAGCTGGGTACTTGTGCTGCGAGGTTCGAGCTTTTGTCCCGAACCCCGTTCGATGTTTCAAATGCCAGCGGTTTGGGCACGCAAAAACCTCGTGCCGTACACCTGCCACCATCTGTGCACGCTGCGCAAATCCTGGGCATGACAGTTCAGATTGCACTGAGTCTGAACATTGTTTCAATTGCCAGGGAAACCATGCCGCATACTCAAGGATATGTCCAAGATGGATAAAAGAAAAAGAAATACAAACATTAAGAGTTAACAAAAACCTATCTTTTCCCGAAGCTAGAAAATTGATAGAATCTCGTACACCTCGTCCTAACTCCTCATATGCATCCGTCATTAAAACCAGCAAAACAATAAGTACCCAAACATATAATTCAGACTTTACACCTAATAAAGTAAATGCAGAAACGCAAATAAACTCTACTCTTTATAAATATCAACCAACCAAATCAAACCATCAATCCCATAGCTTAAGCCCAAAATCAATTGACAAAGTTACAAGTAAACCCTCAAACCTGCCGCAACAGAGAACCACACCAGCAACAAAAATCTTCAAGCCGAACCCAACAACGTCAATAGAACAAAATAAAAAAAAAGCAAAGTAAGAAAGACAAACCTACTCCCCGGAACTCTAGAGATCACTCAAAATTACCGGATACCGAAATAGATTTACACCCTTCCACGGACTCAGATATGGAGTTTGGAGAGGACGGTATTGATGAGAACGCTGCATTTTTTAGAAAAGGTTCTAGATTTTACAAAAAACCTTCCAAATAAAACCACCCAACCTTTATTTCAGAAGAGATTAAAAAGGGCTCTACATTTTTAAATAATAAATGACTATTAATTTCCTAACTTGGAACTGTCATGGTTTTCGTACACATATCGACGATATCAAATCTCTAATAAATAATTTTAACCCTGTTTGCCTAGTCCTTCAAGAAACATACTTAACGCCTAATAACTCAATGAATGTTAAAAATTATAATTTAATAAGAAATGATTACATCCACGGTGCACGCGCTTCGGGCGGCGTGGCTATAATGACCTTGCAGAATTTCCCATCCAGAAGAATTTCTTTAAATACGAGCATTCAAGCAATAGCCATTCAACTTCATATTAAATTTTTAATAACAATCTGCTGCATATATCTACCCCCAAATGAAAACGTTAGTCAGCAGGAACTAAATGATTTAATAACTCAACTTCCGTCTCCATACTTCATCATAGGGGATTTTAACGGACACAACCCTCTTTGGGGAAGTAATGATTTTAACACAAAAGGACAACAAATTGAAAAATTGATGGATGACCATTGTCTCTGCCTTTTAAATGATTCCAGTCATACATACTTCCATACTCCGACCCAAACCTTTCACACCCTGGACCTTGCAATATGCTCCCCTACTTTGCTTTCATTTTGGGACTTTAAAATTGACAATGATCTGCACAATAGCGATCACTTTCCAATCATTTTAACATATAACTGCAATGACGTTTTACTACCCAGACGACCTGTGCGATATATATTTGAGAAAGCGGATTGGACTCGATATCAGGTGGAATCAAACATTTCTGACAACATGGTTAAGATGCCTAGCATAAATGATGCCGTTGAAATGATAAACAAACACCTTGATTAAGGCGGCAGATGTGGCTATCCCCAAAACATCGGGTAAAATGCCTAAATTATGGAAGCCTTGGTGGAATGAAGCATGCTCTCAAGCCCATAAATTCCAAAAAAAAGCATGGAACACCTTCAGACGTTATCCCACCACTTCGAATTTGATAGTTTTCAAGCGGGCCAAAGCAGAAGCTCGAAAATTAAGGAGACAGCGACAAAAAGAATCCTTACAAGAATACATAAATTCAATTGAATGTCGAATATCATCAAAACAGCTATGGGGCAAAATTCGAAAAATTACTGGCAAATATCGTAATCCAAATATATCATTTTTACTTCAAAATGGACAAGTCGTTTCAGACGTTAAGACAATTGCTGATACCTTGGGAAAATCTTTTTCTAGGGTATCTCATGAGAGCTCTTACCCCCAAGATTTTATTAATTATAAGCGACGTGAAGAACGCAAGACGTTAAACTTTCAACCATCCGCTCATAAAACTTACAATCGTAATTTTACCATATTCGAACTGAAAAATGCATTAAGGAAATCACACCCGACTTCACCGGGCCCCGATCATATTCATCTAGACATGTTGACCCATCTCAATGAAGATTCATTACAAAATATTTTACTTCTTTATAATAGAATTTGGACAGAGCAAGATTTTCCGACAACCTGGCACAGAGCTATTATTATTCCAATTCCGAAACCTGGGAAGGATCCTCAAGACCCTAATAACTATCGACCCATTGCCTTGACAAGCTGTATCTGCAAAGTCATGGAAAGAATGGTGAATGCTCGGTTGATACATGTCCTTGAGTCTGAAAAACATCTATCGGAGTTTCAAAGCGGATTCCGTTTTGGACGAAGCACCTACGACAATGCCTTAATGCTGGAATCCTCTATCAGAGATACATTCGTCACAAAGAAGCATTTGGTAGCTGTCTTCTTCGATATGGAGAAAGCTTACGATAGGACATGGCGATATGGCATAATGCGAGATGGGCTTTCTGGGAAATCTCCCACTATTTATTCAAAACTTTTTATTGACAAGGACCTTTAGCGTTCGCATTAATAATATTTTATCAGATGACTTTTCACAGGACGAGGGTGTTCCCCAAGGAAGCGTTCTAAGCGTGATACTTTTTATAATTAAAATCAACGGTATTATTAAACAACTTCCTCCATATGTGCACGGAACGCTTTTTGTAGACGATTTCCAAATATTCTGTTCTGGAATCAATGTACCTTTTATTGAAAGACAACTCCAAACGGCTATTAGAATTGTAAGTAAGTGGTCAAACGAAAATGGTTTTGTTTTTTCTTCGCAAAAGACTGTATGTGTACATTTTACTAGAAGACGCGGACTTTTTCCTGATCCAGAACTTTTACTCGACGGAACTGTTATTCCAGTAGTTCCAGAAATAAAATTTTTGGGTATTATTTTTGACTCGAAGTTATCTTTTCGATCTCATATCAAAGTATTGAAACGAAAATGCAACCAATCATTGAATATTTTAAAGGTTTTATGTAACACAACTTGGGGAGCTGATTTTATTTCAATTTTAAAAATTTACAAAGCTGTTGTCCGATCGAAACTCGATTATGGGAGTGTAATATATGGATCTTCTGCTAAGTCTGTTCTTCAAGCCCTGGATACTATTCATCACCAAGGCCTCCGATTATCCCTCGGAGCTTTCCGCACTTCGCCAGTCCAGAGTTTATATATAATGACAGGCGAGCCGGATTTAAGACATCGACGTGAGAAACTTACCCTAAAATACTATTTTAAGATTAAAGCCAACCCTTCTCACCCATTGCATAATAGAGTAACTAACCCTAAATTTGGAAGTCATTACTCATTAAAACCTTCATTCATTCCATCACTTGGTTTTAGAGTCCGTACCATATTGAATACATTAAATGTTGACAATCTGGGAATATTTCCTAGAGAAAACGAACCTCCACCTTGGAATGATAAAAATCTACTTACCATCAATGACTTTTCACATTTCAACAAATCATCAACCCCCGATACCATTTATTTACAATTATTCCATTCCCATAGAAACAAATATTCATCTTTTAAAACAGTTTTTACTGACGGATCTAAGAACGGGACAAATGTTGGTGCCGCGGCCGTTTTTGATAATACAACCATTGCTAGAAAATTGCATGGGTGCTGCAGTGTCTTCACTTCAGAGATGTACGCAATAATTTTAGCCTTAAAAACGATTTCTACACACAGTAATAAAAACTGGATCTTGTATACCGACTCTAAAAGTAGTATCGAATCCCTATTAAACTATACACATAAAAGTCATTCCTTGGTTTTAAAAGCAATGAATTTGCTCCTAACATTAACAGAAAATGATTTTCGGATATTCTTTTGTTGGATTCCTGGGCATGTGGGAATCCGGGGCAATGAGAAAGCGGATTTGGCAGCCAAAAACGCAACACTGATTATAAACTCCAATGTCCCGATTCACGACATTAATAGTGTTTTAACCCAAGCCATAAATTCATCCTGGCAATCCGCTTGGGATTTGGAAAACCATAACAAACTTCATGATATTCAACCATCTATAAAGGGATTCAGCAAAACAAACTTAAATAGAAGTCATCACGTAAAACTGACAAGGCTCCGAATCGGACATTCCTTTTTTACCCACAGACATTTACTGCTGGGAGAACCAGCTCCTTTATGCTCATCATGCAATAGTATTTTTTCCATAAAGCACATATTGACGGAATGCCGGAATTTTAATCGTCATAGACTAAACCGATTTGGTATCTCCCCTATTACCTTAACAGACTTGTTGATGGACCCACATCATAAAAACTTATTTTTATTCCTTACTGACATTGGTTTCGTAAACTTTATTTAGATTTTATAATCGACTGCAACATACACAACTGTACTGAATTTTATTACGTGGCTTTCTGACTCGCTCTAATTAAATACCAGTTATGAACTAGCTATTGTTTGGCGCAGCATGGCCAAATCTGGCCCTTGTGCCATAAAAAACCAACCAACCATTGCGATGTTCATTAACTTCCTACCTACCCGAAAATAGTTAATAACTCTTTGGGCGCTTTTCTTTTAAATCTGGCAACCCTAGTTACAAGCATGCCTGCTCTATCTTCCTTGGAAGGTGCTCTGAGCTTGAGGAACTGTATAAGGGTTTGTCGTGTTTTTGTCATTGTTTTTTTACATGTGTTTAATCACTGCTCAATATTGAGTGCCTTAAGTATACTTTGGCCGTCCTTGTCACCATTGGAACATTTCTGCTAAACTTGAGGGGTCTGTTCATGAGTTACGTTTGTGAGGAATCAAGTTAAGAAACCAGCGAAATTCAATAAGATCACATTGAAAAGGACAGTCTTTTTGGTGTTTGAAAATCTTGCTATTACTTTGTTTATTTAATGCTATTACTTTAGGCTATGTTCTTTTTGTAATGAACTGACTGAGTTTTATTTTTCAGGTATCCAAAGAATGCATTACCTGAAAGTGTAAATCTCCAAGGCTAGAAAACTAAATTATGTTTATTTTTGTATGTCCATGTTATGGCATCATTCATAAATGTATTTTAGTTACGATTCTTTCATAACTTCAAGAAAGTTATAATTGGACTTGGCACAAAAGATTGATTACCTCCTTGCATATTTTTCATCAGAAAATGTACTTGGTTTTAACGACTATTGCATGTTTAAAATGCATTACATTGTACGCTAATACCACAAGCTTTCAAAAAAATTGTAAAGACGTAATAGTAGCAGAAATATTTAATCCTCAATGGCGCAAGCAACCGCAGCACATTTCACTAACAATTTCAAACAATAAAGGAGCTAGCGACCACTAAACTAAAAAGTTATTCGAATACTTTCATTATCATACAATGCAACCAAAATGCAATAAAATGAAAAAATAAAAAAATCAAGTTTCTGTAATTCATCGAAATGTCAGAAACAATCGAAACAAAAGTAAATCTTCACGTTGGCGAAATATCTAATCGTTTTGGAAGGGTAACACTCAAAATAATATCGTAAGGTATCTTCAAGTTATGTAAATTTGATCTCAACACTTCAGCTCTGGTTTTCTTATCGTGTCCTGAGCATTGTGTTTCGAGAGTATATTCTTGTACATGCGAGCTTCATTTGCCAACTATTGAACACCAAAGGAACTTAAGTTGAGACACCTGATATGAAAATGCTCACGTAAGACGAAACGCCAATACGGGGAAAAGTTATTCGAATACAGGCGGCCCTCGACTTTCGCACAATTCGCTATTTAATTTAAAAAACTGCGGGAACTTAGTTGCCAACCTGATACTTTAGGATGAGTTTTCTTCCAGAATCTCTACTTTAGCAAAAGGGATAAAAGCGACATAATTAACAATTAAAGAGTTTATTTACAAATAAAGGGGGAATATTTACAGATTAAGAATAGTTAACAATTTCTCTTAATCGGATATTAGTTAGACATGGCCGTACGCCATCCTCTTCTCGCGTCCATCGTTCTGTCGCTGTCTCTGCACTCTCTGGGAAATCGTCCTAAGCCAGTTCGTCTATACCTGGCGGCCATTACAGATAATGATATACTAGCTGTATTCAATATAGTGTTTTCGATAGCGGATTCCAGCAGAGCAGTTGTTTTGCTTCTTACGCAAATTGTACCTGTTTCCTTGTTTTTCTTCAAAGGATGAAGGGTTAGGTTTAGAGGAAATGCTATATTTACTATTTTTAGGAGGTGGTCTAGTAGCATTGTCGTCACCTTGTACATCAAGATTTTTTCTTCGTTTTTCTAGCAACTTTTTTGAGCAATTTAAGTTATTGGACTTTTCTTGTGAACCAACAGATGAATGAGTTGAAGACATGTAATTTCTATATGTTCCTCTGGAACATTCATTTTCATTTGGAAGAGAAGATTTTTTTCACTAAATTAGGGTATTCCTCGATACCATCAGATTGGTGATTACGAGGTGTTATTGTAACCACTGGTAATGAACTCAGACTCTTCCATCTTGGTCTACGCTCGTTAGATGTGGACAACTCTGCTGGACCAGGATCACTTTTAAATTTCTTCACATCGTTGATCTCGTGATTTCTTCAGATGAAGTTTTTGCATCGTGTCCTGAGCATTGTGTTCCGAAAGTATTTTCTTGTACATGGGAGCTTCATTTGTCCATTATTACACAAAAGGAAGTCTAAGTTGAAAGACCTGATCTCGAAAAAATTTTTCCAATATTTTCATTCATGTATCGTTCGTTCAATGCAACCGAAATACATAAAAGATTTCAAATTTTTATAACAAATCGAAGTGGCCGTAACACACGAAAGAAACAACATGCCAGGCAAGTCTCCGTCTCCATGACCTTAAATGTTTTGCTATAAATTGATATATGTAGAATACTTAGAACACTTTAGGACGAGTTTACATGCAGAATATGTAGAACCCTACTTTAGCAAAAGGGATAAAAGCGACATAATTTTCAATTAAAAACGTTTATTTACAAATAAAGGGGGAATATTTACAGATTAAACATTGTTACAATTCAACTTCATCAGGTATTCGTTAGGCATGGCCGTACGCCATCCTCTTCTCGCGTCATCGTTCTTCAACTGTCTCTCTGGAATCTCGGAAAAATCGTCTTAAGCCAGTCTGTCTTGACTGGACAGCGATTCTTCATTTCCTGTATTACACACAGGGAGTGGCAGATGGAATGCTGATCTTTAAAACATAACCCATATACAGGGTGTTATCAAAATAATGGAAACACACTGGATTTATAAGGAATCCTTTACTAATATGGCGTAGGACCGCCTTTGGCATGTAGTACAGCTTGGATTCGCCTGGGAATCGAATCATACAAGTGCTGAATAGTGTTTAGAGGAATATTGTACCATTCTTCATGGAGATATTGTAAACGTTCCGGGAGAGATGCCGGTGGAGGATATCGATTCCGGATTGAACGTTCTAAAATAGACCATAACGGTTCGATTATATTGAGGTCGGGGGACTCTGCTGGCCAAGGTAGATGTTTGAGTTCATCCTCGTGTTCAAACCATGATTGGACCAGTCCCGCTGCATGAATAGGAGCATTATCATCCTGGAAAATTCCATTTCCTGCAGGAAACAAAGTTTGCATCATAGGATGGACCTGGTCAGCTAAAACTTCTCTATACTTCTCCCCAGTGATCCTTCCTTTCGGGGTTACGATTGGGCCAGCAGAAATCCACGACATGGCTGCCCATACCATGACAGATCCACCTCCATGCTTGACAGTTGAAAGGAGACAATCACGATCATACGCTTGTGCAGGTGTCCTCCATGCGTGCACCCGTCCTGTTGTGGGAAAATTGTGAAAGATGATTCGTCTGACCATATAACTGTCTTCCACTTATCAATCGACCAGGTTTTGTGGTTGTGGCACCACTGTAGACGACGTTTGGCATTAACATCTGTGACAAGTGGCTTGGGAATTGCTACTCTGCCGTAAATGTTCTGTTTATGAAGGTGCCTCCTAACTGTAATTATTGACACTGGAGAATCCAGATGCTGATTGAGCTCTGCGATCACTTTGGCTGCAGTTGTTTTCTTTTTAGACATTACAATCCGCTTCAATACCCGTCGGTCTCTTTCACTCAGCTTCTCCTTCCGTCCACTATTTTGCTTTGCCGAGCTTGTCTTGCCGCGCTGTGTGTACGCTGTCATGACTTTAGACACCGTACCTATAGAAACGCCTAAAAGCAGGGATGTTTCGGTCACAGTTGCTCCAACTAGTCGGGCACCTACAATTTGGCCTCTTTGAGTGAAAGTCTGTGAGGTCTGACATTTTACGCTTTTGACAAAAATCCACGACGTATACAACTTCACCAAAGCTACCACATACTACCATGACATATAGTACTTTTTATATTAAAGAAAACTGGTAGCTAGGATTATATTTTAATGCTTACGAAGCGCATTCTTAAATGTCACTTTTATTCACAAGTGTTTCCATTATTTTGATAACCACCTGGATATATATATATATATATGTATGGATGGAAATTAAATCTTCGCATATTGGAAATATCTTCATCGTTTTCGAAGACCCGAGTAGCCCCTAAAACAATATAATAAGGTCTTTTCAATGCTTGAAGAATTGATCACATCACTTCCTCTGCAGTGGTTTTTGTATAGTATAATGTGCATTGTGTTTCGAAAGTAGAATCTTAAGTTTCTTTTTATGCAACTCTTATTCGACTTACATCTTTCACTTGAAGTAACATCTTGGTCACCTGTATGATTTAGAAACGATTTTTCAGTTCTACCATTTTCTGACTGCCATGAGAGAATAAAATTATGTTTCATACCAACACATTTACCTGAATTTGATACGGAATCATAATCACTGACTTCATCTGATTTTTGCTTACAGTATGATCTTCGGGTTCTTTATTTCTGTGTATATTGCTTTAATACATTGTTTAGAAAATCAGCAGGTCTGCCTAAAAGGCCCATTTTCCACCACATAATTTTCTCTATTTAAAACTGCTATAGTTAACTTTTCATTCATGTAGTATACTCTAACTATTGGGTTGGCAACTAAGTTCCCGCCGTTTTGAGTCGTTCCATCTGTTGAACACAGAGTACCGCGTTGATCGTTTGGTTCCGTTCAAGCAATTCGTAATGGATAATCCCTTCCCAGTCCCACCATACGCACAACATCGTTTTACGCGGATGAAGATCTTGTTTCACGCGCGATGCCGCTTGTTTACCGGGGCTAAGCTATTCCTTGCGCTGCTTCATATCATTAATGTACAGGCACCATTTTTCGTCGCCAGTAACGATTCGGTAAAGAAATCGTTGCTTGCGTCCATGAGTTGAGCGGTGACGAGCAAGCAAACCAGCGGCGATAGTGGCTCGTTGATTTTTGTTGTTGTCACTTAAAGCATGCGGAACCCATGCTCCACACTTCTGAACCTTTCCCATCGAGTGAAGATGCTTCTCTATAGCAGTGTGGGAGCATTCCATTTTCTCTACCAGTTCCCTTGTCGTTTAACGCGAATTTTCGTGCAAAAGTTGGTTTAATCGCTCTTCATAGAACTCAACTGGACGGCCAGAACGAGGTGCGTCTTTGAGGTCAAAATTTCCATTTTTGAACTTGGCATACCAATCACGAGCGGTTCTTTCAGCTATGGCACCCTCTCCATACACATCACAAATGTCGCGAGCAGCTTTTGCGGGCTTAGAACCTTGATTAAAAGCAAAAAGAAGGTGTCGAAAATGCTCATTTTTCTCAATTTGAAATTCCATTTTAATGATCTGAAAATTAACTCGAACAAAAAACATAGATTCCGCTATAGAACAAAACATCCTCTTTCGAATGATTTAAAACATAACGCCAAAAACATTTTATGACATGCGGAATGTTAAAATTTAAAAAACTGCGGGAACTTACTTGCCAACCTGATACTTTAGGATGAGTTTTCTTCCAGAATCTCTACTTTAGCAAAAGGGATAAAAGCGACATAATTAACAATTAAAGAGTTTATTTACAAATAAAGGGGGAATATTTACAGATTAAGAATAGTTAACAATTTCTCTTAATCGGATATTAGTTAGACATGGCCGTACGCCATCCTCTTCTCGCGTCCATCGTTCTGTCGCTGTCTCTGCACTCTCTGGGAAAATCGTCCTAAGCCAGTTCGTCTATACCTGGCGGTCGTTACAGATAATGATATACTAGCTGTATTCAATATAGTGTTTTCGATAGCGGATTCCAGCAGAGCAGTTGTTTTGCTTCTTACGTAAATTGTATTTATTTACTTGTTTTTCTTCAAAGGATGAAGTGTTAGGTTTAGAGGAAATGCTACATTTACTATTTTTAGGAGGTGATCTAGTAGCATTGTCGTCACCTTGTATATCTTCGTTTTTTGCTAGATCTTGACTTTTTTGATCAATTTAAGTTATTGGACTTTTCTTGTGAACCAACAGATGAATCAGTTAAATACATGTAGTTTCTATATGTTCCTCTGGAACATACATTTTGATTTGGAAGAGAAGATTTTTTCTCTAAATTTGGGTATTTCTCGATAGCATCAGATTGGTGATTACGAGGTGTTATTTTAATCACTGATAATGAACTCAGACTCTTCGTTCTTGGTCTACGCTCATTAGATGTGGACAACTCTGCTGGACCAGGATCACTTTTGAATTTCTTCACATCGTTGATCTCGTGATTTCTTCAGATGAAGTTTTTGCATCGTGTTCTGAGCATTGTGTTCCGAAAGTATATTCTTGTACATGGGAGCTTCATTTGTCCATTATTACACAAAAGGAAGTCTTAAGTTGAAAGACCTGATCTCGAAATTTTTTTTCCAATATTTTCATTCATGTATCGTTCGTTCTATGCAACCGAAATACATAAAAGATTTCAAATTTTTATAAGAAATCGAAGTGCCCGTAACACACGAGAGAAACAACATGTCAGGCAAGTCTCCGTCTCCATGACCTTAAATGTTTTGCCATAAATTGATATATGTAGAATACTTTGAACACTTTAGGACGAGTTTACATGCAGAATATGTAGAACCCTACTTTTGCAAAAGGGATAAAGCGACATAATTTTCAATTAAAAACGTTTATTTACAAATAAATGGGGAATATTTACAGATTAAACATTGTTGCAATTCAACTTCATCAGGTATTCGTTAGGCATGGCCGTACGCCATCCTCTTCTCGCGTCATCGTTCTTCAACTGTCTCTCTGGAATCTCGGAAAAATCGTCTTAAGCCAGTCTGTCTTGACTGGATAGCGATTCTTCATTTCCTGTATTACACACAGGGAGTGGCAGATGGAATGCTGATGTTTAAAACATTACCCATATATATATACAGTGCACTCCGCTTTATCGGACCACTTTGGTTCGACATGAAAGTGGTCCCATTAACCGACTGGTCCGATTATATTTTATGAAAGGCTATAACGCTCACCGGCTATATAATTGCATATATAAACAATACACTAATTAGTAGTACAACAAAATCATAAAGGAAGTTATAAGAAACAACTTACCTTTATTGGTTAAAATATTTCGTAATCATCGTTTGTTTACGCAGCTCATTATTGACTGATGATACAAAAGAATGTAGCTTGTATGCCGCTTTCTTGACACTATCATCGCCGTTGGTTTTTGCCAAGAAAATGTTCAATTTCTCTAAGCATGAAAGGGCTTCGTTGCAGGTGACTTCGGGGACTTCTTCCTCTGATTCAGAATGTGTTTCTTCTGACCGATTGGCCATAATATCTTGAACAATATCTTCTTCTGAAGGGGAATCGCGGCACTGGACAGACGTATCAACATTGACGAAAGCTTGGAAATCTTCGGTGTTCATTCCAACATCGATTTCACAGAATGCAGAATTGGGGGAAGCGTTGTCTGCTGCTGATGACGAAGATGGAGCGATGAATCCCGCTTTGGCAAAACAATTAACAGATGTTTCGGCTTTCACAGATTTCCAGCTAACTGCAATCATTTCTATTGCCGAAAGGAGATTTATCTTACGAGATAACTCGATTGCGCAAAATTTAGCACTCTTCTCTGAGTCAAAGTAACAGACTATTTTTTCAAGAACCAACTTTCTATAGAGGGTTTTCAAGTTTTTGATAACTCCCTGATCCATTGGCTGAATGATTGAGGTTGTGTTGGGCGGCAAAAAATCAGACGTATATTCGTTGCTACATTAGGGTGTGCGGAACAGTTGTCCATTACAAGAGCAATTTTTCTTCCTATTCCCTCGGGTATCTTGCCGCAGCCTTTCAGCCAATCCTCAAAAATTGTCGATGTCATCCATACATTGCGACTACTTCGATATTCCGCCGGCAACTGGCGCACACCTGAGAAACACCGAGGATTCTTACTTTTTCCTATGACTAAAAGAGGACGTCGATCACAGCCAGTCATGTTAGCGCAGACAAGAACAGTTACACGATCCATCGCTTTTTTCGATCCACTCAATAATTCAGTTTTGAAAGTTAGTGACCCATTTGGAGTTGCCCTATAATAAAGGGCAGTTTCATCGCAGTTGTACACCTCAGAAGGTGCATACATTTCCAAGATTTCGGGCAACAAAGTGGTAATCCAACTGTCAGCTCCTCGAATATCGGCATCCTTTTTTTCACCATGTGCGACTTTGAAGCAAATGTCGTGCCTTTTCTTCCAGCGTGTTAGCCATCCTTCAGTAGCAGTGAAGTTCGGTTTACCAAGTTGTGTAGCAAGATATTTTGCTTTTGATTTTAGTAGGGGCCCAGTTAAAGGAATGTCGCGGTTTCTTGCTTCACGAAACCATTTAAACAGCGCTTGGTCAACTTCGTCATCTTTTGACAGTCTTTGGCGCTTTCTTGATGCAGCCGAATCGTCCGCTTTGATTTCAAGTCTGTTTTGTAGCAGTCGGCAAATTGTAGTTTTCGACACACCTAATGCATTTGAGAGCTGACGTTGGCTGAATCCTGGAAACTCATCGATTCGACGCAACAATGTTAATTTTATTTTCCTGATAAATCTCTACGCGCCATATGAGCTGAATTTCACTTGCCTTTCGGAAGACGGAAGTGCAAAATAAATTTCCGAAGCAAATTTCCGAAATGTGATTCATTCTGATTGGTTATTTTTATCTTCTATCACCTGATGTTCTGTGCTTTTAAATTTATCTTGTTTTTTATTCCAATGCAGAAGGCAGAACATGAGTCAGAAGCAATACTGTTTGAGTTATTTTTTTGTCTTTTGTGAGAGCGGAAATAAATTTTTTTATTTAATCTTTTTCCTGCTCTCTGAGTGTTCGCTGTTAATTTGAATCTTTATATTCTTTGTTCACCAAGGCAATTGGCAGGACATCTTTTTGAACCGTTTTGTTTGCGAAGTTGTATTCCAACTGGTCCTTTTAACCGACGTAAGGTGGTCCATTTAACCGATGTGATTTCTATGGTATTGAATAGAAAATGATTCTGTTCACAAGGAAACGTCCCCAATATATATATATAAGCGACTGGTCCCATTATCCAGTGGTTCGATAAAGCGGAGTGCACTATATATAGAAGTTATTTATATGGAAATTAAATCTTCGCATATTGGAAATATCTTCATCGTTTTCGAAGACGAGTAGCCCCTAAAACAATATAATAAGGTCTTTTCAATGTTTGAAGAATTGATCACATCACTTCCTCTGCAGTGGTTTTTGTATAGTATCTTGTGCATTGTGTTTCGAAAGTAGAATCTTAAGTTTCTTTTTATGCAACTCTTATTCGACTTACAACTTTCACTTGAAGTAACATCTTGGTCACCTGAATGATTTAGAAACGATTTTTCAGTTCTACCATTTTCTGACTGCCATGAGAGAATAAAATTCTGTTTCATACCAACACATTTACTTGAATTTGATTCGGAATTTGAATCACTGACTTCATCTGATTTTTGCTTACAGTATGATCTTCGGGTACTTTATTTCTGTGTATATTGCTTTGGTACATTGTTTAGAAAATCAGCAGGTCTGCCTAAAAGGCCCATTTTCCACCACATAATTTTCTCTATTTAAAACTGCTATAGTTAACTTTTCATTCATGTAGTATACTCTAACTATTGGGTTGGCAACTAAGTTCCCGCCGTTTTGAGTCGTTCCATCTGTTGAACACAGAGTACCGCGTTGACCGTTTGGTTCTGTTCAAGCAATTCGTAATGGATAATCCCTTCCCAGTCCCACCATACGCACAACATCGTTTTACGCGGATGAAGATCTTGTTTCACGCGAGGTGTCGCTTGTTTACCGGGGCTAAGCCATTCCTTGCGCTGCTTCATATCATTAATGTACAGGCACCATTTTTCGTCGCCAGTAACGATTCGGTAAAGAAATCGTTGCTTGCGTCCATGAATTGAGCGGTGACGAGCAAGCAAACCAGCGGCGATAGTGGCTCGTTGATTTTTGTTGTCACTTAAAGCATGCGGAACCCATGCTCCACACTTCTGAACCTTTCCCATCGAGTGAAGATGCTTCTCTATAGCAGTGTGGGAGCATTCCATTTTCTCTGCCAGTTCCCTTGTCGTTTGACGCGAATTTTTGTGCAAAAGTTGGTTTAATCGCTCTTCATCGAACTCAACTGGACGGCGAGAACGAGGTGCGTCTTTGAGGTCAAAATTTCCACTTTTGAACTTGGCATACCAATCACGAGCGGTTCTTTCAGCTATGGCACCCTCTCCATACACATCACAAATGTCGCGAGCAGCTTTTGCGGGCTTAGAACCTTGATTAAAAGCAAAAAGAAGGAGGTGTCGAAAATGCTCATTTTTCTCAACTTGAAATTCCATTTTAATGATCTGAAAATTAACTCGAACAAAAAACATAGATTCCGGTATAGAACAAAACATCCTCTTTCGAATGATTTAAAACATAACGCCAAAAACATTTTATGACATGCGGAATGTTAAAATTTAAAAAACTGCGGGAACTTACTTGCCAACCTGATACTTTAGGATGAGTTTTCTTCCAGAATCTCTACTTTAGCAAAAGGGATAAAAGCGACATAATTAACAATTAAAGAGTTTATTTACAAATAAAGGGGGAATATTTACAGATTAAGAATAGTTAACAATTTCTCTTAATCGGATATTAGTTAGACATGGCCGTACGCCATCCTCTTCTCGCGTCCATCGTTCTGTCGCTGTCTCTGCACTCTCTGGGAAAATCGTCCTAAGCCAGTTCGTCTATACCTGGCGGTCGTTACAGATAATGATATACTAGCTGTATTCAATATAGTGTTTTCGATAGCGGATTCCAGCAGAGCAGTTGTTTTGCTTCTTACGTAAATTGTATTTATTTACTTGTTTTTCTTCAAAGGATGAAGTGTTAGGTTTAGAGGAAATGCTACATTTACTATTTTTAGGAGGTGATCTAGTAGCATTGTCGTCACCTTGTATATATTCGTTTTTTGCTAGATCTTGACTTTTTTGAGCAATTTAAGTTATTGGACTTTTCTTGTGAACCAACAGATGAATCAGTTAAATACATGTAGTTTCTATATGTTCCTCTGGAACATACATTTTGATTTGGAAGAGAAGATTTTTTCTCTAAATTTGGGTATTTCTCGATAGCATCAGATTGGTGATTACGAGGTGTTATTTTAACCACTGATAATGAACTCAGACTCTTCGTTCTTGGTCTACGCTCATTAGATGTGGACAACTCTGCTGGACCAGGATCACTTTTGAATTTCTTCACATCGTTGATCTCGTGATTTCTTCAGATGAAGTTTTTGCATCGTGTTCTGAGCATTGTGTTCCGAAAGTATATTCTTGTACATGGGAGCTTCATTTGTCCATTATTACACAAAAGGAAGTCTTAAGTTGAAAGACCTGATCTCGAAATTTTTTTTCCAATATTTTCATTCATGTATCGTTCGTTCTATGCAACCGAAATACATAAAAGATTTCAAATTTTTATAAGAAATCGAAGTGCCCGTAACACACGAGAGAAACAACATGTCAGGCAAGTCTCCGTCTCCATGACCTTAAATGTTTTGCCATAAATTGATATATGTAGAATACTTTGAACACTTTAGGACGAGTTTACATGCAGAATATGTAGAACCCTACTTTTGCAAAAGGGATAAAGCGACATAATTTTCAATTAAAAACGTTTATTTACAAATAAATGGGGAATATTTACAGATTAAACATTGTTGCAATTCAACTTCATCAGGTATTCGTTAGGCATGGCCGTACGCCATCCTCTTCTCGCGTCATCGTTCTTCAACTGTCTCTCTGGAATCTCGGAAAAATCGTCTTAAGCCAGTCTGTCTTGACTGGATAGCGATTCTTCATTTCCTGTATTACACACAGGGAGTGGCAGATGGAATGCTGATGTTTAAAACATTACCCATATATATATACAGTGCACTCCGCTTTATCGGACCACTTTGGTTCGACATGAAAGTGGTCCCATTAACCGACTGGTCCGATTATATTTTATGAAAGGCTATAACGCTCACCGGCTATATAATTGCATATATAAACAATACACTAATTAGTAGTACAACAAAATCATAAAGGAAGTTATAAGAAACAACTTACCTTTATTGGTTAAAATATTTCGTAATCATCGTTTGTTTACGCAGCTCATTATTGACTGATGATACAAAAGAATGTAGCTTGTATGCCGCTTTCTTGACACTATCATCGCCGTTGGTTTTTGCCAAGAAAATGTTCAATTTCTCTAAGCATGAAAGGGCTTCGTTGCAGGTGACTTCGGGGACTTCTTCCTCTGATTCAGAATGTGTTTCTTCTGACCGATTGGCCATAATATCTTGAACAATATCTTCTTCTGAAGGGGAATCGCGGCACTGGACAGACGTATCAACATTGACGAAAGCTTGGAAATCTTCGGTGTTCATTCCAACATCGATTTCACAGAATGCGGAATTGGGGGAAGCGTTGTCTGCTGCTGATGACGAAGATGGAGCGATGAATCCCGCTTTGGCAAAACAATTAACAGATGTTTCGGCTTTCACAGATTTCCAGCTAACTGCAATCATTTCTATTGCCGAAAGGAGATTTATCTTACGAGATAACTCGATTGCGCAAAATTTAGCACTCTTCTCTGAGTCAAAGTAACAGACTATTTTTTCAAGAACCAACTTTCTATAGAGGGTTTTCAAGTTTTTGATAACTCCCTGATCCATTGGCTGAATGATTGAGGTTGTGTTGGGCGGCAAAAAATCAGACGTATATTCGTTGCTACATTAGGGTGTGCGGAACAGTTGTCCATTACAAGAGCAATTTTTCTTCCTATTCCCTCGGGTATCTTGCCGCAGCCTTTCAGCCAATCCTCAAAAATTGTCGATGTCATCCATACATTGCGACTACTTCGATATTGCGCCGGCAACTGGCGCATACCTGAGAAACACCGAGGATTCTTACTTTTTCCTATGACTAAAAGAGGACGTCGATCACAGCCAGTCATGTTAGCGCAGACAAGAACAGTTACACGATCCATCGCTTTTTTCGATCCACTCAATAATTCAGTTTTGAAAGTTAGTGACCCATTTGGAGTTGCCCTATAATAAAGGGCAGTTTCATCGCAGTTGTACACCTCAGAAGGTGCATACATTTCCAAGATTTCGGGCAACAAAGTGGTAATCCAACTGTCAGCTCCTCGAATATCGGCATCCTTTTTTTCACCATGTGCGACTTTGAAGCAAATGTCGTGCCTTTTCTTCCAGCGTGTTAGCCATCCTTCAGTAGCAGTGAAGTTCGGTTTACCAAGTTGTGTAGCAAGATATTTTGCTTTTGATTTTAGTAGGGGCCCAGTTAAAGGAATGTCGCGGTTTCTTGCTTCACGAAACCATTTAAACAGCGCTTGGTCAACTTCGTCATCTTTTGACAGTCTTTGGCGCTTTCTTGATGCAGCCGAATCGTCCGCTTTGATTTCAAGTCTGTTTTGTAGCAGTCGGCAAATTGTAGTTTTCGACACACCTAATGCATTTGAGAGCTGACGTTGGCTGAATCCTGGAAACTCATCGATTCGACGCAACAATGTTAATTTTATTTTCCTGATAAATCTCTACGCGCCATATGAGCTGAATTTCACTTGCCTTTCGGAAGACGGAAGTGCAAAATAAATTTCCGAAGCAAATTTCCGAAATGTGATTCATGCTGATTGGTTAATTTTATCTTCTATCACCTGATGTTCTGTGCTTTTAAATTTATCTTGTTTTTTATTCCAATGCAGAAGGCAGAACATGAGTCAGAAGCAATACTGTTTGAGTTATTTTTTTGTCTTTTGTGAGAGCGGAAATAAATTTTTTTATTTAATCTTTTTCCTGCTCTCTGAGTGTTCGCTGTTAATTTGAATCTTTATATTCTTTGTTCACCAAGGCAATTGGCAGGACATCTTTTTGAACCGTTTTGTTTGCGAAGTTGTATTCCAACTGGTCCTTTTAACCGACGTAAGGTGGTCCATTTAACCGATGTGATTTCTATGGTATTGAATAGAAAATGATTCTGTTCACAAGGAAACGTCCCCAATATATATATATAAGCGACTGGTCCCATTATCCAGTGGTTCGATAAAGCGGAGTGCACTATATATAGAAGTTATTTATATGGAAATTAAATCTTCGCATATTGGAAATATCTTCATCGTTTTCGAAGACGAGTAGCCCCTAAAACAATATAATAAGGTCTTTTCAATGTTTGAAGAATTGATCACATCACTTCCTCTGCAGTGGTTTTTGTATAGTATCTTGTGCATTGTGTTTCGAAAGTAGAATCTTAAGTTTCTTTTTATGCAACTCTTATTCGACTTACAACTTTCACTTGAAGTAACATCTTGGTCACCTGAATGATTTAGAAACGATTTTTCAGTTCTACCATTTTCTGACTGCCATGAGAGAATAAAATTCTGTTTCATACCAACACATTTACTTGAATTTGATTCGGAATTTGAATCACTGACTTCATCTGATTTTTGCTTACAGTATGATCTTCGGGTACTTTATTTCTGTGTATATTGCTTTGGTACATTGTTTAGAAAATCAGCAGGTCTGCCTAAAAGGCCCATTTTCCACCACATAATTTTCTCTATTTAAAACTGCTATAGTTAACTTTTCATTCATGTAGTATACTCTAACTATTGGGTTGGCAACTAAGTTCCCGCCGTTTTGAGTCGTTCCATCTGTTGAACACAGAGTACCGCGTTGACCGTTTGGTTCTGTTCAAGCAATTCGTAATGGATAATCCCTTCCCAGTCCCACCATACGCACAACATCGTTTTACGCGGATGAAGATCTTGTTTCACGCGAGGTGTCGCTTGTTTACCGGGGCTAAGCCATTCCTTGCGCTGCTTCATATCATTAATGTACAGGCACCATTTTTCGTCGCCAGTAACGATTCGGTAAAGAAATCGTTGCTTGCGTCCATGAATTGAGCGGTGACGAGCAAGCAAACCAGCGGCGATAGTGGCTCGTTGATTTTTGTTGTCACTTAAAGCATGCGGAACCCATGCTCCACACTTCTGAACCTTTCCCATCGAGTGAAGATGCTTCTCTATAGCAGTGTGGGAGCATTCCATTTTCTCTGCCAGTTCCCTTGTCGTTTGACGCGAATTTTTGTGCAAAAGTTGGTTTAATCGCTCTTCATCGAACTCAACTGGACGGCGAGAACGAGGTGCGTCTTTGAGGTCAAAATTTCCACTTTTGAACTTGGCATACCAATCACGAGCGGTTCTTTCAGCTATGGCACCCTCTCCATACACATCACAAATGTCGCGAGCAGCTTTTGCGGGCTTAGAACCTTGATTAAAAGCAAAAAGAAGGAGGTGTCGAAAATGCTCATTTTTCTCAACTTGAAATTCCATTTTAATGATCTGAAAATTAACTCGAACAAAAAACATAGATTCCGGTATAGAACAAAACATCCTCTTTCGAATGATTTAAAACATAACGCCAAAAACATTTTATGACATGCGGAATGTTAAAATTTAAAAAACTGCGGGAACTTACTTGCCAACCTGATACTTTAGGATGAGTTTTCTTCCAGAATCTCTACTTTAGCAAAAGGGATAAAAGCGACATAATTAACAATTAAAGAGTTTATTTACAAATAAAGGGGGAATATTTACAGATTAAGAATAGTTAACAATTTCTCTTAATCGGATATTAGTTAGACATGGCCGTACGCCATCCTCTTCTCGCGTCCATCGTTCTGTCGCTGTCTCTGCACTCTCTGGGAAAATCGTCCTAAGCCAGTTCGTCTATACCTGGCGGTCGTTACAGATAATGATATACTAGCTGTATTCAATATAGTGTTTTCGATAGCGGATTCCAGCAGAGCAGTTGTTTTGCTTCTTACGTAAATTGTATTTATTTACTTGTTTTTCTTCAAAGGATGAAGTGTTAGGTTTAGAGGAAATGCTACATTTACTATTTTTAGGAGGTGATCTAGTAGCATTGTCGTCACCTTGTATATCTTCGTTTTTTGCTAGATCTTGACTTTTTTGAGCAATTTAAGTTATTGGACTTTTCTTGTGAACCAACAGATGAATCAGTTAAATACATGTAGTTTCTATATGTTCCTCTGGAACATACATTTTGATTTGGAAGAGAAGATTTTTTCTCTAAATTTGGGTATTTCTCGATAGCATCAGATTGGTGATTACGAGGTGTTATTTTAACCACTGATAATGAACTCAGACTCTTCGTTCTTGGTCTACGCTCATTAGATGTGGACAACTCTGCTGGACCAGGATCACTTTTGAATTTCTTCACATCGTTGATCTCGTGATTTCTTCAGATGAAGTTTTTGCATCGTGTTCTGAGCATTGTGTTCCGAAAGTATATTCTTGTACATGGGAGCTTCATTTGTCCATTATTACACAAAAGGAAGTCTTAAGTTGAAAGACCTGATCTCGAAATTTTTTTTCCAATATTTTCATTCATGTATCGTTCGTTCTATGCAACCGAAATACATAAAAGATTTCAAATTTTTATAAGAAATCGAAGTGCCCGTAACACACGAGAGAAACAACATGTCAGGCAAGTCTCCGTCTCCATGACCTTAAATGTTTTGCCATAAATTGATATATGTAGAATACTTTGAACACTTTAGGACGAGTTTACATGCAGAATATGTAGAACCCTACTTTTGCAAAAGGGATAAAGCGACATAATTTTCAATTAAAAACGTTTATTTACAAATAAATGGGGAATATTTACAGATTAAACATTGTTGCAATTCAACTTCATCAGGTATTCGTTAGGCATGGCCGTACGCCATCCTCTTCTCGCGTCATCGTTCTTCAACTGTCTCTCTGGAATCTCGGAAAAATCGTCTTAAGCCAGTCTGTCTTGACTGGATAGCGATTCTTCATTTCCTGTATTACACACAGGGAGTGGCAGATGGAATGCTGATGTTTAAAACATTACCCATATATATATACAGTGCACTCCGCTTTATCGGACCACTTTGGTTCGACATGAAAGTGGTCCCATTAACCGACTGGTCCGATTATATTTTATGAAAGGCTATAACGCTCACCGGCTATATAATTGCATATATAAACAATACACTAATTAGTAGTACAACAAAATCATAAAGGAAGTTATAAGAAACAACTTACCTTTATTGGTTAAAATATTTCGTAATCATCGTTTGTTTACGCAGCTCATTATTGACTGATGATACAAAAGAATGTAGCTTGTATGCCGCTTTCTTGACACTATCATCGCCGTTGGTTTTTGCCAAGAAAATGTTCAATTTCTCTAAGCATGAAAGGGCTTCGTTGCAGGTGACTTCGGGGACTTCTTCCTCTGATTCAGAATGTGTTTCTTCTGACCGATTGGCCATAATATCTTGAACAATATCTTCTTCTGAAGGGGAATCGCGGCACTGGACAGACGTATCAACATTGACGAAAGCTTGGAAATCTTCGGTGTTCATTCCAACATCGATTTCACAGAATGCGGAATTGGGGGAAGCGTTGTCTGCTGCTGATGACGAAGATGGAGCGATGAATCCCGCTTTGGCAAAACAATTAACAGATGTTTCGGCTTTCACAGATTTCCAGCTAACTGCAATCATTTCTATTGCCGAAAGGAGATTTATCTTACGAGATAACTCGATTGCGCAAAATTTAGCACTCTTCTCTGAGTCAAAGTAACAGACTATTTTTTCAAGAACCAACTTTCTATAGAGGGTTTTCAAGTTTTTGATAACTCCCTGATCCATTGGCTGAATGATTGAGGTTGTGTTGGGCGGCAAAAAATCAGACGTATATTCGTTGCTACATTAGGGTGTGCGGAACAGTTGTCCATTACAAGAGCAATTTTTCTTCCTATTCCCTCGGGTATCTTGCCGCAGCCTTTCAGCCAATCCTCAAAAATTGTCGATGTCATCCATACATTGCGACTACTTCGATATTGCGCCGGCAACTGGCGCACACCTGAGAAACACCGAGGATTCTTACTTTTTCCTATGACTAAAAGAGGACGTCGATCACAGCCAGTCATGTTAGCGCAGACAAGAACAGTTACACGATCCATCGCTTTTTTCGATCCACTCAATAATTCAGTTTTGAAAGTTAGTGACCCATTTGGAGTTGCCCTATAATAAAGGGCAGTTTCATCGCAGTTGTACACCTCAGAAGGTGCATACATTTCCAAGATTTCGGGCAACAAAGTGGTAATCCAACTGTCAGCTCCTCGAATATCGGCATCCTTTTTTTCACCATGTGCGACTTTGAAGCAAATGTCGTGCCTTTTCTTCCAGCGTGTTAGCCATCCTTCAGTAGCAGTGAAGTTCGGTTTACCAAGTTGTGTAGCAAGATATTTTGCTTTTGATTTTAGTAGGGGCCCAGTTAAAGGAATGTCGCGGTTTCTTGCTTCACGAAACCATTTAAACAGCGCTTGGTCAACTTCGTCATCTTTTGACAGTCTTTGGCGCTTTCTTGATGCAGCCGAATCGTCCGCTTTGATTTCAAGTCTGTTTTGTAGCAGTCGGCAAATTGTAGTTTTCGACACACCTAATGCATTTGAGAGCTGACGTTGGCTGAATCCTGGAAACTCATCGATTCGACGCAACAATGTTAATTTTATTTTCCTGATAAATCTCTACGCGCCATATGAGCTGAATTTCACTTGCCTTTCGGAAGACGGAAGTGCAAAAAAAAATTTCCGAAGCAAATTTCCGAAATGTGATTCATGCTGATTGGTTAATTTTATCTTCTATCACCTGATGTTCTGTGCTTTTAAATTTATCTTGTTTTTTATTCCAATGCAGAAGGCAGAACATGAGTCAGAAGCAATACTGTTTGAGTTATTTTTTTGTCTTTTGTGAGAGCGGAAATAAATTTTTTTATTTAATCTTTTTCCTGCTCTCTGAGTGTTCGCTGTTAATTTGAATCTTTATATTCTTTGTTCACCAAGGCAATTGGCAGGACATCTTTTTGAACCGTTTTGTTTGCGAAGTTGTATTCCAACTGGTCCTTTTAACCGACGTAAGGTGGTCCATTTAACCGATGTGATTTCTATGGTATTGAATAGAAAATGATTCTGTTCACAAGGAAACGTCCCCAATATATATATATAAGCGACTGGTCCCATTATCCAGTGGTTCGATAAAGCGGAGTGCACTATATATAGAAGTTAGTTATATGGAAATTAAATCTTCGCATATTGGAAATATCTTCATCGTTTTCGAAGACGAGTAGCCCCTAAAACAATATAATAAGGTCTTTTCAATGTTTGAAGAATTGATCACATCACTTCCTCTGCAGTGGTTTTTGTATAGTATCTTGTGCATTGTGTTTCGAAAGTAGAATCTTAAGTTTCTTTTTATGCAACTCTTATTCGACTTACAACTTTCACTTGAAGTAACATCTTGGTCACCTGAATGATTTAGAAACGATTTTTCAGTTCTACCATTTTCTGACTGCCATGAGAGAATAAAATTCTGTTTCATACCAACACATTTACTTGAATTTGATTCGGAATTTGAATCACTGACTTCATCTGATTTTTGCTTACAGTATGATCTTCGGGTACTTTATTTCTGTGTATATTGCTTTGGTACATTGTTTAGAAAATCAGCAGGTCTGCCTAAAAGGCCCATTTTCCACCACATAATTTTCTCTATTTAAAACTGCTATAGTTAACTTTTCATTCATGTAGTATACTCTAACTATTGGGTTGGCAACTAAGTTCCCGCCGTTTTGAGTCGTTCCATCTGTTGAACACAGAGTACCGCGTTGACCGTTTGGTTCTGTTCAAGCAATTCGTAATGGATAATCCCTTCCCAGTCCCACCATACGCACAACATCGTTTTACGCGGATGAAGATCTTGTTTCACGCGAGGTGTCGCTTGTTTACCGGGGCTAAGCCATTCCTTGCGCTGCTTCATATCATTAATGTACAGGCACCATTTTTCGTCGCCAGTAACGATTCGGTAAAGAAATCGTTGCTTGCGTCCATGAATTGAGCGGTGACGAGCAAGCAAACCAGCGGCGATAGTGGCTCGTTGATTTTTGTTGTCACTTAAAGCATGCGGAACCCATGCTCCACACTTCTGAACCTTTCCCATCGAGTGAAGATGCTTCTCTATAGCAGTGTGGGAGCATTCCATTTTCTCTGCCAGTTCCCTTGTCGTTTGACGCGAATTTTTGTGCAAAAGTTGGTTTAATCGCTCTTCATCGAACTCAACTGGACGGCGAGAACGAGGTGCGTCTTTGAGGTCAAAATTTCCACTTTTGAACTTGGCATACCAATCACGAGCGGTTCTTTCAGCTATGGCACCCTCTCCATACACATCACAAATGTCGCGAGCAGCTTTTGCGGGCTTAGAACCTTGATTAAAAGCAAAAAGAAGGAGGTGTCGAAAATGCTCATTTTTCTCAACTTGAAATTCCATTTTAATGATCTGAAAATTAACTCGAACAAAAAACATAGATTCCGGTATAGAACAAAACATCCTCTTTCGAATGATTTAAAACATAACGCCAAAAACATTTTATGACATGCGGAATGTTAAAATTTAAAAAACTGCGGGAACTTACTTGCCAACCTGATACTTTAGGATGAGTTTTCTTCCAGAATCTCTACTTTAGCAAAAGGGATAAAAGCGACATAATTAACAATTAAAGAGTTTATTTACAAATAAAGGGGGAATATTTACAGATTAAGAATAGTTAACAATTTCTCTTAATCGGATATTAGTTAGACATGGCCGTACGCCATCCTCTTCTCGCGTCCATCGTTCTGTCGCTGTCTCTGCACTCTCTGGGAAAATCGTCCTAAGCCAGTTCGTCTATACCTGGCGGTCGTTACAGATAATGATATACTAGCTGTATTCAATATAGTGTTTTCGATAGCGGATTCCAGCAGAGCAGTTGTTTTGCTTCTTACGTAAATTGTATTTATTTACTTGTTTTTCTTCAAAGGATGAAGTGTTAGGTTTAGAGGAAATGCTACATTTACTATTTTTAGGAGGTGATCTAGTAGCATTGTCGTCACCTTGTATATCTTCGTTTTTTGCTAGATCTTGACTTTTTTGAGCAATTTAAGTTATTGGACTTTTCTTGTGAACCAACAGATGAATCAGTTAAATACATGTAGTTTCTATATGTTCCTCTGGAACATACATTTTGATTTGGAAGAGAAGATTTTTTCTCTAAATTTGGGTATTTCTCGATAGCATCAGATTGGTGATTACGAGGTGTTATTTTAACCACTGATAATGAACTCAGACTCTTCGTTCTTGGTCTACGCTCATTAGATGTGGACAACTCTGCTGGACCAGGATCACTTTTGAATTTCTTCACATCGTTGATCTCGTGATTTCTTCAGATGAAGTTTTTGCATCGTGTTCTGAGCATTGTGTTCCGAAAGTATATTCTTGTACATGGGAGCTTCATTTGTCCATTATTACACAAAAGGAAGTCTTAAGTTGAAAGACCTGATCTCGAAATTTTTTTTCCAATATTTTCATTCATGTATCGTTCGTTCTATGCAACCGAAATACATAAAAGATTTCAAATTTTTATAAGAAATCGAAGTGCCCGTAACACACGAGAGAAACAACATGTCAGGCAAGTCTCCGTCTCCATGACCTTAAATGTTTTGCCATAAATTGATATATGTAGAATACTTTGAACACTTTAGGACGAGTTTACATGCAGAATATGTAGAACCCTACTTTTGCAAAAGGGATAAAGCGACATAATTTTCAATTAAAAACGTTTATTTACAAATAAATGGGGAATATTTACAGATTAAACATTGTTGCAATTCAACTTCATCAGGTATTCGTTAGGCATGGCCGTACGCCATCCTCTTCTCGCGTCATCGTTCTTCAACTGTCTCTCTGGAATCTCGGAAAAATCGTCTTAAGCCAGTCTGTCTTGACTGGATAGCGATTCTTCATTTCCTGTATTACACACAGGGAGTGGCAGATGGAATGCTGATGTTTAAAACATTACCCATATATATATACAGTGCACTCCGCTTTATCGGACCACTTTGGTTCGACATGAAAGTGGTCCCATTAACCGACTGGTCCGATTATATTTTATGAAAGGCTATAACGCTCACCGGCTATATAATTGCATATATAAACTATACACTAATTAGTAGTACAACAAAATCATAAAGGAAGTTATAAAAAACAACTTACCTTTATTGGTTAAAATATTTCGTAATCATCGTTTGTTTACGCAGCTCATTATTGACTGATGATACAAAAGAATGTAGCTTGTATGCCGCTTTCTTGACACTATCATCGCCGTTGGTTTTTGCCAAGAAAATGTTCAATTTCTCTAAGCATGAAAGGGCTTCGTTGCAGGTGACTTCGGGGACTTCTTCCTCTGATTCAGAATGTGTTTCTTCTGACCGATTGGCCATAATATCTTGAACAATATCTTCTTCTGAAGGGGAATCGCGGCACTGGACAGACGTATCAACATTGACGAAAGCTTGGAAATCTTCGGTGTTCATTCCAACATCGATTTCACAGAATGCGGAATTGGGGGAAGCGTTGTCTGCTGCTGATGACGAAGATGGAGCGATGAATCCCGCTTTGGCAAAACAATTAACAGATGTTTCGGCTTTCACAGATTTCCAGCTAACTGCAATCATTTCTATTGCCGAAAGGAGATTTATCTTACGAGATAACTCGATTGCGCAAAATTTAGCACTCTTCTCTGAGTCAAAGTAACAGACTATTTTTTCAAGAACCAACTTTCTATAGAGGGTTTTCAAGTTTTTGATAACTCCCTGATCCATTGGCTGAATGATTGAGGTTGTGTTGGGCGGCAAAAAATCAGACGTATATTCGTTGCTACATTAGGGTGTGCGGAACAGTTGTCCATTACAAGAGCAATTTTTCTTCCTATTCCCTCGGGTATCTTGCCGCAGCCTTTCAGCCAATCCTCAAAAATTGTCGATGTCATCCATACATTGCGACTACTTCGATATTCCGCCGGCAACTGGCGCACACCTGAGAAACACCGAGGATTCTTACTTTTTCCTATGACTAAAAGAGGACGTCGATCACAGCCAGTCATGTTAGCGCAGACAAGAACAGTTACACGATCCATCGCTTTTTTCGATCCACTCAATAATTCAGTTTTGAAAGTTAGTGACCCATTTGGAGTTGCCCTATAATAAAGGGCAGTTTCATCGCAGTTGTACACCTCAGAAGGTGCATACATTTCCAAGATTTCGGGCAACAAAGTGGTAATCCAACTGTCAGCTCCTCGAATATCGGCATCCTTTTTTTCACCATGTGCGACTTTGAAGCAAATGTCGTGCCTTTTCTTCCAGCGTGTTAGCCATCCTTCAGTAGCAGTGAAGTTCGGTTTACCAAGTTGTGTAGCAAGATATTTTGCTTTTGATTTTAGTAGGGGCCCAGTTAAAGGAATGTCGCGGTTTCTTGCTTCACGAAACCATTTAAACAGCGCTTGGTCAACTTCGTCATCTTTTGACAGTCTTTGGCGCTTTCTTGATGCAGCCGAATCGTCCGCTTTGATTTCAAGTCTGTTTTGTAGCAGTCGGCAAATTGTAGTTTTCGACACACCTAATGCATTTGAGAGCTGACGTTGGCTGAATCCTGGAAACTCATCGATTCGACGCAACAATGTTAATTTTATTTTCCTGATAAATCTCTACGCGCCATATGAGCTGAATTTCACTTGCCTTTCGGAAGACGGAAGTGCAAAATAAATTTCCGAAGCAAATTTCCGAAATGTGATTCATGCTGATTGGTTAATTTTATCTTCTATCACCTGATGTTCTGTGCTTTTAAATTTATCTTGTTTTTTATTCCAATGCAGAAGGCAGAACATGAGTCAGAAGCAATACTGTTTGAGTTATTTTTTTGTCTTTTGTGAGAGCGGAAATAAATTTTTTTATTTAATCTTTTTCCTGCTCTCTGAGTGTTCGCTGTTAATTTGAATCTTTATATTCTTTGTTCACCAAGGCAATTGGCAGGACATCTTTTTGAACCGTTTTGTTTGCGAAGTTGTATTCCAACTGGTCCTTTTAACCGACGTAAGGTGGTCCATTTAACCGATGTGATTTCTATGGTATTGAATAGAAAATGATTCTGTTCACAAGGAAACGTCCCCAATATATATATATAAGCGACTGGTCCCATTATCCAGTGGTTCGATAAAGCGGAGTGCACTATATATAGAAGTTATTTATATGGAAATTAAATCTTCGCATATTGGAAATATCTTCATCGTTTTCGAAGACGAGTAGCCCCTAAAACAATATAATAAGGTCTTTTCAATGTTTGAAGAATTGATCACATCACTTCCTCTGCAGTGGTTTTTGTATAGTATCTTGTGCATTGTGTTTCGAAAGTAGAATCTTAAGTTTCTTTTTATGCAACTCTTATTCGACTTACAACTTTCACTTGAAGTAACATCTTGGTCACCTGAATGATTTAGAAACGATTTTTCAGTTCTACCATTTTCTGACTGCCATGAGAGAATAAAATTCTGTTTCATACCAACACATTTACTTGAATTTGATTCGGAATTTGAATCACTGACTTCATCTGATTTTTGCTTACAGTATGATCTTCGGGTACTTTATTTCTGTGTATATTGCTTTGGTACATTGTTTAGAAAATCAGCAGGTCTGCCTAAAAGGCCCATTTTCCACCACATAATTTTCTCTATTTAAAACTGCTATAGTTAACTTTTCATTCATGTAGTATACTCTAACTATTGGGTTGGCAACTAAGTTCCCGCCGTTTTGAGTCGTTCCATCTGTTGAACACAGAGTACCGCGTTGACCGTTTGGTTCTGTTCAAGCAATTCGTAATGGATAATCCCTTCCCAGTCCCACCATACGCACAACATCGTTTTACGCGGATGAAGATCTTGTTTCACGCGAGGTGTCGCTTGTTTACCGGGGCTAAGCCATTCCTTGCGCTGCTTCATATCATTAATGTACAGGCACCATTTTTCGTCGCCAGTAACGATTCGGTAAAGAAATCGTTGCTTGCGTCCATGAATTGAGCGGTGACGAGCAAGCAAACCAGCGGCGATAGTGGCTCGTTGATTTTTGTTGTCACTTAAAGCATGCGGAACCCATGCTCCACACTTCTGAACCTTTCCCATCGAGTGAAGATGCTTCTCTATAGCAGTGTGGGAGCATTCCATTTTCTCTGCCAGTTCCCTTGTCGTTTGACGCGAATTTTTGTGCAAAAGTTGGTTTAATCGCTCTTCATCGAACTCAACTGGACGGCGAGAACGAGGTGCGTCTTTGAGGTCAAAATTTCCACTTTTGAACTTGGCATACCAATCACGAGCGGTTCTTTCAGCTATGGCACCCTCTCCATACACATCACAAATGTCGCGAGCAGCTTTTGCGGGCTTAGAACCTTGATTAAAAGCAAAAAGAAGGAGGTGTCGAAAATGCTCATTTTTCTCAACTTGAAATTCCATTTTAATGATCTGAAAATTAACTCGAACAAAAAACATAGATTCCGGTATAGAACAAAACATCCTCTTTCGAATGATTTAAAACATAACGCCAAAAACATTTTATGACATGCGGAATGTTAAAATTTAAAAAACTGCGGGAACTTACTTGCCAACCTGATACTTTAGGATGAGTTTTCTTCCAGAATCTCTACTTTAGCAAAAGGGATAAAAGCGACATAATTAACAATTAAAGAGTTTATTTACAAATAAAGGGGGAATATTTACAGATTAAGAATAGTTAACAATTTCTCTTAATCGGATATTAGTTAGACATGGCCGTACGCCATCCTCTTCTCGCGTCCATCGTTCTGTCGCTGTCTCTGCACTCTCTGGGAAAATCGTCCTAAGCCAGTTCGTCTATACCTGGCGGTCGTTACAGATAATGATATACTAGCTGTATTCAATATAGTGTTTTCGATAGCGGATTCCAGCAGAGCAGTTGTTTTGCTTCTTACGTAAATTGTATTTATTTACTTGTTTTTCTTCAAAGGATGAAGTGTTAGGTTTAGAGGAAATGCTACATTTACTATTTTTAGGAGGTGATCTAGTAGCATTGTCGTCACCTTGTATATCTTCGTTTTTTGCTAGATCTTGACTTTTTTGAGCAATTTAAGTTATTGGACTTTTCTTGTGAACCAACAGATGAATCAGTTAAATACATGTAGTTTCTATATGTTCCTCTGGAACATACATTTTGATTTGGAAGAGAAGATTTTTTCTCTAAATTTGGGTATTTCTCGATAGCATCAGATTGGTGATTACGAGGTGTTATTTTAACCACTGATAATGAACTCAGACTCTTCGTTCTTGGTCTACGCTCATTAGATGTGGACAACTCTGCTGGACCAGGATCACTTTTGAATTTCTTCACATCGTTGATCTCGTGATTTCTTCAGATGAAGTTTTTGCATCGTGTTCTGAGCATTGTGTTCCGAAAGTATATTCTTGTACATGGGAGCTTCATTTGTCCATTATTACACAAAAGGAAGTCTTAAGTTGAAAGACCTGATCTCGAAATTTTTTTTCCAATATTTTCATTCATGTATCGTTCGTTCTATGCAACCGAAATACATAAAAGATTTCAAATTTTTATAAGAAATCGAAGTGCCCGTAACACACGAGAGAAACAACATGTCAGGCAAGTCTCCGTCTCCATGACCTTAAATGTTTTGCCATAAATTGATATATGTAGAATACTTAGAACACTTTAGGACGAGTTTACATGCAGAATATGTAGAACCCTACTTTTGCAAAAGGGATAAAGCGACATAATTTTCAATTAAAAACGTTTATTTACAAATAAATGGGGAATATTTACAGATTAAACATTGTTGCAATTCAACTTCATCAGGTATTCGTTAGGCATGGCCGTACGCCATCCTCTTCTCGCGTCATCGTTCTTCAACTGTCTCTCTGGAATCTCGGAAAAATCGTCTTAAGCCAGTCTGTCTTGACTGGATAGCGATTCTTCATTTCCTGTATTACACACAGGGAGTGGCAGATGGAATGCTGATGTTTAAAACATTACCCATATATATATACAGTGCACTCCGCTTTATCGGACCACTTTGGTTCGACATGAAAGTGGTCCCATTAACCGACTGGTCCGATTATATTTTATGAAAGGCTATAACGCTCACCGGCTATATAATTGCATATATAAACTATACACTAATTAGTAGTACAACAAAATCATAAAGGAAGTTATAAAAAACAACTTACCTTTATTGGTTAAAATATTTCGTAATCATCGTTTGTTTACGCAGCTCATTATTGACTGATGATACAAAAGAATGTAGCTTGTATGCCGCTTTCTTGACACTATCATCGCCGTTGGTTTTTGCCAAGAAAATGTTCAATTTCTCTAAGCATGAAAGGGCTTCGTTGCAGGTGACTTCGGGGACTTCTTCCTCTGATTCAGAATGTGTTTCTTCTGACCGATTGGCCATAATATCTTGAACAATATCTTCTTCTGAAGGGGAATCGCGGCACTGGACAGACGTATCAACATTGACGAAAGCTTGGAAATCTTCGGTGTTCATTCCAACATCGATTTCACAGAATGCGGAATTGGGGGAAGCGTTGTCTGCTGCTGATGACGAAGATGGAGCGATGAATCCCGCTTTGGCAAAACAATTAACAGATGTTTCGGCTTTCACAGATTTCCAGCTAACTGCAATCATTTCTATTGCCGAAAGGAGATTTATCTTACGAGATAACTCGATTGCGCAAAATTTAGCACTCTTCTCTGAGTCAAAGTAACAGACTATTTTTTCAAGAACCAACTTTCTATAGAGGGTTTTCAAGTTTTTGATAACTCCCTGATCCATTGGCTGAATGATTGAGGTTGTGTTGGGCGGCAAAAAATCAGACGTATATTCGTTGCTACATTAGGGTGTGCGGAACAGTTGTCCATTACAAGAGCAATTTTTCTTCCTATTCCCTCGGGTATCTTGCCGCAGCCTTTCAGCCAATCCTCAAAAATTGTCGATGTCATCCATACATTGCGACTACTTCGATATTCCGCCGGCAACTGGCGCACACCTGAGAAACACCGAGGATTCTTACTTTTTCCTATGACTAAAAGAGGACGTCGATCACAGCCAGTCATGTTAGCGCAGACAAGAACAGTTACACGATCCATCGCTTTTTTCGATCCACTCAATAATTCAGTTTTGAAAGTTAGTGACCCATTTGGAGTTGCCCTATAATAAAGGGCAGTTTCATCGCAGTTGTACACCTCAGAAGGTGCATACATTTCCAAGATTTCGGGCAACAAAGTGGTAATCCAACTGTCAGCTCCTCGAATATCGGCATCCTTTTTTTCACCATGTGCGACTTTGAAGCAAATGTCGTGCCTTTTCTTCCAGCGTGTTAGCCATCCTTCAGTAGCAGTGAAGTTCGGTTTACCAAGTTGTGTAGCAAGATATTTTGCTTTTGATTTTAGTAGGGGCCCAGTTAAAGGAATGTCGCGGTTTCTTGCTTCACGAAACCATTTAAACAGCGCTTGGTCAACTTCGTCATCTTTTGACAGTCTTTGGCGCTTTCTTGATGCAGCCGAATCGTCCGCTTTGATTTCAAGTCTGTTTTGTAGCAGTCGGCAAATTGTAGTTTTCGACACACCTAATGCATTTGAGAGCTGACGTTGGCTGAATCCTGGAAACTCATCGATTCGACGCAACAATGTTAATTTTATTTTCCTGATAAATCTCTACGCGCCATATGAGCTGAATTTCACTTGCCTTTCGGAAGACGGAAGTGCAAAATAAATTTCCGAAGCAAATTTCCGAAATGTGATTCATGCTGATTGGTTAATTTTATCTTCTATCACCTGATGTTCTGTGCTTTTAAATTTATCTTGTTTTTTATTCCAATGCAGAAGGCAGAACATGAGTCAGAAGCAATACTGTTTGAGTTATTTTTTTGTCTTTTGTGAGAGCGGAAATAAATTTTTTTATTTAATCTTTTTCCTGCTCTCTGAGTGTTCGCTGTTAATTTGAATCTTTATATTCTTTGTTCACCAAGGCAATTGGCAGGACATCTTTTTGAACCGTTTTGTTTGCGAAGTTGTATTCCAACTGGTCCTTTTAACCGACGTAAGGTGGTCCATTTAACCGATGTGATTTCTATGGTATTGAATAGAAAATGATTCTGTTCACAAGGAAACGTCCCCAATATATATATATAAGCGACTGGTCCCATTATCCAGTGGTTCGATAAAGCGGAGTGCACTATATATAGAAGTTATTTATATGGAAATTAAATCTTCGCATATTGGAAATATCTTCATCGTTTTCGAAGACGAGTAGCCCCTAAAACAATATAATAAGGTCTTTTCAATGTTTGAAGAATTGATCACATCACTTCCTCTGCAGTGGTTTTTGTATAGTATCTTGTGCATTGTGTTTCGAAAGTAGAATCTTAAGTTTCTTTTTATGCAACTCTTATTCGACTTACAACTTTCACTTGAAGTAACATCTTGGTCACCTGAATGATTTAGAAACGATTTTTCAGTTCTACCATTTTCTGACTGCCATGAGAGAATAAAATTCTGTTTCATACCAACACATTTACTTGAATTTGATTCGGAATTTGAATCACTGACTTCATCTGATTTTTGCTTACAGTATGATCTTCGGGTACTTTATTTCTGTGTATATTGCTTTGGTACATTGTTTAGAAAATCAGCAGGTCTGCCTAAAAGGCCCATTTTCCACCACATAATTTTCTCTATTTAAAACTGCTATAGTTAACTTTTCATTCATGTAGTATACTCTAACTATTGGGTTGGCAACTAAGTTCCCGCCGTTTTGAGTCGTTCCATCTGTTGAACACAGAGTACCGCGTTGACCGTTTGGTTCTGTTCAAGCAATTCGTAATGGATAATCCCTTCCCAGTCCCACCATACGCACAACATCGTTTTACGCGGATGAAGATCTTGTTTCACGCGAGGTGTCGCTTGTTTACCGGGGCTAAGCCATTCCTTGCGCTGCTTCATATCATTAATGTACAGGCACCATTTTTCGTCGCCAGTAACGATTCGGTAAAGAAATCGTTGCTTGCGTCCATGAATTGAGCGGTGACGAGCAAGCAAACCAGCGGCGATAGTGGCTCGTTGATTTTTGTTGTCACTTAAAGCATGCGGAACCCATGCTCCACACTTCTGAACCTTTCCCATCGAGTGAAGATGCTTCTCTATAGCAGTGTGGGAGCATTCCATTTTCTCTGCCAGTTCCCTTGTCGTTTGACGCGAATTTTTGTGCAAAAGTTGGTTTAATCGCTCTTCATCGAACTCAACTGGACGGCGAGAACGAGGTGCGTCTTTGAGGTCAAAATTTCCACTTTTGAACTTGGCATACCAATCACGAGCGGTTCTTTCAGCTATGGCACCCTCTCCATACACATCACAAATGTCGCGAGCAGCTTTTGCGGGCTTAGAACCTTGATTAAAAGCAAAAAGAAGGAGGTGTCGAAAATGCTCATTTTTCTCAACTTGAAATTCCATTTTAATGATCTGAAAATTAACTCGAACAAAAAACATAGATTCCGGTATAGAACAAAACATCCTCTTTCGAATGATTTAAAACATAACGCCAAAAACATTTTATGACATGCGGAATGTTAAAATTTAAAAAACTGCGGGAACTTACTTGCCAACCTGATACTTTAGGATGAGTTTTCTTCCAGAATCTCTACTTTAGCAAAAGGGATAAAAGCGACATAATTAACAATTAAAGAGTTTATTTACAAATAAAGGGGGAATATTTACAGATTAAGAATAGTTAACAATTTCTCTTAATCGGATATTAGTTAGACATGGCCGTACGCCATCCTCTTCTCGCGTCCATCGTTCTGTCGCTGTCTCTGCACTCTCTGGGAAAATCGTCCTAAGCCAGTTCGTCTATACCTGGCGGTCGTTACAGATAATGATATACTAGCTGTATTCAATATAGTGTTTTCGATAGCGGATTCCAGCAGAGCAGTTGTTTTGCTTCTTACGTAAATTGTATTTATTTACTTGTTTTTCTTCAAAGGATGAAGTGTTAGGTTTAGAGGAAATGCTACATTTACTATTTTTAGGAGGTGATCTAGTAGCATTGTCGTCACCTTGTATATCTTCGTTTTTTGCTAGATCTTGACTTTTTTGAGCAATTTAAGTTATTGGACTTTTCTTGTGAACCAACAGATGATTCAGTTAAATACATGTAGTTTCTATATGTTCCTCTGGAACATACATTTTGATTTGGAAGAGAAGATTTTTTCTCTAAATTTGGGTATTTCTCGATAGCATCAGATTGGTGATTACGAGGTGTTATTTTAACCACTGATAATGAACTCAGACTCTTCGTTCTTGGTCTACGCTCATTAGATGTGGACAACTCTGCTGGACCAGGATCACTTTTGAATTTCTTCACATCGTTGATCTCGTGATTTCTTCAGATGAAGTTTTTGCATCGTGTTCTGAGCATTGTGTTCCGAAAGTATATTCTTGTACATGGGAGCTTCATTTGTCCATTATTACACAAAAGGAAGTCTTAAGTTGAAAGACCTGATCTCGAAATTTTTTTTCCAATATTTTCATTCATGTATCGTTCGTTCTATGCAACCGAAATACATAAAAGATTTCAAATTTTTATAAGAAATCGAAGTGCCCGTAACACACGAGAGAAACAACATGTCAGGCAAGTCTCCGTCTCCATGACCTTAAATGTTTTGCCATAAATTGATATATGTAGAATACTTTGAACACTTTAGGACGAGTTTACATGCAGAATATGTAGAACCCTACTTTTGCAAAAGGGATAAAGCGACATAATTTTCAATTAAAAACGTTTATTTACAAATAAATGGGGAATATTTACAGATTAAACATTGTTGCAATTCAACTTCATCAGGTATTCGTTAGGCATGGCCGTACGCCATCCTCTTCTCGCGTCATCGTTCTTCAACTGTCTCTCTGGAATCTCGGAAAAATCGTCTTAAGCCAGTCTGTCTTGACTGGATAGCGATTCTTCATTTCCTGTATTACACACAGGGAGTGGCAGATGGAATGCTGATGTTTAAAACATTACCCATATATATATACAGTGCACTCCGCTTTATCGGACCACTTTGGTTCGACATGAAAGTGGTCCCATTAACCGACTGGTCCGATTATATTTTATGAAAGGCTATAACGCTCACCGGCTATATAATTGCATATATAAACAATACACTAATTAGTAGTACAACAAAATCATAAAGGAAGTTATAAGAAACAACTTACCTTTATTGGTTAAAATATTTCGTAATCATCGTTTGTTTACGCAGCTCATTATTGACTGATGATACAAAAGAATGTAGCTTGTATGCCGCTTTCTTGACACTATCATCGCCGTTGGTTTTTGCCAAGAAAATGTTCAATTTCTCTAAGCATGAAAGGGCTTCGTTGCAGGTGACTTCGGGGACTTCTTCCTCTGATTCAGAATGTGTTTCTTCTGACCGATTGGCCATAATATCTTGAACAATATCTTCTTCTGAAGGGGAATCGCGGCACTGGACAGACGTATCAACATTGACGAAAGCTTGGAAATCTTCGGTGTTCATTCCAACATCGATTTCACAGAATGCGGAATTGGGGGAAGCGTTGTCTGCTGCTGATGACGAAGATGGAGCGATGAATCCCGCTTTGGCAAAACAATTAACAGATGTTTCGGCTTTCACAGATTTCCAGCTAACTGCAATCATTTCTATTGCCGAAAGGAGATTTATCTTACGAGATAACTCGATTGCGCAAAATTTAGCACTCTTCTCTGAGTCAAAGTAACAGACTATTTTTTCAAGAACCAACTTTCTATAGAGGGTTTTCAAGTTTTTGATAACTCCCTGATCCATTGGCTGAATGATTGAGGTTGTGTTGGGCGGCAAAAAATCAGACGTATATTCGTTGCTACATTAGGGTGTGCGGAACAGTTGTCCATTACAAGAGCAATTTTTCTTCCTATTCCCTCGGGTATCTTGCCGCAGCCTTTCAGCCAATCCTCAAAAATTGTCGATGTCATCCATACATTGCGACTACTTCGATATTGCGCCGGCAACTGGCGCACACCTGAGAAACACCGAGGATTCTTACTTTTTCCTATGACTAAAAGAGGACGTCGATCACAGCCAGTCATGTTAGCGCAGACAAGAACAGTTACACGATCCATCGCTTTTTTCGATCCACTCAATAATTCAGTTTTGAAAGTTAGTGACCCATTTGGAGTTGCCCTATAATAAAGGGCAGTTTCATCGCAGTTGTACACCTCAGAAGGTGCATACATTTCCAAGATTTCGGGCAACAAAGTGGTAATCCAACTGTCAGCTCCTCGAATATCGGCATCCTTTTTTTCACCATGTGCGACTTTGAAGCAAATGTCGTGCCTTTTCTTCCAGCGTGTTAGCCATCCTTCAGTAGCAGTGAAGTTCGGTTTACCAAGTTGTGTAGCAAGATATTTTGCTTTTGATTTTAGTAGGGGCCCAGTTAAAGGAATGTCGCGGTTTCTTGCTTCACGAAACCATTTAAACAGCGCTTGGTCAACTTCGTCATCTTTTGACAGTCTTTGGCGCTTTCTTGATGCAGCCGAATCGTCCGCTTTGATTTCAAGTCTGTTTTGTAGCAGTCGGCAAATTGTAGTTTTCGACACACCTAATGCATTTGAGAGCTGACGTTGGCTGAATCCTGGAAACTCATCGATTCGACGCAACAATGTTAATTTTATTTTCCTGATAAATCTCTACGCGCCATATGAGCTGAATTTCACTTGCCTTTCGGAAGACGGAAGTGCAAAATAAATTTCCGAAGCAAATTTCCGAAATGTGATTCATGCTGATTGGTTAATTTTATCTTCTATCACCTGATGTTCTGTGCTTTTAAATTTATCTTGTTTTTTATTCCAATGCAGAAGGCAGAACATGAGTCAGAAGCAATACTGTTTGAGTTATTTTTTTGTCTTTTGTGAGAGCGGAAATAAATTTTTTTATTTAATCTTTTTCCTGCTCTCTGAGTGTTCGCTGTTAATTTGAATCTTTATATTCTTTGTTCACCAAGGCAATTGGCAGGACATCTTTTTGAACCGTTTTGTTTGCGAAGTTGTATTCCAACTGGTCCTTTTAACCGACGTAAGGTGGTCCATTTAACCGATGTGATTTCTATGGTATTGAATAGAAAATGATTCTGTTCACAAGGAAACGTCCCCAATATATATATATAAGCGACTGGTCCCATTATCCAGTGGTTCGATAAAGCGGAGTGCACTATATATAGAAGTTATTTATATGGAAATTAAATCTTCGCATATTGGAAATATCTTCATCGTTTTCGAAGACGAGTAGCCCCTAAAACAATATAATAAGGTCTTTTCAATGTTTGAAGAATTGATCACATCACTTCCTCTGCAGTGGTTTTTGTATAGTATCTTGTGCATTGTGTTTCGAAAGTAGAATCTTAAGTTTCTTTTTATGCAACTCTTATTCGACTTACAACTTTCACTTGAAGTAACATCTTGGTCACCTGAATGATTTAGAAACGATTTTTCAGTTCTACCATTTTCTGACTGCCATGAGAGAATAAAATTCTGTTTCATACCAACACATTTACTTGAATTTGATTCGGAATTTGAATCACTGACTTCATCTGATTTTTGCTTACAGTATGATCTTCGGGTACTTTATTTCTGTGTATATTGCTTTGGTACATTGTTTAGAAAATCAGCAGGTCTGCCTAAAAGGCCCATTTTCCACCACATAATTTTCTCTATTTAAAACTGCTATAGTTAACTTTTCATTCATGTAGTATACTCTAACTATTGGGTTGGCAACTAAGTTCCCGCCGTTTTGAGTCGTTCCATCTGTTGAACACAGAGTACCGCGTTGACCGTTTGGTTCTGTTCAAGCAATTCGTAATGGATAATCCCTTCCCAGTCCCACCATACGCACAATATCGTTTTACGCGGATGAAGATCTTGTTTCACGCGAGGTGTCGCTTGTTTACCGGGGCTAAGCCATTCCTTGCGCTGCTTCATATCATTAATGTACAGGCACCATTTTTCGTCGCCAGTAACGATTCGGTAAAGAAATCGTTGCTTGCGTCCATGAATTGAGCGGTGACGAGCAAGCAAACCAGCGGCGATAGTGGCTCGTTGATTTTTGTTGTCACTTAAAGCATGCGGAACCCATGCTCCACACTTCTGAACCTTTCCCATCGAGTGAAGATGCTTCTCTATAGCAGTGTGGGAGCATTCCATTTTCTCTGCCAGTTCCCTTGTCGTTTGACGCGAATTTTTGTGCAAAAGTTGGTTTAATCGCTCTTCATCGAACTCAACTGGACGGCGAGAACGAGGTGCGTCTTTGAGGTCAAAATTTCCACTTTTGAACTTGGCATACCAATCACGAGCGGTTCTTTCAGCTATGGCACCCTCTCCATACACATCACAAATGTCGCGAGCAGCTTTTGCGGGCTTAGAACCTTGATTAAAAGCAAAAAGAAGGAGGTGTCGAAAATGCTCATTTTTCTCAACTTGAAATTCCATTTTAATGATCTGAAAATTAACTCGAACAAAAAACATAGATTCCGGTATAGAACAAAACATCCTCTTTCGAATGATTTAAAACATAACGCCAAAAACATTTTATGACATGCGGAATGTTAAAATTTAAAAAACTGCGGGAACTTACTTGCCAACCTGATACTTTAGGATGAGTTTTCTTCCAGAATCTCTACTTTAGCAAAAGGGATAAAAGCGACATAATTAACAATTAAAGAGTTTATTTACAAATAAAGGGGGAATATTTACAGATTAAGAATAGTTAACAATTTCTCTTAATCGGATATTAGTTAGACATGGCCGTACGCCATCCTCTTCTCGCGTCCATCGTTCTGTCGCTGTCTCTGCACTCTCTGGGAAAATCGTCCTAAGCCAGTTCGTCTATACCTGGCGGTCGTTACAGATAATGATATACTAGCTGTATTCAATATAGTGTTTTCGATAGCGGATTCCAGCAGAGCAGTTGTTTTGCTTCTTACGTAAATTGTATTTATTTACTTGTTTTTCTTCAAAGGATGAAGTGTTAGGTTTAGAGGAAATGCTACATTTACTATTTTTAGGAGGTGATCTAGTAGCATTGTCGTCACCTTGTATATCTTCGTTTTTTGCTAGATCTTGACTTTTTTGAGCAATTTAAGTTATTGGACTTTTCTTGTGAACCAACAGATGAATCAGTTAAATACATGTAGTTTCTATATGTTCCTCTGGAACATACATTTTGATTTGGAAGAGAAGATTTTTTCTCTAAATTTGGGTATTTCTCGATAGCATCAGATTGGTGATTACGAGGTGTTATTTTAACCACTGATAATGAACTCAGACTCTTCGTTCTTGGTCTACGCTCATTAGATGTGGACAACTCTGCTGGACCAGGATCACTTTTGAATTTCTTCACATCGTTGATCTCGTGATTTCTTCAGATGAAGTTTTTGCATCGTGTTCTGAGCATTGTGTTCCGAAAGTATATTCTTGTACATGGGAGCTTCATTTGTCCATTATTACACAAAAGGAAGTCTTAAGTTGAAAGACCTGATCTCGAAATTTTTTTTCCAATATTTTCATTCATGTATCGTTCGTTCTATGCAACCGAAATACATAAAAGATTTCAAATTTTTATAAGAAATCGAAGTGCCCGTAACACACGAGAGAAACAACATGTCAGGCAAGTCTCCGTCTCCATGACCTTAAATGTTTTGCCATAAATTGATATATGTAGAATACTTTGAACACTTTAGGACGAGTTTACATGCAGAATATGTAGAACCCTACTTTTGCAAAAGGGATAAAGCGACATAATTTTCAATTAAAAACGTTTATTTACAAATAAATGGGGAATATTTACAGATTAAACATTGTTGCAATTCAACTTCATCAGGTATTCGTTAGGCATGGCCGTACGCCATCCTCTTCTCGCGTCATCGTTCTTCAACTGTCTCTCTGGAATCTCGGAAAAATCGTCTTAAGCCAGTCTGTCTTGACTGGATAGCGATTCTTCATTTCCTGTATTACACACAGGGAGTGGCAGATGGAATGCTGATGTTTAAAACATTACCCATATATATATACAGTGCACTCCGCTTTATCGGACCACTTTGGTTCGACATGAAAGTGGTCCCATTAACCGACTGGTCCGATTATATTTTATGAAAGGCTATAACGCTCACCGGCTATATAATTGCATATATAAACAATACACTAATTAGTAGTACAACAAAATCATAAAGGAAGTTATAAGAAACAACTTACCTTTATTGGTTAAAATATTTCGTAATCATCGTTTGTTTACGCAGCTCATTATTGACTGATGATACAAAAGAATGTAGCTTGTATGCCGCTTTCTTGACACTATCATCGCCGTTGGTTTTTGCCAAGAAAATGTTCAATTTCTCTAAGCATGAAAGGGCTTCGTTGCAGGTGACTTCGGGGACTTCTTCCTCTGATTCAGAATGTGTTTCTTCTGACCGATTGGCCATAATATCTTGAACAATATCTTCTTCTGAAGGGGAATCGCGGCACTGGACAGACGTATCAACATTGACGAAAGCTTGGAAATCTTCGGTGTTCATTCCAACATCGATTTCACAGAATGCGGAATTGGGGGAAGCGTTGTCTGCTGCTGATGACGAAGATGGAGCGATGAATCCCGCTTTGGCAAAACAATTAACAGATGTTTCGGCTTTCACAGATTTCCAGCTAACTGCAATCATTTCTATTGCCGAAAGGAGATTTATCTTACGAGATAACTCGATTGCGCAAAATTTAGCACTCTTCTCTGAGTCAAAGTAACAGACTATTTTTTCAAGAACCAACTTTCTATAGAGGGTTTTCAAGTTTTTGATAACTCCCTGATCCATTGGCTGAATGATTGAGGTTGTGTTGGGCGGCAAAAAATCAGACGTATATTCGTTGCTACATTAGGGTGTGCGGAACAGTTGTCCATTACAAGAGCAATTTTTCTTCCTATTCCCTCGGGTATCTTGCCGCAGCCTTTCAGCCAATCCTCAAAAATTGTCGATGTCATCCATACATTGCGACTACTTCGATATTGCGCCGGCAACTGGCGCACACCTGAGAAACACCGAGGATTCTTACTTTTTCCTATGACTAAAAGAGGACGTCGATCACAGCCAGTCATGTTAGCGCAGACAAGAACAGTTACACGATCCATCGCTTTTTTCGATCCACTCAATAATTCAGTTTTGAAAGTTAGTGACCCATTTGGAGTTGCCCTATAATAAAGGGCAGTTTCATCGCAGTTGTACACCTCAGAAGGTGCATACATTTCCAAGATTTCGGGCAACAAAGTGGTAATCCAACTGTCAGCTCCTCGAATATCGGCATCCTTTTTTTCACCATGTGCGACTTTGAAGCAAATGTCGTGCCTTTTCTTCCAGCGTGTTAGCCATCCTTCAGTAGCAGTGAAGTTCGGTTTACCAAGTTGTGTAGCAAGATATTTTGCTTTTGATTTTAGTAGGGGCCCAGTTAAAGGAATGTCGCGGTTTCTTGCTTCACGAAACCATTTAAACAGCGCTTGGTCAACTTCGTCATCTTTTGACAGTCTTTGGCGCTTTCTTGATGCAGCCGAATCGTCCGCTTTGATTTCAAGTCTGTTTTGTAGCAGTCGGCAAATTGTAGTTTTCGACACACCTAATGCATTTGAGAGCTGACGTTGGCTGAATCCTGGAAACTCATCGATTCGACGCAACAATGTTAATTTTATTTTCCTGATAAATCTCTACGCGCCATATGAGCTGAATTTCACTTGCCTTTCGGAAGACGGAAGTGCAAAATAAATTTCCGAAGCAAATTTCCGAAATGTGATTCATGCTGATTGGTTAATTTTATCTTCTATCACCTGATGTTCTGTGCTTTTAAATTTATCTTGTTTTTTATTCCAATGCAGAAGGCAGAACATGAGTCAGAAGCAATACTGTTTGAGTTATTTTTTTGTCTTTTGTGAGAGCGGAAATAAATTTTTTTATTTAATCTTTTTCCTGCTCTCTGAGTGTTCGCTGTTAATTTGAATCTTTATATTCTTTGTTCACCAAGGCAATTGGCAGGACATCTTTTTGAACCGTTTTGTTTGCGAAGTTGTATTCCAACTGGTCCTTTTAACCGACGTAAGGTGGTCCATTTAACCGATGTGATTTCTATGGTATTGAATAGAAAATGATTCTGTTCACAAGGAAACGTCCCCAATATATATATATAAGCGACTGGTCCCATTATCCAGTGGTTCGATAAAGCGGAGTGCACTATATATAGAAGTTATTTATATGGAAATTAAATCTTCGCATATTGGAAATATCTTCATCGTTTTCGAAGACGAGTAGCCCCTAAAACAATATAATAAGGTCTTTTCAATGTTTGAAGAATTGATCACATCACTTCCTCTGCAGTGGTTTTTGTATAGTATCTTGTGCATTGTGTTTCGAAAGTAGAATCTTAAGTTTCTTTTTATGCAACTCTTATTCGACTTACAACTTTCACTTGAAGTAACATCTTGGTCACCTGAATGATTTAGAAACGATTTTTCAGTTCTACCATTTTCTGACTGCCATGAGAGAATAAAATTCTGTTTCATACCAACACATTTACTTGAATTTGATTCGGAATTTGAATCACTGACTTCATCTGATTTTTGCTTACAGTATGATCTTCGGGTACTTTATTTCTGTGTATATTGCTTTGGTACATTGTTTAGAAAATCAGCAGGTCTGCCTAAAAGGCCCATTTTCCACCACATAATTTTCTCTATTTAAAACTGCTATAGTTAACTTTTCATTCATGTAGTATACTCTAACTATTGGGTTGGCAACTAAGTTCCCGCCGTTTTGAGTCGTTCCATCTGTTGAACACAGAGTACCGCGTTGACCGTTTGGTTCTGTTCAAGCAATTCGTAATGGATAATCCCTTCCCAGTCCCACCATACGCACAACATCGTTTTACGCGGATGAAGATCTTGTTTCACGCGAGGTGTCGCTTGTTTACCGGGGCTAAGCCATTCCTTGCGCTGCTTCATATCATTAATGTACAGGCACCATTTTTCGTCGCCAGTAACGATTCGGTAAAGAAATCGTTGCTTGCGTCCATGAATTGAGCGGTGACGAGCAAGCAAACCAGCGGCGATAGTGGCTCGTTGATTTTTGTTGTCACTTAAAGCATGCGGAACCCATGCTCCACACTTCTGAACCTTTCCCATCGAGTGAAGATGCTTCTCTATAGCAGTGTGGGAGCATTCCATTTTCTCTGCCAGTTCCCTTGTCGTTTGACGCGAATTTTTGTGCAAAAGTTGGTTTAATCGCTCTTCATCGAACTCAACTGGACGGCGAGAACGAGGTGCGTCTTTGAGGTCAAAATTTCCACTTTTGAACTTGGCATACCAATCACGAGCGGTTCTTTCAGCTATGGCACCCTCTCCATACACATCACAAATGTCGCGAGCAGCTTTTGCGGGCTTAGAACCTTGATTAAAAGCAAAAAGAAGGAGGTGTCGAAAATGCTCATTTTTCTCAACTTGAAATTCCATTTTAATGATCTGAAAATTAACTCGAACAAAAAACATAGATTCCGGTATAGAACAAAACATCCTCTTTCGAATGATTTAAAACATAACGCCAAAAACATTTTATGACATGCGGAATGTTAAAATTTAAAAAACTGCGGGAACTTACTTGCCAACCTGATACTTTAGGATGAGTTTTCTTCCAGAATCTCTACTTTAGCAAAAGGGATAAAAGCGACATAATTAACAATTAAAGAGTTTATTTACAAATAAAGGGGGAATATTTACAGATTAAGAATAGTTAACAATTTCTCTTAATCGGATATTAGTTAGACATGGCCGTACGCCATCCTCTTCTCGCGTCCATCGTTCTGTCGCTGTCTCTGCACTCTCTGGGAAAATCGTCCTAAGCCAGTTCGTCTATACCTGGCGGTCGTTACAGATAATGATATACTAGCTGTATTCAATATAGTGTTTTCGATAGCGGATTCCAGCAGAGCAGTTGTTTTGCTTCTTACGTAAATTGTATTTATTTACTTGTTTTTCTTCAAAGGATGAAGTGTTAGGTTTAGAGGAAATGCTACATTTACTATTTTTAGGAGGTGATCTAGTAGCATTGTCGTCACCTTGTATATCTTCGTTTTTTGCTAGATCTTGACTTTTTTGAGCAATTTAAGTTATTGGACTTTTCTTGTGAACCAACAGATGAATCAGTTAAATACATGTAGTTTCTATATGTTCCTCTGGAACATACATTTTGATTTGGAAGAGAAGATTTTTTCTCTAAATTTGGGTATTTCTCGATAGCATCAGATTGGTGATTACGAGGTGTTATTTTAACCACTGATAATGAACTCAGACTCTTCGTTCTTGGTCTACGCTCATTAGATGTGGACAACTCTGCTGGACCAGGATCACTTTTGAATTTCTTCACATCGTTGATCTCGTGATTTCTTCAGATGAAGTTTTTGCATCGTGTTCTGAGCATTGTGTTCCGAAAGTATATTCTTGTACATGGGAGCTTCATTTGTCCATTATTACACAAAAGGAAGTCTTAAGTTGAAAGACCTGATCTCGAAATTTTTTTTCCAATATTTTCATTCATGTATCGTTCGTTCTATGCAACCGAAATACATAAAAGATTTCAAATTTTTATAAGAAATCGAAGTGCCCGTAACACACGAGAGAAACAACATGTCAGGCAAGTCTCCGTCTCCATGACCTTAAATGTTTTGCCATAAATTGATATATGTAGAATACTTTGAACACTTTAGGACGAGTTTACATGCAGAATATGTAGAACCCTACTTTTGCAAAAGGGATAAAGCGACATAATTTTCAATTAAAAACGTTTATTTACAAATAAATGGGGAATATTTACAGATTAAACATTGTTGCAATTCAACTTCATCAGGTATTCGTTAGGCATGGCCGTACGCCATCCTCTTCTCGCGTCATCGTTCTTCAACTGTCTCTCTGGAATCTCGGAAAAATCGTCTTAAGCCAGTCTGTCTTGACTGGATAGCGATTCTTCATTTCCTGTATTACACACAGGGAGTGGCAGATGGAATGCTGATGTTTAAAACATTACCCATATATATATACAGTGCACTCCGCTTTATCGGACCACTTTGGTTCGACATGAAAGTGGTCCCATTAACCGACTGGTCCGATTATATTTTATGAAAGGCTATAACGCTCACCGGCTATATAATTGCATATATAAACAATACACTAATTAGTAGTACAACAAAATCATAAAGGAAGTTATAAGAAACAACTTACCTTTATTGGTTAAAATATTTCGTAATCATCGTTTGTTTACGCAGCTCATTATTGACTGATGATACAAAAGAATGTAGCTTGTATGCCGCTTTCTTGACACTATCATCGCCGTTGGTTTTTGCCAAGAAAATGTTCAATTTCTCTAAGCATGAAAGGGCTTCGTTGCAGGTGACTTCGGGGACTTCTTCCTCTGATTCAGAATGTGTTTCTTCTGACCGATTGGCCATAATATCTTGAACAATATCTTCTTCTGAAGGGGAAT